>VZRL01002161.1:219125-294426 GCA_013397895.1 Origma solitaria
GGAGCCGCTGCCGGCACGGCCAGCGAGGGACGGACGGACGGACAGGCGGTAAGTGCGCGGCCGCGCTGCCCTGCCGAGCCCGTCCCGCTGCCCTGCTCCCCTGCCCTGCTCCCTCTCCCGCAGCTCCCGGCTCGTCCCCGCTGCGGGGCTTGTGACCCTTCCCTGCCTCCTCCTCGCTCGCCAACTTTCCCGTGCCTTTCGCCCGTTTCCCACCTCCCCTCGGATTTTCATGGGTTTTTTTTTTGTTTGGTTTTTCTGGGGGGTTTATTTTGGCGTTTTCGGCGCTGCCGTTCCCACTTTCGCCTCTTCCCAGCCTTCTCGCACTCGCCTCTGTCCTTTGGCTTCTTCCTTCGCTACTTCCCCGTCTTCCTCCGGCTCTCTCCGGCTTTTCCTCTCTCCTGGCATTCTGTCTTTCTCCATTGGGCATCGCGTGGAAAAGTAAGGGATATTTCTCCGTGTCCTTGAGGAAGGGAATTCGAAAGCTACTTTTCTTACACCGGGAAATCGTTGTAGTAGTATTTCTTTTTCTCCTTGCTCTTGTCTTCTGTCCCCGGAAAGAAAAATTAAACCTGTTTTTCTCCTTTTCCTTTTTTTCTCTTTTGCTACGTGGACTGTTTGTTTTGGTCTTTTTTTCTTCTCCCCTCTCTCCAGGCACTGTCGGTTTGTTTCACGATTAATCTCTTTTATTCCTGCCCCAATCCCTCCCTCTCTCTTTCTCTTCCCAAGTAAGAAAAAAAGATTAGAAGAAGATGTGTTTCTCTAGCAGGGAATGCATGAGACTTTTTGGGGTTTTTTGGTTTGTTTGTTTTTCTCGCGGGGTACTATTGATGAGAGAAGCTTAAGCAAATACAATACGATAGGACAATAGGTATGAACTTTAAAGGGCAAGGAGATGGATTCTGCTCCTTGGTTTATCCAGCTCCAAAGTGTGGTTGGGAAGGTCTGCTCCAGGGTCCGGTTTGGGGCTGTGCTAGTCCGGTGTGGTTTCTGTTCAGCAGAGTGGTGATTTAATGTGCCAAGAGATAAACTACACTGCATTTCAGTGTCGCTCGTGGCTTTCGTCAGCGTGGAAAACCAGGCGGCAGGGGCAGGTGACAGCTTTCGGTGTCCCCTCTGGAATGGCACCTGCCACTGCTCCCATCCGCAGGCTGCAGGTGTGTCGGAGGGTGACACCTTCAACACAATCGCTGGAAACTGCTCACAGCCGGGGCTGAAAGCGCTGCCGTGGGGTTTGGGATGTCTCCTTCGGACCTTGGGAGTTTGTGCCTCAGCTCCAGTCAGCATCACACGCTGAAATTGAGGCTGTGGAGAGCGAGGAAATCAATAGCCTAATGATTTCTGCAAAGACACCTGTTTAAGGGCTTTCAGCCTCCCAGCTAATTGTGTTTGGGAGCGGTGCGATTGTGTTAAGTGTTGCAAAAGTACAGAGCTCAGTCTTTTTCAGTGGAAAATGTGTAGCTGGTGAATGAAGTGTCAACTCTTTTGATGAGACGTGGTTCTTGGTTCTGTTACATTGCCTCTTTTGATGGATACCTTTCCAGAAGTCCAAAACACCATGTGGCTGAACTGCAAATAAAACCAGCCCTACATTTTTTTCCTCTTTCTTTAAAGAAGAGAGAAAATTTAATTTCAGATTAACTTTCTTTGATGATATCTCATTGGAAGGTAGGCTAGACATTAAATTGGAAGTACTTCTCTGGGTCTTAGAGCAAAAAAAAAAAATTTGATATGGGATGAGTTGCTGCGGGAACTGAAATGACTGCTTGGGATTTATCATGTTTAGTTGTGTGCCCTTTAGGACCATTGAGAGATAAAGGTGGTTCACATCTTACAGTTAAGTAATCTTTCCATCCTTTCCACACTCATGAGCCCAGCAGTTTGAATTAATCTTGTCTTTAATCTTTCCTGGAGATGAAAAAGTTTGGGATGGGAGAAATAGAAGGAGAAAAAAGTCATATTTAGCAAGAAGTTAAAGTCTGTCAAAACTGTACCTTTAATTGTTACTGGGAACACCAGCAATAATTCTAAAGAGAAAACATAAGTTGATTAATATAACTTTTAAAAATCCATTTGAGAGAAGCTCTGAAAAGGAATAAAGGAGCTCGAGTTGCTGAAAGAGCAGAGCCGAGCACTGAGGATGGTGGGTTCTGTTCCTGCTTCTGCCATCGCAGGGCACTGTGGCCTCCTGCCTTCCTCAGCTGCCTTCCTCTCTGCACCTCGTGGGATACTGAGATTTTCCTGATTCTCTTCAATGCTTTTACACGTGATTTGTAAGAGTAATTGCGTGTTAATCTGTTACTCCTTGTTCAGTTGTCGTTTTGGTTGTTGATCAGGTAGTTTGGCTTGTGCTAATACTCATTCTTGGAAAGTTGTAGAGATCTCGAGCATCACCATTTATTTTGAGCGACATTGGATTTTTACATTTCTGTAAAGGTTTTGAGACCAGGGTTGTTTTTATCCCGTGAGTATCTCTGACAGTGTCAGTTAATGCTTCTTCTGTAGTCCCCCAAGTCCCCCTCAAGCTGAATATGAAGAACAATGTTGACCTCTCCAGAAAGAAACTGTTACATTGAATTGCATGATGGAAAACTGCCCTGGGGGGACTTGGCTGAGGACCCCCCTCAGAGTGATGCTCGCTGTTCCTGGCAATTTTATTTTGTAAGGTCTGTAATTATGAAGTTAGCTTAGTCCACAAATGTGTGTGTTTGCCTTCTAATTTTAGGTTTCTGCTTGGGTTTTTAAGTGTTTAAGACTTCTGTCTTGACATTAAATGTAAATGATGCTTTTCTGGGGCTTTTTTGAAAGCCTAGGTTTTTCTGTAATTTTTTTCATGGTGGGGTTGAGACTTTACAGTGTAATGAGATTCATTATACTCTCAGTGCCTACCTTCCTGTAACATTTGAGACTGGGATACTTTGTAAATGCAAGGCTCTAATCTGTTGCTTGTCTCTCTTCAGTGAAAATGAGACTTGGTTCTGTAGGAACTTGTTATTAGGCAAGTGTTTGCGGGTATATATGTGCTGTATGTGTGTAACTCGCTGTCCTCTTGCATATCCACATAGCCGTGCTTCTGAATCTGGACAGTTAAATCTAGTCTCAAATTCAGTTTCATAAGTAACTAATTCTTCCTACCCTTCCTGTTCCCCTTCAAAGCGTGTGGTGATCTCACATCTCTGACAGGAGTGGTTTTCCTGGCTGATAAGGGGATGCTCATGGTGTTTTCTCCCCTGACTGTTCCGAGGGCTGTGTGTTATCTGTCTCTGTGCTGATAAAGTGTGGCGAGGGGCTTGGCTGCTCTGTGTGTGCCAAGTGGTGCCGTCCTGCTCCGTCTCTCTCCAGTTTGTCACCTGTGAAGCTGAGATCACAGAACTTGTCCTGCCGGGGAAGGGAAGGAGGGTTTGAGCTGTAGCTTACGGAGTTTGTCAAATCTGCCATGGGAACTGCAGACCCCTCTGGGTTGTTACTTCAGCCGGATCTCTGCAAGCATCTCGTCATCTTCGTGATGACATAAATGTGAAGAGTGTTGAAGGTATCCGAGAGGACTCGAGGAGACAGAGCTTTCAGATGGCAGGCGCTTGAGAAATCCGCTTAATTCACCTTCCTGCTTTTGAGTCACTCCTTAAGGAGGGAGGAATCTGTTTACTTTCTTGTTGTGCTTGGAAAATGGGCTCACCCGCAACAAAAGACCCTGTAATGCTTTCTGTAGTCCAGGATTATTGCACAAAAGCATCTCGCTGTGCAGCGCCGTGGCTGTGCTCGGTGCTGTATGATAACACATGTTTCTCAGCTGTTGTTGATTCCTCAGTGGCACAGACTTCAAAGGAATGCGCTGAAAGAGAGCCGCAGCCAGGGAAAAACGGGGTTTGTTCCAGTGGCCTGTACCATCCATCTGTTTAAATACTTCGCTGAACTGTTCCAGAGTGTTCAGGCATCCAGTTAGGACTGACAAGCAATTACAGCTGGGAGTAGAGCCTGCTGCAAAGAGACCACCTAGGGGTGGCTTAAGTGCTCCCTCCCTTCTGTGGGTCAGAGCCCCCCTGCCCTCCCAGCCAGCCAGCAGAGATAAGGCTCCTCATTTGGGGTATCTTTCAACATGACATTGTCTAATTCCTAATGCTGTTGAGGATTTATTTATTTTTACTCTCTATGCTATCTTTAGCACAAGAAGGGAAGAATGGTAATGAGGACAGACGGTCATCTCTGTCGTCTCCTCTGTGTGGGTAGCGAGCTAGGTCTGTAATTTAAATGAGTAAATATTTATAAAAAGTTAATTCTTTTTTTTTCTCAAAACGCGTGGGATAGTTCATAGAGAGTCATCTGTAGGTCGCTCGTGTCTCTAAAGGTAGTGATACACATTACTGGATTTATTTTAGCTCCAAAACATGACCTGTAAAGTTAAATCGGAGCCAATTACGTTGTGCTGTTTCAGATTGACTTTGGGGAAATACTTCACAACTTCATCCACAGTAACAAAATAAACCCCAGTGTACTTGTGCATTATAATACATGCTGATGCTGCCAATTCCAAGTATTGTAAGTTGTGTTTTTACCTAAATTCCAATATTGGAGTCCACTGTGCAAGACGTGTCTACACCATGGTTGTCGTATGAATCTTCATATCATGGCCTGTGTGCTCTGCATAGTCCCAGACAGCTGAACTCAGAGGAAAATCTCAACAGAGAGGCTACAAATAATTTGTTGATAACCTGGGAAGATGCTTGAAGTTTTTCTGCGTGGGACTGACATCCATTTCAAGGACTGGCATGAACGCTGTAGATAAAGCAATGTGTGTTTCAGCTAAGAGGGTTTAACCTTCTTTGTCAATGGAAAATGCTCATGCAGATGCACTAAGAGGATATTTGAGCTTGGAAAACTTGAGGCACTCCAGGATTTGTTTTTCACCTGCAAGCAAGCAGCACAGCTCTAAAGGTGAGCTTGAATGTTGTCCTCTGCTATGGTATTGCTCCCTCTTCTTTAGTACTGTGATGTGACATCTATGCCTTTGAAAGGAAGGTTCTTTCTCCCCATGTTGGCAGTCGTGATGTTTTTATGGTATTTTGAAACGTCAGATTTTAATGCCTTACTACCCCTTTGAGCAGAAAGGGGAGGGAAACTTCTAGAAATGTGTAGTGCAACTGACTTCCAGCTTCTGCCCTTGCTCCAGGGTTGACATTGTAGTTTGGATTTATTTACTTGCTTTGAAAGCTGTGCTCCGTGTAACCTTGAGTCTTACTTCCTTACTGCAACAGTACCTGACGTGTTTGCAGTGTGCACCTTGCTGTGTCTATGGATCATCCAGTTTTCAACTGGCCAGGCTGTTGGTGCTTTCTTTTTATTGTGTTCTCCCCGAGAGCCTTCAGAGCTAGAACTTCCTTTTCCTTCAATGAACTGGAAGTCTTTTGCTAAAATATTTTTGGACTCCTGAAGTGTTTGTCAAAGTTTCCAAGCTGTTGTTCGAAAGGAGTTTGGAGTTTCCGGAAGAAACTTTGGAAACTTTAGGTTTTACTGTCGGTCAGCAGTTTTGCGAGCATGGGTGAAGAGAGGCTGTGATTCCACTGGGCAGCCAGATGTTTTGTGTCTGTGCTGAAGTGGGAGCCAGCGTGGCTTTAGGGGTTGAAGGGTCTGCTGTTCTTGTCACAGGGCTGTTTGGGATCTTCAGCAGATCGGATCTGCTTTCTGTCCTCTCCCTTCCCCTCCCTCCTGCCATGCCTGTACTGATGGTGATCACCGCCTCCTGAGTAAACTGGGACTGGGGGCAAAGCATTCTTTGTTGCTTTCTAAAAGCTAGATACTTGCTTGTCAATCTGTGTTTCTTGAATTCTAAACTTAAAGCCATGTAAAAGCTGCATGTAACTTGACAATTTGTGAATTTATAGCAATTATCCAGTAGATTAATATTAATGTTAATTTTGGTGACTGTGACATTAGTGAACTTTATAAAGAAATCGGTTTTCATTGCAAACAGAGGAGAGAATGCTCTTTGATGCAAATCCCCCAGTTCCATATTAAATTGCACCTTTTCTAGGCACTTAAACACTTGTAAAATCTGTGTCTCTTCTTGTCTTCCTTCTCCCTCTTCTCTGTGACATGTGAAGGGAAGTTAAAAGGAACTCATCAGTGTCTGCACATGACAGAGTCTTCCTGGAGAAGAAAGTAGGAAGATGCCACAGCTAATAATATTTAAAAACTGATATTGGAAATCAAGAGAGCAAATGCTTAAATGTGCCATTGCAGCCGTGTGGCTGGCAATATTAACTAGCAGTAGTACCTGGAATATTAATTCCCATCCGGAGAGAAACATATGGCAGTGGTTGAATGCCCTTGTCCTTTCCCACCAGGAAGTGATTGTGGTGTGTTTTTGGTTTTGTTTCTTTTTTTTAAGGGCTTGCTCTGGGCTTCATCCACACCTCCAAGACAGTCCAAGCATTTGCACTGTTTTCATTGGGAGCAAGGACAGGAACTTCGAATAAGCTGCGACTTCGTATTTCAAGCACTGAGGAAGTGGCGCTGAGGAGCAGCAGTCCCTGTCCAGAACAGTCACACTGAATACAATGCAGTGTTTTCATGCGGTTAATGGTATTGGAATTGGTAACCTGATACTCCAAAGAGATAACAAAGGCTGTTTAGCATACAAGGGAACATAGATAATTTTGTTTTTCAGGAGTTGGTAAATAGTGTAGTAGAATCTTTTGTCAGAACTCAATCTAGTGAACAAGTTCTGCCAGAAAATGACTGAATTAATAAGAGTTTATGAAATACTCTGAATAGAAAAGGAATTTTCTGTCTTACTACCAGTGTTCTTTCATGGCAGTTCTTGTATTTACTTAGGAGCTTGCCTGCTCACCTCATGGCCTGTGAATTTAGCCATTGTTTCAAATTGAAATACACCATAAATTAAAAGTTTTTGGGCTTGTCTTCTTCCGAGAAGGAAAGACAGGAGCATAACAAAATGAAATGCGTGCAGTTGACATAACAACTGTGGTGCCCTGCTGTTCCCTTATTTCCCAGAAGCAGACCAAAAAGCGACAAGCTTGATCCAGCCTACAGCAGTGCTACTTGGGGTTAAGCTGTTCTGTGTGATACCATGGAGAATTCTCTTTAGATGCCTTTTGATGCAGTGAGGATGGACGTCTGTGATGGTATGAAAACTCAGTCCGACCTCGTAACTCAAGAATTAAGATAATATTCTACTTTAGGCCTGCTGCTTGCCTGCTTTGTGTTTTTAGTGAATCAAAGGAACTTGCAGACCATGTGGGCAGGGCTGGATGGTACCTTCAGGAGGCGGTGTGTGCTGCAGGAGGAGAGCTGAGTGTGAGTTTGCTGGTGACAAGGTCTGTGTGCAATGGGTTGGTCTTTTTCTGAGGCAGAAATTAGGGGAAGAGGCTCACCTTTCCCAGGTAGGGTGCAAGAGAGCTAGGCTCCTGCCAGCAGCCAGAAATCACAATTTCAGAAGTACTCAAGTGGTGGGTTTGATTTTACTTAAACTCTTAGCTGGACAGAGGGGATTTGGGTGTTTGGTCTATTAGGAGTTGCTGGTCTTGTGTTTGTATCTCATTGCTCATCAGCCTGGATCAGCACCCTGGGCTAGTGGAAGTTGTCCCTGTCCATGGCAGGGGGTTGGAACGAGATGGTCTTCAGGTCCCTTCCAGCCCAGGCCATTCTGAGATGCCACAATTCTGTGCTGGTTTACAACGTGCCTTTGGAAATGGGGCTCTGTTCCAGCCCTTGCTGGTTTGCTGCTGCCATTCTCTCAGCACTTGCCATCAGTGACTTGTTCCTGTGCTCCCTGTGTGTGCCTGGTGGCACTGCTGCCCCTTTCTGCTCTGCCACCAGGCTTCCTAAACTCTCCCTCACGAGTCAATGCCTTTCCAGGTGCCTCTCTGGTTGCAGCACAGCGTTTGCTTTGGGATGGGAGGGAAAGACAAAGGCACTTTCCCTTCACACCTCACAGCCACAGAGCATTCCTCCAGTTCCTCTGCTGCTGAGCTATTTGGAGCGGAGCAGAGCGGGGGAGCACTTTCTTTGCCGTTTCCTTGTCCAGGAGTTGGGTTTAACTTGCATGAAGCACCTGTCCTGTTGTGATCCTGACATCCTGTCAGTGCTCATTCCCCCTGCTCCCTGGGAGACAGCGTTTGTGTTACTGGCAGCTTTCTGCTTTAGCCTTTTAGGGAAGCCCAACCAGAAATTTTCTAGAATTCTTCCACTCCCTCCCTCCCCTTGTCCTTCACTGATCTCTAACCACATTTTTATCTTTCTTGACAAGATGCTTAGTTTCATTTATCAGCTGCTTTTCCCTTCACTCTTTAGCTTTGATTATTTTTCCAGGAGCTGCTTAGAAACATTAACCATTACAGATGTGCAGAACAGTCAAATGCAGTTACATTCCTTAGTGTTTTGGGTTTTTTTTATTGTACTCTAATACTCAAGTGCCTGTGGCAGGTAAATATTTTTTATGTACTCTACTTGTCATGACAAAAGATCCATCCTCAGCACAGGGTAAGGAACTGCAGTGGCTGTATTTTCTTATTACACTATACCAATATTGCCAGCTGTAAGAACCCTGTGTTTCCCTTCCTGAGCATAAACCACTAAGGGCACCTAAGTTCTGACTTTTTTAAATCATTAACATTTTCTCAATTTATATTTACACATTGTAAGATAAAAATGTGACATAAATAGAAGGAAATGGCAAATACACTTTCCTCTTAGTCTCGTGGCTTCCTAAGTGCTTGACAAATGCTCTGTCACCTCTAGACAATGTTATTTTGTTCTAAAAAACTTAAATATTACCTCAACTTTTGAAAAAAAGTTTGCTTTAATTGTGGGCAGCAGAGCAGAGGATGACTGGATTTATTTAAATATTTGCTGCAAGGATATTTCCTATTTTGCAGTGCCCTTCATGCTTGTCATTGTAAGTGTATATGCAAAAGCCTAAATAATTGGAAATCTATATGCTTCCTGACCATGGTTTACTTTAATAGTCCACAATGATCTCTGGACAAACTGTATTTTATTTCAAAAGACCTCCATTATCTTCAGCTTGACCAGTATGAATGAGAATAGCATTCAATGTATACACCATTTTTAAGAATACCCTTCTTTTTCTTGCTGACAGGGACATGAAGCATGTGGTAGGGGGAAGACAGTTCTGTAATGGAGTACAAAATTAAAGAAGAGGGAAAAAGAGGGAATGGCTTCAAGCTAAGAGAGAGGAGGTTTAGATTGTGTATCAGGAAGAAATTCTTTCCCGTGAGGGTGGTGAGACACTGGAAGAGGTTGCCCAGAGAAGCTGTGGATGCCCCATCCCTGGCAGTGTTTAAGGATCTCACAAAAAAAAGAATATTTAAATCTCTTGTGGTGGTGTCACAATGTGTAGCTGTAATGTTGAGCCTCTTCATTGCTGGAATTTCAAGTACAAGGCAGATGAGAATCTCTCTGATTTTAATATTGGCAGGGGGAGCCATCTGAGTTGCTTCATTCACAGTTCAAACCTCAGTACAAAATTACAGGGTGAACTTCCTTTGGATATCCAGCCACTACTTATCAGTGGCTTTTTTTTCTCGAAAAAATAAAAGGTATGGCTCTTAGATGACTAATTAGACCTTAACCCAGCAAGCTCCCGAGTGGGCGAGAATGTTGGCATTCCCAAGATAATGCCCCTGTAATGAAGTCCAGCTCTGGAACAAGTTCTTGATTAACTTGTGTGTCAACAGGACAGCCTCTGTTGCACCCTGAAATGCTCCTCGGCGAGGTGCCAGGCTGCAGCGGCAAAGGCACAGATGTGGGGTGATGGTGGCCAAGCAGTGCCACCTGTGAGCCACTCTGAGTCACAGAAGCCATGTGTGCTGTGGCTGTCACATAACCGAGGGGAAATGTCCCTGGAGGATGTGAAGCAGATTTCCCTGGCACCTGGAGTGGGAGAGATAACAGCAGGCACGAAGCTGGGCTACAGCATCTCTGCTGGCAAGGAACTCAAGCAAATTGCAGTTTAAAACTAAGTGTTCTTATGGGATGCTGAACATTTTAAGGGACGAGTGTCAAAGGAAAGGCTCGCCTTTATGAGAGAAGAGCCGACTGAAAGGGTCAGATTTGTTAGGAGCTGATTGGTTTTGGAGGCAGTGGTGAATTGTAACCCCGGAGTTGGGAAGTGTGTAGTGCCGTCCAGCAGATACTGTGTGGCAAATAAACTACTGGCTATTCTTACCACATTTTTTCTTGCAGCTTTTTCTTTAGTTTTCCTGCAAAATGGTAACTCTAACGCCAGTGCTCTGGCGCTGTTTGAGCACACATAGCTTTCTGTGAGGGTTTTTGTGTTTATAAGCCTGATGGAAGTTCAAAATAATCTTGCTGCATAGTCAACTATTTTCATCTTGCTGTTTTGTGTTTTCTCTGTCTTCCTGACTCCTGCAATCTTTTAATGAAATCAGTGCTCATGGAACTAGAAAAAGGGAAATAACTATAATGCTCCAACATGTGTTCTTTCTACTACACCTGACATTCAAGTAAGACATTAATGCCAAGGTAAACCTTGAGTAGTTTGACTTGGTTCATTTTCATAGTCCTTTTTAAAAAAATGTGGTTTTGTCATATGATTTCCTGTGGTGGATTTATTCCTGATGTTGAGAATTAATACAGCCTTTCCAAAGAGATCACAAAGTAAAGAATCAGCAGTATTAGTTTACAGATTTTTACTGCTTTTTTTTTTAAAAAATAATGTAGTAGTGAATTGATGGGAGTATCCTTTGAGAAATTCTTTACCATCAATCAGTTCTATAAAAAAGAACCTGAGGTTCTATTTTGCTATGCTGAACCCATCATCAGGGTGTCTGCCTGGTCACCTTGTGCTTCTTAGCACTCCTGAGGTGCAAATGGTGTCTGTTCATCTCTGTTCACACTGAACCCCGTGGATGTGTTGAGAGATGTTCTTTCTGTGCTTTGTTCACATGACTTAATTTCATTAAAGCAAAGGTCAAGCATGTCCTGAAGTTTGTAACAATATTGTTTGCTCTGCTAGTGCTTATTTGCTCATTGTCACCAATTTGACAGTGTGTGAACCTGAGGCAGAGCTTGCCTAGGTGGGAATTGGTGATTTGTGTCTACATTTGCCTCTTATGGAAATTTCAGGGTTTTTTTTCCATTAACATTTACCAGATGTGGGTTTTATTTGAAAAGGAAAAAGAAGCTTAAAGTATGGATTTATGTTGGCCCGTAAAAAACGTTGCTTTGTCAGCTTATGCTATTAAAAATATGCTATATGTAGGAATTAACATGTTGGTCTTCATGTGAGATGCTCTTACACTCAGTCAATAAATGCTGAAGCTTATTTGAAGCATTGGAAATGTGTGTAGAGAGCGAGGTAAGGAGTGATTGGGTGCAAGTCAGTTTGAGCCATCACCCCCAAACAAATATTGTGACACAAATCACTTAGGTAAGTTTGCTTTTGTGTGTTTGCTTATTTGGGTTTATCTGTGGGAACTGATTTATTTGTGTTGTGTCTTGGATGGAGGGGACAGCAATACAATTGTGACGGTTCATATTAAAAACTAGTATGCAAACTTACCTAAACAGGTTATTCATATGAAATTGGAGTTGATTTATTCCACCTGAAAACACTTGTCCCAGGCTGTGAGAGAACAGTTGCTTTCTTTGAGTCAACACTGGCTGTCCTCAGTGGTGAGACTCCAACTCTGCCTCTACTGATGTACTCACTCGTGAGCACAACTTCCTTAAAAATGTATTAACCATCAATAACAGAGAACATTTCTCTCACTTTAATAAAAACTCTTGGAATGCTTCGGGAAATGAGTAACTCAGTGGCTCTGAACTTCATTAACTGTAGAAGTATTTAAAGAAAGCAATTTAAGATTTGTCACTGGCTTAGGGCTAGTGGGAGGTTTCTGATCTATGTCATTATTAATGACCATGTGTAGAGAATCAGAGGCTTTAATTTTCTAAGGAAGCATCTTCACCCTTTGAGTCAGTTTTCCAGACCCAGCTGGTGAAAGCACCCTGGCCTTGCTTTGAGCAGGAGCCTGGGCTCCTGCAGCTCCTTCCAGCCTGAAGGCTTCTGTCTTTTGGTTTATTTTCTTTTTCTGTAAGAGGTGTTTGTACCACACAGCCACTATCAGCTGTAATGGGATTGCCTTGCTAATGCTGCCAGCAGTGAAGCCAGAGGGGTAAATAAATCCTTGCTTGTGAGTAATTCTTTTTAAAAACCTCTTTTTTTGCTTATCTTTATGGTGCTCCTTTTGGATAAATGCAGAACATGTAGGATTTTCTTTACATTTCTTTTTCTGGCTGCTGCAGAATCTTTGTTTAAAGAGGTGAAGTAGGGCAAGTTTTGATGACCTTCCTCTAAATTCTAGGGTAAGTTCTCAGCTTCCCAGGAGCTGGAATTTATATGGAACCTAATGATTCTGTACTTGAATGCAGCAGACGAGCAAACTGTGCTTTAGGGAAGCTTGTCACATATGTGTAATATATTGAAATTATCCATGAATTATTGAGTTGGAGAAAAAGCTATAAACACAGCAAATATTAGAGATGATAAAGAAAAGGAAAAAAAGTTTTTTATTCATGGTACTTCTAGCAGAATGCAATGTATGCATTTACGTGATGAGACCTATAATGAGGAGTTTAAAATAGAGATTTTTGTATAGGGATGTCTATGTACATACTTGAGTGAGGTGATACAGGAAAAAATACATGCCTGGTAATGAATCCAGGATTTCAGGACACACCACAGCTTGCTTTGTGGTAGGAATAGTAGAGTGAGTGTTCCTTTATGTGTTCAGACTTGTGTCCCAAAGGAGCCTGTCACTCACTGGTGATAACTCAGAGGACCATCCCACTCTGGACCCAGCAGGACAAATCAAGCTTTCAGTGGTAAGCTTTGAAGTGGGAGCCGAAGAAGAGATTTTAATGAAGTTGAAGGGGAATAAGTGATTAATACCCTGTGCTTCTCTAGGTGCTGCATCACCAGAATTTTTTCTTGGAATTAAATCCTTGATCAAACCATTCTGCTGTCACCTTATTTGTTGAGCAAAAGAGTTCCCCTTTGGTTCAAGTACCGGCATATAATTTTTATATAGTTGATGCTGAGTAAGTTGCTTGGTACCTTTTTCATGGAAATCTGATTTTCTTCCTTCCAGTTAAGTGATTTTTTTTCTTTTCTGGTAAAGCTGCACTAGAACATGCTATCAAAAAGGGGCAAGTTAATTCTTCACTATTTTACTTCTAGGTGAAGTAATCTTGCAGGAAGGCAGTGGTAGATGGAATAGAGATGGATCAAACTTTGCAGGAATAAGAGCACAAAGGAAACCCATGAAGTGGTGACCTGAGCAAAAACAGTCAGCAACCACAGCATCAGTTCTTAGAAATTTTGGCAAATATCTGAATGTCACAGCATGTGTTCAGTTACTTACAGAAAGGCACCTGAATTGCAAAATCTAGGGTTTTTTAATTTAAAAATCAGTAAATAAAAAATCCATTTAATAGAACTTACACGGTGAGTCAGGGTAGTTAAAAGGGAAATCCCAGCATAGTGGTGTATTCTGGCATCGTCTGCTGATTGTTGTGTATGTGCATCAATAGTTTTCTACCATAATGATAACTTCTGTTTTTTAAATCAAGTTTAGGTAGAAATTTGGAGTCACTCAGGTAGTTTCTTGAGAATTTTTTGGTATCTCTTCCTTCCTGGTTTTGGTAAAATGTAAGACTCGATTTAACTGCTTGCTGGCTTGTCTTGGAGGCTCACAGTTTAGCTCCTTGGTTTCTTTACTAAAAAGTGATGCTTACAAAGAAGTGGAAAGTGATGATCTGTTGGAATTTGAGCACAGGGCTCCGAATATGCACATATTGCACAGATTCTGCAGCCAGTGGCCCAAGGCCAGTCGAGGTGGGCAGAGCTGGAACTGAGCCACTGCTAAACACCTCTGCAGTCACAATCGTCCGTGCCATGGAGAAGCTGGTGTGCAGTGAGCTCAGGGGGCTGTGTGCAGGAGTAGCGTGTCAATTGGATTGGATTTTAAAACTTTCTTGGAGAAAATAGATGAGAATAGAAGAGTTAATGTGGAGCTGCAATACTTCAGAGTTGAAATGTAGTGTTTCAGTGCCGCCAGCCTTACCCCAAGGTGCAGGCTCGTGGCCAGAGCTGTTGTAAAGCAGTTGTAGCAGCTCTTGTAAGCAGGTCCTGGAGGTCACTGAAGTGGCAGTCTGGGAGCAGTAAGCCCTTATTACTGACCACGTGTGGAAGCAGGACATGCAGGATCTTGGAGAGCCTCCTGCAGTGCACTCCATAATATTGACACCATAATATTGATAATACTGCCTGGAAATGCGCTGGGATTGCTGGAAGGTGTGGGGTTTTTAAGACAGTGTTTGAAGATTTGGGAACTCTGAGCTTGTCACATGTTTCTGTAGCATCCTTTGGCCAACTTTCAGCCATTTGCGTTGGTACCCTGCTGAAATAAATGGCTTTTTGATGAGGTGATTCTCTTAAAGGAATCAATTGATTAAAGTGTTTGTTAAAAGTTCACTGGTCAAGCAACACTTACAAATCCTGTTGTCTTTTGATGGGACTTTGAATAGCAGAGCAACTGTGTGCTTGCATCTTTCCTTTTGAAAGGGGAAAAAGAAGCTTCCATACTTCCACAGCAACTGTACTTTAAAAATACCTGTCATTGCCTATGGAGCTTTTTCTAACTGTGTATTTTCATGCGAGAATTTTGCATTTCATTTGCAGTGACAATTTACAGTGGAAAAGCATGTTTATTTTTGGCAATCTTCTTAAAAGAACCTAGATTAAGATCTTTGACCTACAGCTGCTGTAAATGCAAGTCTTTTTTTTAAAAAGCCTTTCAAAGTTGTTCCCTTTTTGTGTTGATTGATTAAAAGATGTGCTGGGTTGGTCCAAGTTCCTCTTGGTAATTGGATAAATGGAACCACGGAGTAGATAGAAAAATCAAAATACAGCTTCCTTTTGGGGAAAGTTGATTATTATTTTGATGGACTCTTTTTGCCTGTTGTGGGTGCATATATATTTATATGTGTGTGTGTGTGTTCCATCCTCAAGACCTGTGAGATTGACACTGTACTTTACCAGGTCTGTCTCAATGTTACAGAACAGATGGTTAATTCAAAACCAAGAGTATTAAAGCTGAGTAGCTAAATCTGATCTCCTAAAAACGAGGTTGCCAAAACAAGCTGCTGTGTTTGATGTAGCTGCTGAATTGGTCTTTTATTTGCTACAAAGGCAAACCTGAGTCCAGTGCCTAAATGCAAAGAGGTTGGTCATTTCCAAATTTTTTCAGCTTTCAGTTTCTCTCTGGGCCGGTAACTTGAAGCAGGAGGTTGCTTACATATTGTAGGGGTTCTGGAAGAGAGAAAGGCTTATTTCAAATCCATTGTTTTTTTTCTGGGTTTATTGCTGTGGTCCAGGGTTTCAAAGTAACACAGACAAATTGCAGCAGTGGAATGAGGCTGATGCCTGTTTTTCACAGGCCATGAATTGTTTTTTTCCTTCTGTTTAGGTGCTCAATGAAATGAGAAGAAAAAGGCGAATTGTTGGAAGAATGAATTTGCCTGTAAACACAATAATCCTTTCTCTGGTTGTCAGCAAATAGGATAGATAATTTGAGACAGGTGTTGTGCTAGAAGAAACCTTTACATATCTAATCCAACCTGCACACCACAGATCCTGGTTATCTCTAGACAGGCCCTAATAAATATGTACTGATACAAAAGGGATTAAAGCGTTTCTTTCCTGCATTCACCCTGTTGGGATTGTTTCTTAGGGACACCATTTCACACTAATATACGTTCCTATTTTCAAATGAAATAGATGAACAGGCTGGTGCTCTTTATCTCTGTTCTTGGGATTTAAGTACTTACAATTCTTCTGTGAGCTGCTGGAAGTCACAGTCACTTTTCAGGAATCTCTGACCTTGCAATCCATTCTTCTGTGGTGGATTCATCTTAAAAACAGTGCTGTATGTGACTTTTGGGGGGCTATTTTTCACTTATATGATGCTGTAAGATGAGCTATTACATTTTTTAGGACTACTTTATCTTGAATGATAAGACGTGGCATCAAGGTAGTGTGATCATTGCATAAAAGTTGGAGACAGCAGTCTAGTTATTTGTGTATGCTTCTGCCTTGATAAATGCCCTAAAGTTTAAAAAAAATCAGGCTTTCAACTATTTATTTGCTTTTTTGCTGCTTCTTTTCATGTTTAACTGTCTATGAAAGGTGTCAGGCAAATAGCTGCAAACTGAATTCTTCCTTCTCATTGAGTTACACCGCAAGTTTTGTGGGTAGAATTGCACTTGCTGAATAAAAATCTGAAATCTTGTATTATTGTGGGGTAGCCAATTTGCTGTAGAGAGGATCTTGGTTGCATGTTTAAATGCTAAGTAAAACCTTCATTTCCATGAGACTTGGGGGCTTTTCTTAAAAGAATGAGTTCATTTTGGTTCTTTTTAAATTCTGCTGCTTCTAATTGGCCTCGACCACCTTATTTCAGGATTTTTGCCAGCTCTGTTGATGCTGTCAGCCACATCCTCAGTCTTCTGGAGGTGATGGTCTTAAGAGGGGGAGTCATTTGAAATATCTTTGCTGATCTGTGCATTAGGGCATGGGTTAGATGCTCATACCTCAAGTTGAAATGTCCCCTTCAAACCCGGTGCAAGAACAAAGTGCAGGAATCAGAGATGCCTTGGCAAAGCTTGGAGAAAGCGACACATTAGGGAAGGAGTTGGCAGAGGCACCGAAGTGTCTGAGAGCAGATGGAGTGTTGTCATCAGCTGCAAAATCAATGTAAATACTTCCAGAAAAATACTCTTCCTCTTCCCTTGCCAAACAGAAGGAACAGGAGCCATAAAAACCATTGGCAAATTGTTTTAGCTGCCAGTGAGCGCCCTTGCAGTTGGAATCAACAAGTTGGAATTCTCCCTTGCAGCACTGGGCAGCGTCTGCTGCAGGAGCATTGCATTAGTGGTGATGAAATGCACCTTTTTTTTTGGTTCTTGCCTGAAGATTTACAGTTGGAAGATCTCACAGTTCTGTTGCTGTGCAGCTCTGTTGGGTTGTATCAACAATAAAAATGAGAATTTCGTTACTGATGGTGGCTGTGTGGCACAACTTTGCTGTTCTGGGGTGGTTTGGCGTGGGGCTGTAAAGCAGTGATTTCATGTGTGTTACCATCACGTCACTGGGAAGCTGTCTGTCCTCCCAGATGCACAGTTTTGGGATATTGGCGTGTTTATAAATGTGTCTGGCTGGCTGCTGCTGAATTGATGGCTCTGCTGCCTGGTTTAGAAGGGGCTGGCAACCTCTAAATGAAAGTGGGGATCCACAAGGCAGGGTGAGTTACTGGGTCACTAATGTAGGTGGCATTTGTGCCTCACTTGGCCCCTTATTACCCAGGAAAATGAATGTTGGAGTAGAGAGTGTAAGATGGAGAGCGCTGGGTTTTAAATTCTGAAATCCCTGTTTGTACAGCTCCAAATTCCATTTCCATGGAAACTGGAAGTTTAGTGCTCTCTCCTGTCAACTTCAGCTTCTGCCTGGCTTTGGGGAGACTAAAATTGTTCACTTACACTAAACCTTCCAGAAGTGAGAGTCATGTCAGGATATTAGCACCGCATATTTTGTGGAGACTGAGAAATTATAACTATAATTACTTCATCCATTTATTTTCTGAGAGATGCTTACCTTCTGCTGCTTACAGATCAGAAATCTAAATGTTCGGAGCCTGTGCCATATTATCTAATTGTGGAATTGTCCTGTGCATAATGTATAAGTTTCTGGTGGGGATGGTTTCTTCATTGCTGGTGTGGTTCTGCGGGTGCTGAAACAAACCCAATTTATTTAATTAGCTGACTGTGCAGTAGTGCAGGTGTCCTCCCTTGCTGTGGAGTGCTGTGCATGCATCATCTGCAGCAATGACTTGCACCTACAGACACCACCAGTCCGCACTCTTCAGTGACCCTGGGGCTCAACTTCACCACCTCATCATGGAGATTTCCCAAGTTGTGGTGCTGGCCTTGCCAACGAAACAGAGCTGCCAGGCCGATCTGCCTGGAGCTGGTGATGGCAGAAGGGCTGTGCCACGCCTGGCAGGGAAGCAGGGGAAGGCTGAACTTGGTGGGAGAAGCCCTGACGGAGCTGATGGCTCTCCCAGCCTCTCAGCGGAATGGAATTGTTGAGAAGTGTAGGATCGGGTTCTGTAGGATTGCTGTCTGTGGTGTGGTTTGCTTCAGACGGTCAGGATGGAGACGAGAGACTTTTGGATTTTGGTCTTAGAGCATGGGGTTTATTGTAATAAAGTGTGGGTGTAGGGGACCTGCTGAGAGCCGCCAGACACAGCCCAGAGCAGGGCAGAGAAAAAAGAGAGAGAGGTACAAGATACAGAATATGGAATAGAAGTGGTGTGGTTGCCGTTTACAATACAATAAATCATCTTCTGTGCTGAATATTTTAATTTTCACTAACCAATCTAGAACAAGCTACAAATTCTATAGCATTTACATACAGCCTATGAGAGTCATTGCATTACCATGTGGCGTTATATTTTAAACCCTAAAAACTGCTTTTTGGACCCTCTGCCAAGTTGGTAGGGTCTGCTCTGACCCTTGGACCTGCAGGCAAGCAGAGGGCATTGTTTAATCAAAAGGGGATTAGCTTCAGTGGCCACACCATTGTTTTCCAGTTGTTCAGTACCTGGGGTTTGGTATCTCAAAGCTTGTCTTCATTTCAATCTCGCTTATAGTTTCTATATTCTCAGCATCTTTTGCCAGGTAATAGTATTTATAAGCCTTTCCTATTTCATGCTCCCCAACAGAGAAGGTTGTGGAGACTGTAAAGAACGTACCACAATGTTGTGGAGTTGGGAGCAGAAACCTGCAGTCCTTTGGTTGATCAGTGAGTGTGGGAAGGTAAATTCTCCGTTCTTGAAGCATGGCTGGTGAAGTGAAACTCTTTCTAATGATTTAGACATACTTTTATCAGTGTTCCGCTTTCACTTAGAGCTGCTTTGGGAGCCTTATAATCACTGCAGCTGCTATTTGAAAGCGAGTGCTCTTTATGGATTGGCACTTCTGTATTTCTGTAACTTGTACCACTCGCTTTAATGTGCAAGAACATGCCGCAGTAATAGTATATTGAATGTAAGGGGAAGCAGCGTTATGTTAGAGACCTGTAACCAGAATTTTTTCACTTTTTTCTTGGTGTACAATAATAGTGTAAAAGTAGTGTAGTGGTGTCTTTGTGGGCTATTAGCTCTGTATGTTTGGGGGGCAGTCCTGCTTCACCAGAAACACTGATGCCAGTTCAGCTTTCAACAGGCACACTGAACTTCAAATCCTTTTCTCTGAGCCTTAAAATATTCAGCTGTCAGTCAGGACAGGTGACCTTCTTCCACATGGGTGCAGTATTTGTATGTGTTTGAACAGAAACATTGCAGGAGAGAGCTCTTCTCAATGATTTTGTGCAGTAATGAGGCAGCTTGAAAGAAGATGAACTTTTTTTGGTGGGTAAATAGGACTACTTTTAAAATAGAAGTGAAAAATAATGAAACTTTCTGCTTTGTAAAGAAGTTACAGCAAGGCGCCATTTTAATTTTGAAAAATGAATAAGGTGGTTCTGAAGCAGTGCCTGAGATCTTGGAAGAGTTGTCTCCCAAACACTTAAGGAAAAATTGTTTACAGTTAAGAACTGGGATGTAATTTTGAGTATTTTAAGATCTATTTTATCTGACAAAGGTATCAGTTTGATCACTAGTATATTTTTTACTCTAAAGGTCATGAGGTCAGAAAGATGAGCAGTATCAGGAGTGAAAGGGGAGGATCATTTGATTTGCACATACTCTTCTGTCATAAGCTGAAATTTTCTTCAGATCCATCTTCCTGCCTGGATTCCCTTAATTCCAGGTGCTTATTTAGGTGCAGCATGGTGGGCTTGTTAAAGGGGAGGAACATGCAGCATCACTGCCCTGATGGCCTTGCCTGTCTTCAGGTAGAAGGTTCCAGGTTCATTCAAAAATATGGGCAACTTTTTCTTGCTGTGATGGCTGGAATTCCACTGGAATTTGCTGCTATAAACCAGGAGCTGGTAGAAAAAGAGACATGGATTTTTCTTACAACACGCATACAGGGTTGCAAGAGAAACAGCCAGAAATGAGCATAATTAAATAATTCTGATGCTACCTGTAAAGCCAAGAAATCTTGTTTGTATTAAGAAATTTGCCTTATGTTTGAAAGGTGTTGCCATAATGACAATTTGGCAGTGGCTTTTGTTCTCTGTTCCAGCAATCAGTAAGTCTAAAGGCTGAATACAAGTTTTAAAAAGGTACATGTGCAAGGTAAACCTTTACTTAGGGAAAACATTCCCACACTACCTGCAACTAAATACAGGAACATCAAGTAATCCAGTGGAGCTTCTAATCTTCTTTCATATGTTACTTGAGGAGGTGCAGAAATCCTTTTGGTGTGCTGGTGTTTCTGATCTTGCACGTGAATTTAAATGGAGAAATATGAAAACCTGAATGAAACCTCAGCACAGCTTCTCTCCCTGTGTCATGGGCATTACTTAAAGGATCAACACAGGGTATCTGTGTGGCCAGCTGGGCAATTATCCAGCTGCTTGTTTCATACTCGACTTCACTATAGAGGTTACAGCTTTAAAGAAAAAAAAATTTAAAAATCTGTATCAGTGGGAAAGATGAGTATTATTGCATGCAAGCTTTGTGTGATGGAAGTGTGTCATAGCTCAAAATCCTGTGAGGTTTCATTCTTTTCACAAGTGGGAGTTACGTAGTTCTCATTGAAAATGGTATTCTGTCCATGCTATTTGATGCAGTTTGAGCATAACAGATTATGTTTACCAGGGATTTTGTTATTTAGGCTCTCTTAGTGCATGTAGAAAGCCAAGATGCAGGTAAACAACATAAGAAATACAGAAATGCTGAACTCTTTTCCACTTTCATGTAATATGTGTGGATAATAGACATAGAAAATAATCACATATTAAAAAAAAAAAAAATCTGCTTTTTGGTGCTATTAGTCAGTTGATTCCTGCAAGCAGATCCTTCTCCCACGCAGAATCTTAGAGCTGAGACTCTAGTTCACATGATTTCTTGGACGCAGTTTGCTCACCAATAGTTGCAATCCTTACATTATACTCCTTATTTTTAGAAGGCTCAAGGAGTTCTGTAATTGAATTACTGTAACGAGTGTTCTGATCCATTATGTAGCACACACTCAGTCCTGGTCAAGTGGCTTTTAGTGGCATTAAATAATAACCTCATTAGTACTCAGAATAGCCATGTTTTGCCCAGAATCATAGTTGAAGGACAGAAAAAGCCAGCAGCATGTCACAGTCTTGTGTTGTAACACAGCTGAATGAAAAGGGAAGTGCTCAGGCTGCTCTGGCTCACAAACATTTGGCCATTCTACCCTTAAAACAGGTATGGGCTTTTACTTGGCTGGAGCTGATTCTACTTTGCATGAGGGCTTCATCCACTATGCTATGAGCAAAAGCAGACAAAACCAGCTCTCCCATGGCTCTGGTCCTTCCTTTAAACACGTGGGCATGTTGGAAGTGGCAGATGTGCAGTTACATTTGCTTCCAGAAGAAGATGGTGACTTCTGACTGTTGACTCTGAAGAGATGAAAAGCTCCCCTTGCTGATGACAGTAACACCTTGGGTTAAAAAGCTGCTTGTGTCTTGTGACTTAGCTCTAAATCTTGTATTTCTAGGGTTTATGTAGACCATAAACCATGCTATAAAAATTGCTTTTGGCCTTTCAACTAATATGCATAGAAGTAAATTCGGAAGTCCTTAGAATAGCAATTATGGTTGGTTTATGAGCATATGTCTTACACTGATGGATTTCCCCTGCACCTCTTTATGACCGTGCACACTGTGTGTGATTCCAGGTTTATTTTAGGCGAAGTGTATTTAATTAATGTGGTTGGCTGAACAGAATCAGCCCCTATGCCCCAAATGATAATTCCTTTTGGAGTCTAATCAGCTGTTTGAGATATTGTGTCCTACTTTGCTTTTTATGTGCAACATTCTTAGAGCTTAACAGTGGTGGCAACTCATTGCTTAGTCTGTTCTTTTCCTCATATGGTATATAAAAATGGGATTTTCCCTTCTGTAACTGCATTGTGACCTGCCTTTTGAGGGGTTTGTATTTGCTTTCACATGGTGCAGCAGACTGAGGGCCAGCCCCGTTGGTTCTGTCCTTGGATGTGTATCTGCTGTGGCACTGAACTGGATTGCACATGGGTTACTCTTCCTGCTGCAAATGGACATATTTGATCTTCCCCTTCCTACAGCAGCAGCAGCTGAAATAGGGTGAATGATGGGGAACAGATTTTAGGAAGAAATTCTTCCCTGGCAGGGGTGCCCAGAGGAGCTGTGGCTGCCCCTGGATCCCTGGCAGTGTCCCAGGCCAGGCTGGATGGGGCTCTGAGCAGCCTGGGATAGTGGAGTGAGTAGGAACAAGATGATCTTTGGGGTCCCTTCCAACGCAAACCACTCAAATTCATTGATGCAGTGTGCCATAGGCACTCCTCTCGTGGTTTTGGGATGGCCAGGCTTTCAGGTTGGTTTCAGGTGAGGCCTTTTGTAGCTGTGTATTATTGCTGTGACTTAAGAGCACCACCTGTTCTCCTTTATGCCTATGAGGAACTTTCCAAACTCTCCATTCAGTCTAATTTTTGTTTATTCTTGGATAAAAAAAATGTACAAGAGGGATATCTTTTCCAAATACAGTGCTTTGTTTTGGTGGATGAACTTCCAGTTGCAAATGGTGCAATGAAAGCAAATATTTGCATGGGGAAATGATGGTCTGGGTGTGTTTTACCCTTCAGGTTTCCCTGTGGGGCTTCCTCTACACCTCAGACTCCATCTATGGCAAAGCTGCTGCTGTGGGCAAGGGCTTTTCTAGGACATAGGGTGCTGCAATATTAAATATTATGTGAGTGCATTTAAATTATATTTTTGTTTCAGCTATGCAATAATAACCAATGTACGAGGTGCTCTTACAGTCAAGTGACAGTAGTCTTGCTGTTATTGCATTAGTCAAGTAATGTAGACCAATTTCACTTAATGTTGGATAGGCAGCAAGCTTGAAATGGAATGTTTTAAGTTGGATTGCTACCAGCTTGCTACACTGGGAGAAATGAAATAATTATTTGTCTGTTAATGGCAAACTGTCAAGAAAATGCTGATTCTGATTTTAATGCATTTCAAAAACTTATTTATTAAGAATTACAGAACAGCATATTGAGATGTATATACTGCAGCTTTGGTGCCTCTGGAGGCTCCACTCTAAAAACAGACTTTGTTTTTTTTCTTTTTTTTAATTGTGTTTCCAAGAAGGACATGTAAAGAATATGGGGTTTGTGTTATATGGTGCTTTTGTTTTTTAAAATTTTTATTGTGAATATGATAACTTGGTGAAATGTCTTACCTGTATAATCTTTTTTTGTTATAACAAATTCTTTTGGAGGTGACTGAACCATTGTTTTTGTCCAATCTTATTTCCATCTTAAAAATATTTTATGTAGCAAAGAAATAATTTCATGGTGATGCCAGGTCACTTTTAATAAAATCTAGTAGTTGTTCTCATATGGGATATGATATCCTATGCAAAATATGTGCTTTTCTACATCAAATTAATCTCAAGGGCAAGAAGGACAAAAAAGACTGGAATGAATAGTAGAGAAATACAATTTCTAGTTTCAAATTTTAAAAAAAATGTCCTTTCTGAAATGTAACTGAGGAAGCGAACAAGAAGAGTGTCTGTTTGTATTAATGTTGGTGGAGTTTGGTTTTTTTCCTCTGCTACACATCAAATATAGATAACTCTTGTTACTCCTAATCCTCATCACTGCTGGACATGGCTTTAAAAAATTTAGCTCCCTCTTCTGAAGATCTGGGCTAATTAAACTTTCATTTATCTTCTGAAACAAAGTAATATTTCACTCTGCTCTTGCCTTCTGTGGAGAGAGTACCCCGAGCATCAGTGCATCCTGTGCTTGGGACGGTGGCACTCTGGGGCTGTTTTGCTGCAAACCTGCATTTCAAAAGCCTCTCTGCATCAGCTGAAAAGTTGTTCCAGGTTGTATAATGCTTTTTTATCCTGCTGAACTCCTGCTCGGGCCTTTAGTGACTCTCCCATTTTCCTGGTGAATGCCTGAAGAGCAGAGAACTTCTGCTCTCTGCACAGTGAGGTGTTAATTCCTGAAGCAGCACGTTCTCCACGTGCTGTGTCAAATCTTTTTAAGGTTTGCTTTGTGGTGCGCCTGTGTTTGGGATTTTTTTTTTTTTTTTTTTTTTTTTTTTTTTTTTTTTGTGAGTGCAGTGCTGTGAAAGCTGTGGGTCAGCTATTAGTTTTTCTGTCAGTTCTAGCAGGCTGTGGTCAGGGAAGGCTTGCTCCTGAAAATGCTGATAAGAGGCTGAGACAAGCAGCGAGTGCAGTCACGTTTGATTCCTGTGCAGCACAGGGGTGAAAGTCTTGCATTGCTTTGTTTCATGTTGGTTTTCCCCCTTCTTTCTGAATGTTTTAGAAATCTGATGGAATGCTTTGCCAACCACATTTTTATAATCCTTTTGCCAGAATTACTAGCTTTCCTGTGATAATCACATACACACAGAATTATTTTAAACCTGTTTACCAGGCCTCTAGACCCCTTCTTTTCCTTGATGCCTCACAGACCTGGGCTAACACAAAAAACAAGGAGCTACAGTGTCCCTGAAAGAAATTTGGCAAAGGAAACTAGTACTAACCTAAACTGTTAGGTTTTGGGAGCAAAATACATCTTTTTGGTCACGAATTAGAAGTGCTTCTGCCCAGCAGTGTTACCCTATTGCCCTGTGTTTTCTTTAGCACAGAGCATCCACGTGGCAAGTCAAGATTATGTCCTGGTAGCTGGTTTTTGTAGAAGATTGTTTTGTTTGTAGAACTCCAGAAATTATCTAATTAAGAGTAGTTTCTATTAAACTCGTGTGTTGGAAATAGAGGGAAGTCTCAACACAGAGAGTTGGTGCTGTGGCAGAAAACTCCCTTTCATTCTACAGCATAGAATTATTTAGCTGTAGTCGATCAGGTGAAGATTGAATTATTTTTTGTGCTTCTGTCAGCAAAGAGAATTCTCAGTCACTGGAGCTGAATTTAATATTGTGTGCAACTGGTGTATTATATTATAAAGAGAGCTATAGATTGATACTTTTTTATGGAGCTGAATAAAATTTTCATTGCTAGAGATGTCTCTTCTTTCCAGCTGAAGAGATTGCCTGAAATCGGATGTTGTCCAGTGATTATAAACAGAAGTGTCTAGTAAAAATGTTCGAATGTCACTTTTAACTCAAAAAATTAAGATGTCATTAATACATTGAGAAGTGGCCCATTTTCTCACCATAAAGTGGTATTTTCACTTAATATTTGGTTAATCTTAGAAACTATGTAAATGTCCGTTAAAGCTTTTGATAGTTTTAATGCATAAGTATGCTAAGTCAACTGAGTTGGTGTGTTCTTAACATGATACTTAAGGATTAGTATTAATAACTGAGTGTGCTTTGTGTTTTTCCACAAAGCATTAATTTGAAGAGTAAGCTGTACAGATTGCACTTGGTGGTGCTACAAGAAAGCACACAATAAAAGGAAACTTTAAAAGGGAAGGTAAACAAATGCAGATCTTCTGGGGATATCTGTGTTTCTACCCAGTGGAGTTCTAGGTACCTATAGTAAATAGTACCTAATACTAAATACCTCTAGTATTTCCATAAGGAAATACTTGCCTGCTTGAGGGCATCCTTGATGCTCTTTGGGGTAATTACAGCTTTGTGCTGCCTTCTGTGGAGGTGGAATTGTCTTATGTCCTTGTGGGAATTAGCAAAGGGATGAAGGAAGCAGGCAAATTCATCTTCTGTATGTGTCTTGAGTAAATACAAAACGCTTTGTGTGGATTTTCTTGTTCAGCTCCCGGCTATCCTATCATGGGATAAATGCTCCCAAGACCTGAGCTTTTTGTTCAGGTGGTTTCATCAGTTTCCACTGGGTGTCTTCAGAACCTTTCATGAAGTGGTATGAAACATAAAGGGGAAAAATAGATGTTTTCCTTAAATAGTGTTCAGAGAGGCAGTGCAGTCCTGCAGGTTTGTGGTGAAGTTGGATCACTGTGCAGCTCTTGTGCTCCCAGTTTGGTTGTTTCTCTGTCTCAGCCGTCTGGTGTCATTGTGTACTCCCCCTCTCTTTGGATGTAGGAGGAAGAGAGTATTTTTAAATGAGTTGGGATTAGACTTTTTAGAGAAAAAACCTGTGCATTTCTTATCCTCCAAAAGCCTTTTAATGTTGTCAGTCTTCGTCATTTTAAAAGAAGGTCAAAACATCCTCTTTAGCCTCTTTTGTCTGTTACATTTGTAGTTTCAAAGCTGTTCCATTGATTGTAAGTGTTAGTTTGGGAAAATATTTACGCTTTGCCACCGACTGTTTTGAATGTTTTGTGAGTAGGTGGATTGCATTTGTCCCCAGGGAAAAAGCTATCCTAAGGCTTTAAATAGTTGTTTCTTGGTTTTCATTTAGATTCTGAAAGTCAAAAGTGTGAGAGCTTATCAGAATTGGTGCAATTTGGATTTGATCTGAATCTGTTTTAACTAAAAATCATCTCCAAATCCCAGCACAGCAAGGCCATGGAGCTGCTGGAGCCAGCCCAGAGCAGGGACACCAAGGGCAGCAGAGGATGGAGCAGCTCTGCTGGGAGGAAAGCTCTGCTGAGGGAATTGGGATTGTTCACCTGCACAAGAGAAGGCTTTGGGGTGACCTCATGGTGGCCTTGCAGTGCCTGAAGGAGCCTGCGGGAAAGATGGAGAGAGACTCCTCACAAGGGCCTGCAGTGACAGGACAAGGGGCAATGGCTGCACACTGACAGAGAGGAGGTTTGGATTGGATACTGGGAAGGAATTGTTCCCTGCGAGGGTGGGCAGGCTCTGGCACAGGTGCCCAGAGGAGCTGTGGCTGCCCCTGGATCCCTGACAGTGTCCCAGGCCAGGCTGGATGGGGCTCTGAGCAGCCTGGGACAGTGGAAGGTGTCCCTGCCATGGCAGGGAGGGAGGTTGGGCTGATGAGATTTAAGATCCCTTCCGACCCAGGCCATTCTATGATGCTGTGAATTCGATTTGTAATGCTGTGTAAAAAGCGTTTGCAATTTTGCAAACTGCTAGGTTTGGGGAGGAGGGGAATTTATAAAATTGTGTCTCGATGTAATTGAAAGAAGGGCGTTGATAAAAATGTGAAAAAAATGGTGAAGTCATCAAAAGAATCAAACTTATTGTTGTATACCAGCAGATCAGGACAGCCTATATTTTGGCCACTTGGCTTCAGTCCTCCCTTGACTGAGCAGTACTCAGAAAGGTATCAGTACATCTTTACATGTTGGTCTCGTGTTTGCTGCTCTTTAGCTTTGACCTGCAGAAGTTTGGACCTCCCACACATTTTTACAGTGCATGGGACCTTCTCAAAGGGAATCTGGGGGGCTTGATGGCCAGTGCTGAATCAGGAGAGATGTTGCCAAAGAAGTCTGAAAAGAGCGTAACAGGCGTGATGGGCTTTATTGCTGCTTTTCTCTACCTTGATTCTTTTCCTGTTTGTTCTGCTAATGGCAGCAGGATCTCAGTCCTGCTTTTGAGCTCTGATGAAAAGCTTTCCATTTCCTCTGGCTTCTGTTGAGCACTTAATTTTAGGTAATGAGTCTGGTCCCCTACCAAAACCAACCAAACAACAAAAAAAAAAGTAAGTAACTGGTTGTTGAAGTGTAAGGAAAGGTCTTTGAATAAAAGTGCTGACTTCCGCCTTGGCCTGACTCTGGATTAATGTGAGGATTTCATTAGTCAGTTAGGACAATTTAAAAAAGAAAGGATTTCCTGATTTGAAGATCTTGTGAAGAAAAAGCTTTGGGCATATGACAGTTTTCTCTCTTTCCACTGTTCCAGTGCCAGGAGAGCCTGGTTATTACAGAATCACAGGCTGGTTTGGGTTGGAAGGAACCTTGAAGATCATCTTGTGCCAAACTCCCTGCCATGGGCAGGGATGCCACTAAGCTTTATTACATTTATTATCACTTTGCTATACAATGTATTTTTTAACCAACCATTATCTTTGTTGTGACAAACCTTTCTGTGGTTACTTTCCTTTTTTATTTGACCTAGCAGACATGAGCAGTCATCTATAAAAGTAGCTCGTCCCCGTCTCCAATCCCATACCTTGCATCTTACCCCAAAAATGTTCCTTATTCAGAGAATTCACGTACTGACTGGTAGGGGTCATGTTTGTATAAGAAAACTTTTTTTAATGTTTACATTAAAATTAATTATTTACATTTGGTAACCACAGTGGTTTGAGATATGAGGAGATGGATTTAATAGTGACAGCACCACCCTTTGCCTTAAGCTGAACTACAGAGCTCCTCACAGGAGAGCAGAAGCAGTGAGCTAATAATCTGCCACCTTCAGGTTTATTTTTTCTTAGTGGTGTTATACTTACAAACATGTGGCAAATTCTGATCCATCTTAAACTTTTGCTGAAATGAAACAAACTCTACATACATTTAGAGTTTGTTTCGCTTCACAGAAATATCTTCCGAGTTGTTTTCTTCCCGATGCACTGCAGGCAGAGTATCTTGAGATTTGTCTCATTTTTTACTTTCTGTCTTTCTGAGATGAGCATGACACTTGCTGTAGTCAGTTACTGAACGTGTCTGGCTTTTCTGTATTTCTGAGGTCAGATCTTTAAACTTAGCCCTGTGGTTTTTTGGCTTTGTTTGTTTGTTTTTCCCTAAGGGAGTTAAGATGTTACTGTCCTAGGTGATTTAAAGGCAGACATTCTCTTGTTGTGAACTAGGAACTAGATCCCAGACATGTTGTCATTAGTTGTAAACATAATGTCATCTTGGGTAGTAAAATGTTGCTTTCTTCTTGATTGTTAGTGGCCTTTTAAATGTTGGCTTGTGTTGCCAGTGACACAAATTAAGTTTTGTAGTAGATGAAGCAGGAACTTGCTATTTACCTTTATGCTATCAAATAAATAAATTTCAAAGGCTTTAGTGGCATAAATTGCATTTCCTGGTAGCTGATGTTTAGTTGGCCCTTGTATCTCCCAGGTGCTAATTAATTACCACTAAATGTCCAACTAGAGATTCTAATTAGTTCTGAATCTGTTGTGCCTTGATCACTTTCTGCAGGGTTTCTCCTAAGTTAAAGTCTCAATAGAGACAAATGCTGTGGCTTCGCTTCCTGCTCTTTGGGAAGGAGGTAGTGGATTGCAATTGAGAAATAAACTTTTCTCTCTCACACATTTGCCTTACACTTGCACCTGTGCGAGGACCAAATGTACTTGGAATTTGTTGCACAGAGAGTTGATTAAATTTCCTTGGACAGAGTGCAGTAAATCCAGCAAAAATCAGCTGTTTGTCTTCCATTGACTCGCGGTAATTGCAAGGAAAGAAAAAGGAAGTTTGGCATCTCTTGACTGCGTAATGAAGTGAGAGATTGAAGCTCCGAACGACAAGAAATCTGTGATTATGTAACAGCAGTAGCTGCTGTAAGACATTTATTTCTTCGGTTAGTAAGAAATGGTGTATTATAATCCCAATAACACCATCTCCTCACGCAGTCAGGGAGGGGGAGCATGATGGCCCAGGACAGGGATGTTGGCTGAAGGACTGATGGAGGGTACTCATCTTCCCCAAGGACAAAAGCTTGTGGAGGAAGCTGGAAATCTGCAAGCTCTCAGGCCTGGCTTTGCTCTCTGCAGGTGCCATCTGTGGCTGGCTTTTACAGCCATGAAATGCCTAACAGCTGCACACTTCAGTATTTTACCTCTTCTTAGCCAGTGTGTGCTTTCAGTTAAAGACATTTGAAGTTCATTAGATGGAAGCTATTTGCAGACACAAGTTATCTGAAAGAAATTATTGCTTAACAAACTTAAATATTATTCTTGTACTGAAATTGAGTTACTCTGGGGGTGTAAGAAGACACAAGAAAGCTACATCTTGTCCACTTCTCCATTTTTCGCAAACATGAGTGAAGTTTTTTCAAAACATCATCTTAAATAAAGATCTCTTAATGCATTGATGATAACATAAAGTCTCTTTGGCCCTCGAGCACTTAGACTTTGCCTTGTGTGCAAAGGCACAGCCAAGAGGTGGGCATTTGGTGGCTCTCATGATTGAAAATGGTTTGCCTTGGTGTTGTCCTTTCCCTGTGGATGAACACTGGCATGCCCAGGGAGGAATTCCCTGGCTCCTTTCATCCTCTCAGCAGTGATGGGCCGCACAAAACAGCTTGCAGTGTAGTTTCATTGGCTCCTGCGTTTTGCTGGACTCTTTGTGAGCTTTGGCTCTCGCAAATCTGGATTTGATTCCTGACCCAGTTCACTCAGAATTGAGGGGTGCCGTGTGGGCCAGGCAGTGATGGAGCAGGTAGGGAGAATGGTACAGCTCTGAATTCTGCTCTCAAGTGTCAGTGGGGCTGTGTGCATTGGAAACAGGGAAAAGGTGTGTCTGTGGAATCAGATGGAAAGCTGCAGCAGTGATGGCAATCACAAAACAGAGCACTGCAGGCCTTTGGAACAGGGGCTGGGCTCCTCTGTCTCCCCCACAATTTCCTGCTACTGAGAGCACTGTCTTAAGTGCTTTGCTTTGTCCTGTGCAATTCTAAGAAGTCTGGAATCAGGGATTTATTAGCAGTGGCTTATGACTCCTTGCCAAGAAAAGGGTAATTGAAGTTAACCTTTAAACCCTCTGGAAAATCACTGGTTTGGATGAGAACTTTCTTGTATGGAAAGGGTTATTTGGAAATGCAGAGTGATGTCGAATGTTCTGCTGATGTTACAGACAAAACTGCCTTGACACTGGATATTTTTGCTGGCATGGGTTAATCCTAAACTGAACCAATTTGAATTTACAAATAATCTGCAGTGGCTGTTTAATCCTGATATCTTAATTGTTTTATGTTCCTGATGTGGGCTCTGCAAACTAATGTACCTCAGTGCTCATACAAAACCAGGCTAAATCATCACACAGAGGGATGCTGTGTAAACAACCCAGGGAAGCAGAAAAGAAGGGCTTTTACTTGCAATGATAGCAGCAGTCTTTCATTATTTTCAAAAATAGAACAGGCTCTCAAGAACTGACTATAAATTGGTATGATGTGGAAATGGAAATTGTCTGGCAGTGCCTAGAAAGTGGAGCATTGTTTACTCAAGAATTGTAATATCGACTGAGAGAGAACTGGAGGTTCTGTTGGATTCTGGCTGCATGGTTTGCAGCTTTGCAAATCACTGCTTTGCCACCAGTGCTGACAGGGACACCTGATCAGTGATGAAGGAGTCATAAAATCTTTCAATGGTTTGGGTTGGACAGGACTTCAGAGATCATCGTGTTCCAACCCCCCTGCCATAGGCAGGGACACCTTCCACTGTCCCAGGCTGCTCAGAGCCCCATCCAGCCTGGCCTTGTGAACGTCCAGGGGTGGAAGCCACAGCAGCCACAGCTTCTCTGGGAAGGGAGATTTGGGTTTACTTTTCATTAGTTCTGCATGATTTTAACAACACTAACGGAAATAAACCAGAATCGTACTACATTTTTTTTTCCAGTTACTATCAAGTAGACTTATCCTCAAGGAAAGAAATGAAAGCAAATGCCACGTCATTGTATTTCTATTTTTATGTGCTACCCCGTCTATGTTGCCGAAATACCTGGATGACTTGCCCAACTGTACTTGCTCAGAGATGTGCATGCTTAATGACATACATGTTTTAACTTGAATTATTCCTTTAAAATGCCTTCCTGTAGCTCTAATCCCTAGGATTAACAACAGGAGCTAACCTCCAACCCAAACAGGTCAATGGATATGAGCACACAGGCCTAATCCTGGTTTCTGCTCAATGCTGTTTGGCTGTATTACTCAGTCTCTTGCACTTTTTCTTTAAATACGCTTTCTCATACATGCTTTTCTGAGAATTTTCAGTGCAAAATATTTTGTCATAGGTAGGCATGGCAAGAGTATGCTGTGTTTGAAGAATTAGCAGTCAAGTGTGAAATTGTGCAGGTAAGGCTGGACTGTAAAGTGAGGGAGCTGCTCTTTAAATCTACAGGGCAGACTTGGGTTGACTGAGCAAAAAGGGCTGTCAGCAAAAGAAGAAATGTTCAGCAACAAAGCAAATTCTTGCCATGACTTTCTCTGTTGTTGTGTTGGATAATTACCTTGTGAAGTGAGCCTGACTGTGTGGAGCCACAGCACTGTGGCCAGAGCGGTGTTTTGGGAGGGAATCCTCTGCTCAGCAGCTTGTTGGGACCATTGTCCTTGCAGGGCTGCTGAAGGAAGCAGAGGAAAGCATGGCTGCTGTCAGGGACTGTGACACCTCAGAGTTGCCGGGATGAGGGTGTAGAGCAGGACGTGCAGGTGAGTCTGTGCGTGAGCTGTGATGGCTCTCTGGTGTGTCAGCACCCCTTTTCCATCCTGCACTAATGGGTCCATGGGCTTTAATCACAGGGGTTGCAAAATAAAGTGTTAGTTTGGAGAAAGAGAAAGCCTCGTGCTCTACCTGTGAGTATTCTGCTCTACAAGGTGATGTCCTCTGAGCTCGTGTGTCACAGCTCTCTTGGCTGCGTTGTTTAAACGGAAAGAAAATTAATCACTTCAAGTGTTTTTCTTCTTCTTTCTCTTTCCTCAACAATTGGAACTCTAAAGGCTTAGAAATATATTAAACGAATTCAAGGCTCTTGTTCCTGGAAAGCAAATGCCCTTCACATACTTGCAAGGAGACAAATGACAGGCAGAACTCTTGAGATCTCAGTCAAGACTTGTCTCTTATATCAAAGAGCTTTATGATTTTAATTTCACTCTTCTTGGTTTATGTGTCAACATGGTTTTTTGTAGCACTTGCGTTTCAACACCTCAGTAGAGCTGAAAGAACTAGGATACAGTGTTGGAGCAAATAAGGAGTAGTTTGGGGTTGAATTTGAAGATAAGCAGTTTTTTTTCTTCCTGAGAAGAGCTAAGTACCAGCAGTGACGAAGCACCTTCTTTTCTGGGATGTAAATGGTGTTGCTCCTGCTAACACTGGGTATGGAACTTAATGATGAAGTCTGGGCTGGACGAGTCCCCTGTCAATTCTGTTTGAGGTGTTGCCTTGCTCAGGGAGGGAGGAGGGAATAAACTTTTTGGATCTTGTTGTGACTGGCCACCTTCCACAGTCAAGTGAGGATGTGAGCAAGTGACTGCAGTCGGGGAAGATGTGAACAGCTTGATGCTCTTTATATTCTCCTAATAATGTGTCCTGCTTCCAGTTTGGGTCAGTTTTGTCCCCATTGGTAAGAGCAGCAGCCAGAGCAGAGTGATCCAGATCTGTCAATTTGGGAGCACGTGCTGTTTATCGATAGGGTCAGAGGGCAGGACAGTGAGCTGGCAGGAGGGAGAACTGCCTTCTCCTCCCTATGGTGTGCCTCTAAATCTTCTTGTCAGCATTTCCTGTATTCTGTTTTCACACCTGATGTGAGGACACCATCTCACACCTTCAGACCTTCCTACCACAGTCTTGTAAATGAGAAGGTGCTGCCTGCACTGACTGACTCGTGACAGGCAAGCTCTCCTCTTGCTAGAAGCCAAACACCAATCCCAGGTTTATTTTTACATAGGTTATTATATAGGTGCTGAAGGATGACTTCTGATTAACAGTGATGAGAAGATAATTGGGCCCATCTGCCCCAGATGTGGTAGAAGGCCTCCCTAGCTGGCAGCGCCTGATCCTCCTCACCACTCAGTCCAAAACAAACATGCATTTCATCACTACCTCAAGGCATTCACAAATCCATCTGTACTTTGGATGTGATGGTGCATCTCACTAAGGTGTGGCCTTGAGGCTACTAATTCATAGTGGTGTAGGTTCCAAGTGATGTCTGTGGTCTTTCAGAGTTGTCATTGCCTTGGTAGGAACAGAAGCTAACATCGTGTATCTCCCATTACCCAAAAGAACTGACTGAAATGTCCTGACCTTGTTAAAATTATAGATGTGTTTCCTTGGAGATAATGACTCAAACTTTCTACGCTATTCTTTCCGTATTTTTTTTTCATTTGTGGCTAATTGTTACTTAACTTCAACAAAGACAGGGATGTAATTTCAAAGATTTCCTGCTTTTAATCAAGAATGCTGCTTTCCTGTATTTAAAAAAAACCCAACCACCACCACCATTTCCCCCAAAAACCACTCTGAGTTTTGAAAAGTTAACCTCACACCTCTTTTAATGCTCTTTCTCTGTAAGGTCTTTGTCAGTGTCATCAACTGCTTTGTGTTTCCTGAACTTCATTTAAACAGAGGATTGCTTTGGTTCACATGAATTGAGGCACAGTTTTGATCATACAGTGAGCTACAGACCACCTGTGAAGAAAATAAAACATGACTTAAGGTAAAAATATTTGTTACCGTGCCAATCTTGCTTTCCTTCCATGCGAGTGGAAGGGTCACAGTTGCTTTAGAAATGTGTGGCTGAAAGAGACCACCTGAGTTGGAAAGGCATTTCTTGTTCTTCCCAATCCTCCTCCTCCACTGCAGTCTATGGACTCATAAAAAGTTTAGTCAAAGGAGTTTTGGAGAAAGCCTCAGTGGGAGCAGATCGCAAAACAGGCATTTTGCATTTTCATACTCTCTAAAGTGGTGACCAACAACACGTTGACATTGTTCAGTTTGCTTTTGTTGGTAATGCCATCAGATGCTCAGATGATGGATTGTTTATGAGTTCTCCCTTTTTCCCTCACCACTAAGAAACCCGTTGCTTTGCTCTGCAGGCTCCCAGGTGGGATGCAAGTCCTTGCTTGGGATAGACAGGGGTAACACAGACCTCACGTCTCTCTCAGGGTGACATCTCAGAGTACAAGAATAATCTGATGTTGCAAAGAAGGTGTTGCAAGCGAAGGAAATCAGGTCTTCCTTTCTTTTGTGATCTTCTCTGTGCTCTTGAATTCTCAGCCTCAGATACTCTTTGAGCCATCTGATGGAGAAGGGAGGGGGTGCTCGACCATGGGGTTTTTTTGAGTGTCTGCCCAGCAGTGTGTAAATATTCTTTATGAACAGCATTACCCTGCAGCGGAGCTGAACCTGAGCAGTCCCTAAAGTGCATGTTTAGTTTGGTGAAAGAATGAGCCTGCTTAGGTTTGGGTTTCATTTTCTTCCCCCTTCTTTCAGAGGAATGTGAGATCTTTCCACCTGCAGGAAAGGGAGTTTTCCACCTCCAAGAGCTGGAAATCTTGCTCCTCTCTGTGTTTCCTCCCTACCATTGAGCTCCCTGCACGTGCAGTGTGTATTTCCTCATGATCTGAGATGCACATCGTCACCAGCATGATTTTACCAGTTTGGAGGTGCCGAAACAGATGGATTGTGTAGCAGGTCGGTCACCTTGCAAAGAAGCCTGGCGTCTGGGGAAGTCCTTTTCTGTGGCATGTCTTTTATAAAAGAAGCTCTTCCTTTGAGCTACTTGTGGCATTTGCATGTGTGCATCTCCTCAGAGCCTTGTATGAATAGGCTTTTAATGCCTCTCTTATTTTACCTACTTGTGTTAACTACTTTTTCTTTGTATGTTTGGTTATTTGTTTTTTGAGACCATATGCCAGGGAACCTAGGCAGCAATTTATGCTGAGATTCAGTTAGGCTGGACTCCTTTCTTGCTGCTTTGGCTGATTTCTCTCTATTCCCGTATCTCTTTGCATTCTAACATGTGAGGATCTCCTTCTACAAGCACGTACTGGAACTGGGGCTCTGGTCTACAAGGCTGCAGTGTGAGAACAAAGACCACTTTGGTATTTTCTTTGGGACTTTCATAAAATAAAATACATAAAACGTCTCCATTAAAATGTCTCGATTGATGAAGGGAAGGGGGGAAAAAAAAGCCTTTTCCTCCAGCAGTGGCTTGATTAATGGATTTATTGTTTGTACAGATTTTCTCAGGAAGCCATATGGCTTGAGGAAAACAAAGAGGAAGTGGCTGATGTTGGGAATCTGATTTAATAGGGGTCCCTAAGGACAGAATGTGGCTCTTATCCTCACTCCTTCCCACTCAGTTTGCAGAGTGCTCTGGGAAGAGCTTTAGGGCTTCAGCAGAGCCGCAGATAATGCGGCTCTGTTGGAGCTGAAGTGTCGCTCGCTTTGCTGGGTCAGCCTCGCAGCCGTTCCATTCTCAGGTTCAGAATCACTGCTCTTTGGCTGCTGTCTAAAGTGTCCTGGAGTAATTAACAGCAGCAGTAATTGAAATGTTTACTACTTGTGTTTTGGCAGTGGATCAGTTTGCAGTAGATGAAGACAACTTTTAGTATCTCAAAACTGAGCTTTCATACTTTGGGGTGAGATGATTATTTCTCTCCTCTCTATCTCTCCTTCCCCCAGCAAAATTCAAGCATCTGTGCCTCTGGATGAACTAATTCACCATCTGTATCCTAAAACCAGATTTATTTTCCTAATCTAACGTGTGTAAATGGGGATTGGTGAGTAACTGGGGCTCAAGCACTGGTGATTGAACCTGATGTGGTGGCGGAGATGAATGTTCTGCATTTTCTATGACTCTTTGACCCTACTGAGGACTATGTGGTGAATAAACCTGAGTAGAGAACTTAAAGCATGCTCTATAATGGAACTGCAGTCAAATACATTAAGGAGATTTATCAAGCATATCTTCCTTGTGTTAAATTACAGCTTCTCAGCTGAGAGGTGTAAACTCACCAGAAACTCTTCAGTTCATTTTAGAGCTGAAGTAAAAGGCTCATGTGAACTGTTAGTAAATGTTAGTGGGTCCACAGAGCAGAAAGCACAAAACATCACAAAAACATATTCTGACAACTCAGGAATTTAATTAATATTGGTTTGTGAATGAAAGCTACATATTCAGTCAGTCGTGGTGAAAATGATTTGATATGTGCCTGAGACTTTTGGAGCTCCTGAATGTCCTATTCGGAAGTTTGGGGCTGTAATGAGAGAAGCAATTGCTCCTGTAGGGCTTTGATGCGTCGAGTGCATGGTCCAGTATTTTACAGATGTGCCTTCTTTCCAGATTTTTAAGAGGTTTTTGTTGTTTTCTGAACTCTTACGACATTTTTATCCTGGAGCTGGTGGTACTTAGCTCTTTCCATCAGACAGATACTAGGAGACAAACATTTTGTCTGGACAAAATTCAGTGTCTGACAACAGTGGCAGAGGAGATGCTGAAATACCAGTGGAAAGTTTCTCTGATTTAGATCTATTCTTCCACGCTGCACTCTATAAAGTGCCCGTGTAGAGTTACACATTAAAGATACATTCCTTTAAAATACTATTCAGAAAATCTTTGATCATGAAGGTTTAAAAATGACCACTTCTCACATGTTCTCCTTGGCTGTGCCATGGTATTAGGCAATGTCTGTCAGTCTGTCACAATGATGCTGTTAAACATTGTTGTAGTAAGCATCCCTTCCAAGCTGATTATTAGTCTTAATCAGCGGTGTGGGATTTGTTACCTTTTGCCCAGTTTGTTTGGCTATTTATGCATGCATTGCTTGTGATTCACTGCTGCAAGGGAGTCAGGGTGTGCAGCTCGAGAGCACATGGAGGGTTATACATCTGGAACAGCTCCTGTCTGAGGATTATTTTCCTTAAAAAGAAAATTGGGAAAGAAGATTATTTCACAATCTCCTATATTTACAATTTAGCAGTGGTAGATGCTCGTGACTACCTAATACAGTGCTTAGGATTTGTTTGGGGTTTTTTTCTAATGTTCTGGAAAGCTGTTGAAATGTTGTTTACCACGCTTAGTTATTTATAGCGGGAACATGTCACACCAGGTATAAGAAACAGCAAATTAAGAGCTGTATTTCACATTTCTTTTGAACTAGCTTTTCAAAAATAAAATACCGCTTGTGTATTAGAGATCTATATGTGCCAAGTGAAAGCTGTGTTTTTCCAAAGCATTAAAGGAAGGAGGGAGAATAGGACTTCATTCTCAAGAAGTCTGTTTTACTAATGTGTAACAATATTTCTGTTTTTTCTTTCTAGCAACTGCCCTGGTCAGCAGAGTTGACACCAATGCCTGGAGTAGCAGAGTGTGCATAAGCAGACATCTCTGTCTTCATCTGCAGGTAAGAAGTTAGCACCAAAAACCTCCAAGTAGGAGCTTCCCTTTGCCCTTCTCAAAGTACTTGCACATAAAGCATCCCAAAAACTCCAAAGTTTAAAGAATCATAGAATTGTCAGGGTTGGAAGGGGACCTTGACGATCATCTCCTTCCCAGCCCCCTGCCATGGACAGGGACATCTTCCACTGTCCCAGGTTGCTCAGAGCCCCAACCAGGAAGTTGTACTCCATGATATTGGAGGTGTTTTCCAACCTTAATCATTCTGAAATTCTGTATAAGGAGCTGTCCTCAGCTCAGCCACTCAGACTTTGCCAAAAATCAAAAAAAGTTGTCAGGAAAAGTAAACAGTAGCAGGTAATGTTTTTCCTGACAATGTGGTGAATTTTTGATATAGTAAAAATTTGCTTTTGTATTGGTTTGATTTTTTGAGTCCCTTGTTTTATGATGCGGATGAAGTTGGTGAAGTAAGTGAGAAAAACTCAGAATGCAGCTTCTTCTCTGATTTGTTACCATTTCCAGGCCGTGTTTAAAGCCGATTTGCTTCATGTGCACATGTCAGATTTTCAGTGGAAGACTTCCATACCAGTCACACCACCTTTTTCCTTACTTTGTCTAAATTGCCATTTTTCTCCTCCTTCTATTACAAATACTGTATTTGTAGCAGTATTCTGTTGATACCTGAAGCAGCTGAGGGACCATTAGAGCTAAATAAATTGAAATGCTTTGCTCATTTGCCACAATGACAGCTTGTCTCGTGTTGAAGTTCTCTGTATCAGAGGTACAGACAGGGATAAAGGTACACCAGCTTTATCTCACTACAGGAAAAGCTGAAGCAAAGCAGCATTGGATGGATACTTTCATTATCCTTAATATAGCATGGAACTAGTAGAAATACGAACGCTCATATATAAAATGCACTCTGTAAGGTGAAGAGGAGCTTTGCTGAAGGGCAGCACGTGTGTGTGGAGGATATATCCATATGTACAGCATCCAAAATGCTGTGTTGACTTGAGTCTGGCTTCAGACATGTCTAAATTGCCTCATATTTGAGAGGTGGTTTTGGTTATTCATTAAAGCACTTTCAGTCCCACATTCTAGGCACGTTATGTGTCTCTTTAATACACATCAGCAGATTGTTTCTAAAGCAAACATTTCCAGGGCATTAATTGCTGCCTTCTTGCTAAAGGGTGTGATGGTTTGTGTGGTGGGGGTGGTGCCAGCAATGGGGACAGTCCTGCTGGCTAGAACAGCACACAGAATTTACACAGACGCTGCTCTCTTATTTTTCCCAGGTGACATTTAGCCAGAGCTCATATACATACGTATGTTAACCTGGAGCTCCAGGAAACTTGGAATATAGTGGTGTTGAGCCAGGTTTCCCTCTGCCAAGTTAAAATATTTAAGAATTTGTTGTTGACTCTATTTTGAATAAATTCCTTTCAGTGGAGCAAGTTTGTGGCCAGCTGCCAGGTGACTGCAGTGTCACTCCTTTATTTGTCACTTCGAAACAAGTCATGTGAGTTACTGTCTCTGAATGATTTTATTGTGTGAGAGCAGAAGGTATTTGCCTGCTGGAAATTCATCAGGATGGTGCCTGCCCATCCTCTCATGGGGAGAGTTACTTATTTACCATCGCTTGTTTTGAATAAACCTATTTGATTTTTTGCCTTAAGCATCACTAATGTAATTTGTTGTTGTTGTGTGACTTTATTTTGCTGTCTGTTTTGCAGCACAAGGCACGGTCAGTTTGTAGTATGTATTTTATGAAACTGGTTTTTTCCCTGGCTGAAATTGTAGGGTAATAATAGATTTTTGTACTTAAAAAAAAAATCAATCCACTTTTATTCAGTGTTAATCAATAAGATCTGTTGCTTTTCTTCATTATTTATTTTATTTGTTCTGGCAGCACAAGTGGACATCAAATCAGAGGAGTAACTTTGGGGAACATTTCTCTTTCCCTTCTTAAACTTTGAATATGAAAAATGGACAAAAATAGACCTAACTGTTTCTTTGAAGTTCCGAGTAGGTCTAATGAATTAACTCTTACAAAGTCTTAAATACGGTTGACAAAGACATTGTTTCAAGAGCCACTTCAGAGGCTTCCACTAGCAGAATGCTACTTCATGTTTTTCCGCATAGTGATATTGCATTTTCTGGGACCTTTGATAAGCAACAAAACTAGACTTTGCTGGTGTGTGAGCACTGAGACTTAATTTGTGTCCTTCAGCTGTTTTTTGGCCTGTGTTTGTCACCATTTAGGTGTCTTTGACCTAGCTGAGCTGGGCAGATAGTTCTGCTGCTGGACTGAAAAGCCTGGGTGCTCCCTTCCAGACCGTGGAAGCAGAGAGCAATTCCCTTTTCATCTGAGCGCCCCAGGTGATGAATCAGAAAATACTCCATCCCTTGACCTCACGGTTTTCTCCCCTTCCTCTTTGATTGGTATCTACTGAAAGGCATGAATAGGTGGGAGAAAGTCCTGGGTGCTCTCAGAAAGGATCTGTGGCTCAGGGAGAGCTTTCCTCTGCTGTCCCAACAGCTCTGGTGGAGCTGAGGAATAATCTCAAGGGGAAAGTCTCTCACGTTCTGCTTGCTCCTCCTGCCCGTCTCAGCTTTGCTGGGTGCACACCTCTCTCCTGCTGTCTGTGCATGGAGCCTCTGCAGGAAAAAACCAAGATTCCTTTGACAGTGGGATCGCTGCGATCCTTGAGTTTTGCTGCATTCTTTGCATTACGAGAGATACTTTTCATCTCTTGTCTCTCCAGAGCTGCACAAAGTGCCTCTTGTTTCCTTGCTGCGTTGCACTTGTTCAGAGCTGGTGGGACAGCAGAGCTGAAATTGAAGATACCATGGCATGTGCATCCATTTCTTTCCTTTTCCTCACTTGGTCACGTTTTTATTACGTGTAGTTTCTTGCTTTCTCATTTAAGGCTTCTTTTCCTTCACTTTATTGTCCTGTGTAAATCTGTCCTTACATAAAACTTGGATCTTATATCCACATCTAAATAGTTTCTTTGCATTTGGAGCAGCAGAACTTCAAGTATTTGAAATGCATTTCAAGTTGAATACTTTGAATGTGTTTCTGAGGAAATAAACTGGTCTGATGGTTTAAAAAAAAATTAAAATTCTGCCAGTGGTTTTTCAGAGCTGGGATTCATCTTGTGCTTGGCAGCTGAGGGCAAACTGAAAATGGAATGTGAGTGGAGACAGGATGTCTGGAAAGGACAGAAGTATTGATAACAAATGGCAGGGAAGGTGGTGTGTGGAAATGCCACTTACATGAAGAGGCAGGAGTCCCTGGCTTTTCTTCTTCAAAAAGATTTGATTCTTGAGATGTGGGTTGCTGCATCCAAGCCCTGGGTGTTGCAGGCAAACCATTTCATCCTTTTTTTTCTCATTAATTTATTGAGCTTTGGCAAGGTTTGCATCCTCTCACTTGCTGGGTTGTCACTTTCTGTAGAGCACTGAATAAAATGGGATCATGCAATTCCTGTGGACTCGAAAGTTAAAATTACCTAGTTTGGTTTTTATTAATTTATCAATCACTAGGGAAATCTGCAATATTCTAATCTTCAGAGCAGCAAAATGTGGAAGACCTCACCTCATGGATGTTTAATGATTCACTGTCATTAAACATTTGAGAGGAAAAATGTGCTTATTGCCCAACTCAAAAGTTTTCCCACTTCATTTACTGCAGTGTAAACATCAGAATGTAGTTTTCCCAGTCTGCAACTGCAAAGATAGTATTGTTTTGTGCACTAATTGCAATGCATATTAGTCATTTTTCTCTCTGGCAGGAAAGAAACTCTGCTTTTTGGAGGCATGTCGTTCTGATACAATCTCTTCTCTTTGTTCGTGCAGGTTTGGCAGTTCTGCAGACTGCTTCCTATGAAGGATCATTGCACAGTGTTTAAAAATGAGAATTTCTGGGCTTTAAAGAAATAGAAATTTACCTTTTGAATGGTAGTTGTTAAGGAAACATGCTCTAGTGTTTGGTATCTTGGAGTGAGGAAGAAAAAATAACGTCTAAATGAAATCAAATTTAAATGCATCTTGTTGATCAAATTGCAAAAATCTTACTCACAAATACCTGCAGTTAATATTCAGGTCATTCATCACTAAATGAGAAGTGTGAATGCCTGTCTTACCTCACTCTGTAAGCCTAGCTTTGTACTTTTATAAATAATTTCAGATTTCTTTCATAGAACCTTTCCTAGTTCTGAGGAGATTTCTAATTGGAGTCTTAGAGCTTCTCCAGGAGGCTGCAGAACTGCCGTGCTGGTCACGGAGCTGGCCAAGCCTGACACCTGTCACCTGGAACAGGGTTATTGCATTCTGGACAAAGCCCCCCTTTGAATTCCATATAGCAAGGCTTTGTTTCTTCACAGAAAAAAAAACCAAACCAAACCCACCTGAAGGCCCCTGTGCTTTCAAAGAAAACCAAAAGATTAAGATTTCAGATTCCTTCTAAAAACAATATTCTGTGGTTTGGGGTGTCTCTTTGTGCTGGGTGAGGGGTCACTATTTTCAGAGTGGTCTTTTTCAGTTCTCCAACAAAGTCCTTTTCAAAACAGAAAAACTAAATTAAGTTTACCACACACCCCTCCTATTTTTTTTTTCTTCAGTTTTTTGTTTCATCCCCATTCTTTCCCATCAGTTTGGATTATTAGGAAGGAAGGGAAGCAAAGCGTTAGACTACCAGAACTCATTGCATTATATTTTTGCTGTAATGGATCAGTGGTGAGCACATTTCTAAACGAAGTCCAAGCCTCTCCCTTGCCCCAGAGGGTGTTTGAATTAGCATTTCTACCACAATCAGACTACAGGATTTCCTAAGCCCAGTCCCCTCAGCTGGGCACACTGAGCCAGTTTGCTGCTCTCCCTCTTTAGGGTCATTTCCCTGGGAGATTCATGGAGTTCAGGGAACACTTTAGTTGTGCCTGTGAAATGGGAGATTGTCTGGAATGGATTTCCTCAAAACCCTGTAGCCTGATGATTGGCACAATTTCTGAGGCCAAGGGAGAGCTTCATTTAATGCTTTTGGGGTAAAGCTCTCTTAAGGCAGGTGCTGGCAAGGAACTGATCTTTGCATTTGTGCCCTTGGGGTCTTTCCCTGAGTAAAGCCATGTGGCTTTAGTGCAAGTTCTGAGTCTGAAGTCAGAGCAGAGTTTAGGGTTTGTAGCTTGATTTCACAGGGTGCAGTCCTGTGCCATGTGCTCTGGGATGGCCCTGCCTGAGCAGGGAGGTGGCACCAAGGGGACCCACTGTGCTCCCTTCCAGCCTGACCATCCTGGGATTCTGCTCTGATTTGGAAAAAGATTGTTTTCTTCAAGATGTTTGTAGTCAGATGCTGTCTCTCAAGAGCCATTGTGTGGATCTTAATTTTCCTGTGAATCTCCCAGTGTGCATGAGGTTGAAGCATTTATTTGAGCCTCTTTTGGCTCGGGGCTCTCTTCTTGTGTTTATGAATGGAAAATACGAGCTTACAAACCTCAACAGATTATGCTATAACCACTGGCCCAGTATCTTCTCTTGACATGTCCAAGTCCCTGACTTGCAGAGTACAGACTCCAGCACTGTTACTCTGATTTAGTATCATAAAATATATTGCCAGTAATCTCTTGTTCTTAGTTGAAACAGAAATCTCTTATTCTGGAGCATGCTTGGATGATAGATGCTTAATTTTGTTGGCAACCTTTATCATATAAAAGGCACAGATTAACTGAAACACAGCTACCATGTGTATGCCCACTCTTCCTCATGTTGGAAAAAGCTATTAGATTTTATTTAGATGCTTTTAGAAGCCTGTCTATCCAGACAAGAAGATGGATAATTAATTAATTACTCTGCTCTTTGCAATAAATGGGAGAGGAGTGACTGTACGGCGGTGGTCATTTGTGGATAGGTTTGGGATTTTTTTGTCTGGAAATACTGCTTTTCTAAAGGTTTTTAACTTTGTTTAGAGGGGCTCAGAGAGGGTCAGAGAGCTGTTATGCTATTTGAAGAGAAAATGCTGAGGGCCCTTTCTGTAACACAAACAGCTTATTTTGTTGTCTCGGTCAAATCATTATGTAAATATTAGAAGACTTGCACCTGAAGTAGGTGTCCATAGTCAGAAAGCTGAAAATTGTTGTTCTGCTGATGGTCCTGTAAGGATGAAGCTTTATTTACCATTTAAAAGTATTTCCAAGTATAATCTTAAAGAAGGAGAAGCTTAAATGGGAGGAGCTTGCTAGACTTCTGAACACAGAAATGAAAGCTTTGTTCAAGAAACTTACTGTAGCGAGTAGTACAGCGTTGGCATTTCAGTGTGAGCAGTGAGGATAATGTTATTTCCAGGTTGGATGTCCTGGGAAGCTGGAGCTGGTGGGGTTTGGAGCACCAAACTCCAGTGTGGATGGGTGCGTCCCTCACATATGGCACGGCAGGGAGTGCCTGCCCGGCTCAACACGTGTGGAGCTGCTCAGGCTCAGCCTCTGCTTTTGTGTGTGCATGGACAGTACAACTGGAGGCACAAATCAGTGTATATGGAAGTACAGGCTCTGAAATGAAAATGTGACAAAAATGCTGCTTTTTGTACATTTTCTGGGTATATTTACATGCTCTGTGTGTGTATTAACATGGTTATTTCAGCATAAGAAGCATCTTTGCCAAACTTAGTGTTATCAGAGATTTTCAGAAGGGTTTGTGTAATTTATTGATTGTGAAACACAACACAGTGTGGGAGTCATTGTCAGATAAAGTCATAAATCTTTGCCTGTGGTTCAGAACATGCAACAATTCCCTTTCCCTTACACTTTATTCACCCTTTTTCACATAATCACAAAGTATTGGCTGGAATGGTCCTTGTGGAGTCATAGGCTCCAATATTCTGCTTAAACACATCCCCAACAAGGGATGAAGTCAGCTGGGAATAAGGTCTGACCATGTCTTGAAGATCTCCAGGGGTGGAAGTCTGCACAACCAGCCTGGCTCCCAGTGTTCCAGGGCTGCCCTACCCTCCCAGAAAGGAAGTTTTTCCTGATAGCCTCAAATCCGTGTTATCCTTGGGCTTCAGAGCTCTTTGGATGCTCTTTGGAATATTCTTTTCTCCCGCTTTCATGTGCTGGGTTTCCAGGGGAGTTAGTATTCTCCAGCTTCCAAACAAAATATCTTAAGACAACTTCTCTCACTAAACAAAACTACAAGAAGTTGCACTGTTAATGGAGCTTCTAATAAATATGTAAAATCACGGCTTTTTGGTAAGATTTAACACATTAAAGGCTAAGATTTAAGACTGTTTCACATCTTGGTATTAAAATGTACTTCAGAATTTGGTGTGGAAAAGACATTGTCCTTCTTTCTTGTTTATTTTGTCTGGAAAACTAACCTTGTAGGAGAAGTACCATGGTTTTATTAGAAGGAAACAAAGGAAAAGGACATCAGCAGTGTATTGTGTAGTTGATGGTCTCTAGTTCAGTCTCTTCAATGTACCCTTGGAGTTTCTTTAGAGAATTGAGGTTTTGGGTTTTGTCATTTTTTGGGGGGTTCAGTTGGGTGGGAAGCAAATCTTTGCTATCTTCATAGCTAAATATCCTCGTGTTTTCTTCACTGAAGCATAGCTGTACAAAATAAAAAACTGAAATGTGAATTCAGGGTATCCCTAGAAAAATAACTTGTAAGTAGCAGCACTTTCCATCTCGTAGCTCGTGTGGTCTGAGACAGAAGAAAATATAGATTTTCTGCGAGTAACATATTAAACTTTCCATTTTCAATTCCAAGTGGGGATATAAATCTTGCCCTACATGTACTGATGCAAAAGCTATGGCTGAACTGAAAAAAGAACTTCATCTAGAAAATACAGGTAGTAGTGCAGTTTTACAGTGGAAGCTCAAATGCCTTTACTTCCCTGGGAGATGTGTCAAAAGTACCTGCAGAAATACTTAAATCACAAACTCCTCTTTGGTATCTCAGTGCCAGTAACATGATACAGAATTGCTGCATAGGTGAAGAAAAACAGAGGTTTTAAGATAACATGGAAAGGGACCTGTATGTCATAGTCTATCACAAGTGGCTTAGATTCTTGTGTGACGTGTAAAATCTGCTGTGTTAGACAGAGATTCTGTATTGAATCCATCTCTTCTTTTTTTTTCCTTCTAAATATCAGATGTGAGGTATGCATAGCAATGGTAAATTACGCTCTTGAGTTGCAGGAGACCCTTTTCCAGGGGTATAAAATGAGTATAAACGCATGGGTGTGTGCACGATAATGGGACAGTCTTTTTCTAACTATGCCAGCAAGGCTTTACAGACTGAAGTTTAGAAATTTAGGAATAATGAGATCAAGTTCTTACTAGTCACATGGATAGGGCATCCACACACTTGAAAGCTTGCAGGAATGTATAAGATTGGGGTTGGAGGTGGTCTTTGGTGGTGTTTCCTCCCAAAGACTGTTCTGAAAGTGCCCCTGCCCTTGTGCATCAACCCACAGAGGCGCCGGGGCTGAGCTGGCTGTGGGCACTGCCAGGCTGGGAGAAGTTCTGCTGCTGAATGGCTGTGTTGGAGCCAGGAGGGTTTGGTGTTCCCTCGGAGCCGTGCTTGGTTTCCATCGCGTGCCCTGCTCTCGCTGCCGTGTCCCAGCGTGGCCACGGCCGACCCCTGACCCTCGGCCTGCTTGGATGGGCTCCTCCCTGGAGGCTGTGCCCAGCACAGCTCTGCGTGCCAGGCTCCCTGGCAGCCATCTGCGCTGGGCTGCCTCGGGATGGACTTAAGCTTTCCATTCTTTAATGAGGCTTTATGCTGTGCTGCAGTGTTGCGCTCTTTCCCGAGCTTCCCCTGCGTTACCTGTGGGTAATCATTCCTCACGGCCCGCGAGCTGCTTTTGGTGTCCTCTCAGGATCACGCAGGGAATTCGGTGTGTGCTTTGGGGATTTTTCAGTGCCAATGCCAAATACTGACAATTCCGACTGACCTCTGCAAGAGGTTTACTGTGGTCTCTACGCAGTATTGCCCGAGGTCTGTCCCAGGATCTGGGAGCCTGAAGCTCAGTCTGAACCTTTGCTGGTGCAATTTTAATATCTCTCCGCACGTTCTCGCAGCGAGTGGCAGTAATGCCACAGGACACAAGTAGTTCAAGAAAGTTTTGTGCAGCTCTCATAAGCTCTAGTCTAAGAAAAATTTCTTCATGCTGGACTATTTCAAAAGTTTTAGGGGGAATCTGTTGTCTTTGAGCAGGGTAGAAATAACATTCTCTGGTGGACTCCTACATTTGGGAAAATGAGTCCTTCTTTTGGGCCAAAACAACATCGTTGGCACTTCTGAGAGAGACAACTTCAAGGTTAAAATTAACCATAGATTAGATAACTGGGGTTGGGCTTCAAGGTGAAATCCTGTTTCATAAAATACTTGAAGGGCAACTTGACCTCTGCAAGAATGTTTAAAAAAAAAAAAAACAAAAAAAAGCTGGAGCCTGAATATAATCCACCAATTATATTGTACTGCACTCTGCATTTCTTCTCGTTGTGCAACATCACAGTTAGCAGAAGTAAGAAATCCTAATAGTTCTCTGTTAGCATAAAAGGGCAGAAGGTTTAGCTGTCCTCACTGCTTCCTGCCTGTGACATTGGAACTTAGCAACCCTTCGTGGTGCTGATGCATTGGAACAGTCTTACTTGATCCACAACTTACAGCTTGTTACAGGTAAGCTAAACTCTGGCTGTTTAACTTCCCAGTTTGTATTGGCCTGCCCCCGTATGTTGGCAGGCAATAAGAATCATAGAGAAATTTAGGATGGAGAGAAGTTCTGAGACTGGACAAGATGATCCAGCACTTATCCAAAGCATGTGCTAACGTGAACCTGATACACTGTGTTGTTTTGGAGTTCCTTTTCCAGCTTTGCTGTCCCTGTGGTGTATTAAAATACTGAAAAACTACAAGGTTATCAGTGAATTATATGCTCAGTTTATTGTTTAGTGTGAAGGCTTTTTTTCCTCCCTTGGTATAATCCTTCGAGAATGCTAAATGAATGTCTTTCCCCATAAAAGTTTACCTTTCATTGTTTTCCTGTTATTGAATAACTGTTGCAGGGATTTGCTTCTGGTCCTGGGTTTGGTCTCTGTTGGGCCTTTTAGGCTGTTTGAGAGAGAGCTTTTGTGTTTCACCCTCTGAAAGTTAATCTAACACGCACCCAGGGCTGCACTGCAGAGCCTGGTGCACACTTCTCTGCCTGTGCTTTGGGAAACCTTCAGTGTGAGCTTCCTGCATTCCCATGGCTGCTGCCAGGGCTTTGTAAGCATTTCTGTGAAAGGATTTTATTTTAATCCAAAGTCTGTAAGCAGTATTAAGAACTGAAAATTGTTCCATACCATAAGAATGCCTTTAATTACCAGATTTGTAGAGCTAAAATCCCTCTTGCTTTTTCCACAGTCTGATGTACATCGGGGCTGTTTTTGGCTTCGTCACAAGAGGAATGATACGTGCCATCATCCATGAAAATGCTTATCTGAAAGTAAAAGATGAGGTTTGGGGCCCTTGAAACAGTCTAGAACCCTGCTCTGCCACTTCAGGGGTAAATGCTCTGAGCTCCTGCATCCAGTCTCCTCCTTGTCTCTGGGTCTGATACTCAATTCCAGAGGAAAAATCAGGGTAACAAGGTTCCTAAGAAGGACTTTGAGCTGTGAACATTCCCCCTCCTCACCCAGCCTGGCTGAAGAGCCTGAACACACGAGACATGCACTTGCAGGTGCTTCTGTGTCTGTGTCCCCAAATATTCAGCTCTCCCCTCTTGCTGCGCTGTGTAGGGAGCTCTGGCACTGCGGGTTTTGTGGAAGGCCAGGAAGAATGTGGCCGTGTCCAGCATACCTGGGAGAAAGCCTTGCTCTAGGTCTGTCTGGACGAGAGACTGTAACCCTCCAGAGTTGCCTCTAGAAAATGTCATTCGCTGCTGTCTCAAACACTGCTTTCTAAAGCTTTCCTGTCCATTCTGCATGCTGAAGCACTATCAGCTGGAATTTGGGTTCAGACCTGAATCCGTGCTGCTCACAGATCTGTTCCGACACTGTTATTCTAAACAATCTTCTTCAAAGTGCCTGTGCAGCAGTGTGTGTGTTCTGATGTGTGGGTAAGGACTCCTGCCTACCCCCATTGGCTTTTGCATTTCTGCAGATGTAATATTTGAGGGGTGGAAGAAAGCATTAGACCTTCGGCAGGTCTAGTATCTGATCTGAAGGTTTTCTTAGCGTGTTTATCCCTGAAAGTATGTTTTGGCAGAGTGCAGCAGTTCCTGTGAAGCTGGTCCTGGATTACAATATTGTTTATTTAGGCCTCAGAAGCCTCGGATTAGGTTGCTGCTTGTCAGCAAAGTGCAGGATATTCCACATGGTATTTGCACGGGGAAACTGCGACCCCAGCTCAAGCAGTGGAATTCAGATAAAGTCATACTGTTTTCTAGCTTTTTTATTTTCGTTTCTCCATGAAAAGGTATAACTTTATGCTGTAGTTGGATCTGCCTTAACTTAGTGAAAGCAAATGTTTCAGAAATAGCCTGGAGGTGTTATATTCTGTATCTGAATACACCAGGTATTAAAGCACTACTAAAGCAAGAAAGTATATTGCTAACATTGAAAGCTCTCAGGTTTGGTTAGCTCAGCCGGAAGGTTTCAGCTTCCTTATTGCCAGGATCCCAGTGAGCTTTTGTAAGTGGAAGAACAGCAAATAGTTGAACAAGAAGGGCTTCAGCTCCAAAGTTGTTTTTAATTAAAGGCTCTCTCTTCTGCAAACTACTCCCACATGGAGGGCTGGAAACTCCCAACTCCAGAATTTTTCTTTATCCCCCAGGGAGGACAAGGAAGTTGACCACCTACAAAGAGTGCAGATATTGCAGTGAACCCAAACTACTTCCTTTCCGAGCAGAGATTGGCTGGGAAGTAAATTACAAGAGCTGGCAGTTTTGGTTGTGCTTTTCTTCTTGCAGTCCATGTGCAACATGATTTCATTTGACAGAGAAATCCAAACCACTGCTCTCTACCCCTGAGTGTTCTGGTTGCACACTCACAGATTCTCAGGCAATGAGAGTAGCTGCCCCAGGTCAAAGTTTAGGCTCGTCAGTGTGTAGAGGGGGAATTGGACTGAAATTTGGGTCATGGTGAAAATTCATTAAAAGTGACCTTGTTGTGATCTGATCAGCGAACCAGATTTCTTTAATTTAAAACAGGTTTTAAAATTTATGTTTTTTTTCAAAATGTTGCTGAATCATATTGCTTCTAAAAGCAAAAAGAGGGAACCAACCAAAACTTTGTGATTGGAACATTGTGATTAGCTTGTTCTTATCAATATCACTGAGGAGCTGTTGTGGTCATTTGGATCCCTCAAATTTATAGGGCAACACACTCTGTAAATTAAACTTTATTTATCTAGCAGATAACCATTGTGTTGTAATCTTCCTAACATATTCCCTTTATGGTGAATAATGGACTACAATATCAAGTTAATCATAACAACTGTTACATGAGTTTGCTGTGCATCCATCAAGATGTAGGATATGTTTTCAGATATTATCTCACCTTATTCTGCTGCTGTGGAGGTTGCTCAGCTCTGTCTATGCCAATGGCTCTATTGTTTGTGCAGCAGAAGAAAGGGAGAAAATCATGAGGCTTAAATAAATGTTGATTCAAAGCCTTTTTCTCTGCCTGCTGGACTATGGTACAGTGCAGTCATTTTGTGAAGGGGATGGTGACACTGGAAACTCTTTCCATGACAGAGGAGAAAAGAAAGGAGGAGGAGGGGGTTCTTTAGGTGACCAGATTGCCAGGGGTTCCTTGAAAACCTTGAAATCTGCTCATCTAAAATAATTAACATAAAGGTTGTTTGCCCCTGTAATGAAATCCTGAACCAAAAAAAACCCCAGAAGATGGAGATCTTTAGCAAATGAGATGAAAATTTTGAGTCATTGGAGTACCTCTGGCTTGGGCCACTTCATTTGAGGTATTTGGTATTGGAGTTGCAGAGCCAGGGGACTCCGCACTTTCTGGAAGTTAAAGCCCGTTGAGCATATGAAACACGCAGGAACATGTGCTACGTGAGCAGTATTAAATTAGCTGCTGTTGAAGCTGTAGGCCTCTCTGGTCACCTCTTCAGTAATGCAGATGTCCCAAGGACTTGCATGGTTCTGGCATTTTTTCCTTTCTTTTTAATCTGGCCTGCATTAGATGCATAAAATGTAAAACTCTATTGTACTCTATGCTGAAGGTGTGCAAGCCACAGATTGTTGAACTCCTCCCCACAATTGCTATCTAACTGCTAATCTAATTGCTATCTAATACCTTCTTTAGGGGAACGGTTTCCTTCCTTTTGATAAAGACACCTACGAGCCTATGGGCAATTTGGACATGGGTGTTTAAAGTGGTTTTTCAGTTTGCCCATTAGAAAAACAAACCAACCTTTACTTCTCCTTTCTGATATACTAAGGAGTTCTCATGTAATTGGATTTTAATTTAAATGTCATGTTTTTGGTGTCTGGACTCATTAATGCTTTCTATTTTGGACAATTTTAGGTGTTTATTTGCTTACTAGCTTATGATTAGCACAAACTTTCTGTGGGTACTTCCCCTTGAGTTCTTTTCAGGATTTAGATTGCTTGCTAGGTAATTGTGCTTAATAAGCCATTCTGGCCTCCTGTTGGTACCTGGTATTGTACACTTCCATAGCTGTATATCAATAAAGATTAGAAATCCCAGCAACCACTTTTTATTTAAAAGAAAACTGACCAGGCTCTTTTTGTTAAGCTCCCTCACACAGTTCTAAATCCTTAACCCTGTGTATTAACTCATTCATTGCTGCCCGTGGCTCTCCAGACTGCACAGCCTGTCCTCTGTGTTTCTGTGGAGAAGAGGAATCCATAGAAACAGAATCCGCAGATACTGGTTGGTTTTTTTTTTTTTAAGTAAGAACCACCAGGGGGAAGTAAAAATGCCCAAATCAGATCTCTTGGTTTTGGTTTGTTTTGTATTTTTTCTTCTTCAAAAGAGAAATGCAAGACGGACTTTGTCCTTCATAAGTAGTGTGATGATAACCCAGAGAGTTCACCTGAGCAATTCATGCAGCAGTGCTGGGATGCTACTGTGTTTAACTTGGGTGCTATGTCAGGAAGGCTTCAGGAAGAATTTCTTCATGGAAAAGGTGCTCAGGCATTGGAATGAGCTGCCCAGGGAGGCGGTGGAGTCACCATCCCTGGAGGTGTTTAAGGGAAGGTTGGACATTGCACTCAGTGCTCTGGGCTGGTTGACACAGTGGTGATCAGCCCAAGGTTGGACTTGATGATCCTGGAGATCTTTTCCAGCACTGATGATTCTGTGTTCTTCAGTACCTGAGTCTGCCATCTTAGGCATCTCGTAAGTTCGGAAAAAATGGTGAAGATCCACCATGATAGGAGGAATGATGACAAAATTCCTTCTGCAGGGGCAAGCATACTTCCAGAAGGTTTGACGATGTTGCCATCCTCTCGGTGCTTTGCAGGAGCTCTTTAAAGCAGAACTGTGCTTGTCTTGGCCTCTCTGAAAGGCAACAGAGCAAAGTGAAGGTGTACCTGCCCGAGGTGTGTAGGGCACGTGGAGATGAGGAGGGTAAGCTCAATCAGCACCACAAGCACTAGGGTCACACCGTGCCACCCATGGATCCCCTGAGTTCTGGTAGAGGCTCTGCAGAAAGGGGTGAAGGGACAGTGTGAAGGAGGATAGAGACCTTCAACCAGTGACTTGGTGGAATTGCTCTTCCATGTGCTTGTCTGAGGTGACTTTTGTGAGCGAGCCATAAAGTGTTGGAATTGACTGGGAAAAATGAGTGAGAACTAAATAAGAAGGGCAGAGGTGAGTGTGGAAGGACATCCTGAGTGAAAGTAAGTGGATCAAGTGAAGAAAGGGGAGGGCTCCTTCACTCTGCCTGCATTTGGCAAGTCTGGTGGCTCCAGAAATGTGTCCTGGCATCGTTGTTCTGGGCAAATGGACAAGGTGTGGTTGCTGAGGGCACAGTGAGGAGGAAGATGGAGCCATTAGGGGCTGAGATGAAAGCCTGTGACTGCATGGCCAGCAGTGAAAGGCTGTCTCTCAGAAAGTGCAAAATGGAGATGCTGTCTGAAAAAACAGAGGGAAATCAATAAGTGGGAAGTCATGCTGGTTTAAAAATTGTTGCCATGGAGAAAGAAGGTAGGATCAGGAAAATAAAAGTTTTTTTCCCCCTTGCCATATTGAATTTAACCTTACATCCATTTTCCATTGGCATTGCTGACTGTGACTTCTGTTAATTGCTGTCGGTTTTTTGGCAGAGAATCATGTTTTTCCTGAAGAGCTCTTTGCTGGGTGTTTCTAGGAATGCTATACATGATCTTTATAAGACTTCCAAGGGCAAGTGTACTTACTGTGATGCTCATCTCTGCACTTCTTGCTCCTCCCAGTGAGTTTTGGAGTTCAGGTGAGTTTTAGCCAAACTTAAAGAGAATTAGTGGTCTAGAAAGTATGAAGTTTGTAACAACGTCGTTAAGATTACCAGCTGAATAGAGAACCTAAGCTTCCTCACCTCCTGGAGTTTGGTTCCACGTCCATTTTGTGCAGTGTGGCCAGTTGGCCAAAGTGCTGTAGCCTCACCTTGGAGCTGCCTGTGGCACAGCCAGAACGCTGAAAGCAGGGCGGGGGCAATTCAGACTGAAAGAGGGGGAAATTAGGTAGATATCAGCAAGACATTGTTCCCTGTGGGGGTGGTGAGGCCCTGGCAGGGGTGCCCAGAGAAGCTGTGGCTGCCCCTGGATCCCTGGCAGTGTCCCAGGCCAGGCTGGATGGGGCTCTGAGCAACCTGGGACAGCGAAAGGTGTCCCTGCCCATGGCAGGGAGTGGAAGGAGGTGGTCTTTAAGGTCCCTTCCAACCCAGCCCATTCCAGAATTCCATGAATTAAGTAATGCACTTTGAGTATTTTAGCCCATAAGCTACTGCTGTGTGTTATGATTACCTCAGATTTTGCTCTAAAAAAATTAGCCAAGCTCACAATTGTCAAGAGAGGGGAAATACTTAAGTGATCCAGCTGAGTCCTATAAATAGAGAATAGAAGAAGCAAAGAAGTTCTTTTGTGCCTGGGGAAATATGGAAGTAAGCACAGCCAAGTGTAAATTTTAGAAAGTGATGGGTTCCCCCCACTCATTTATCTTGCTTAACTGTTTAAAGACTCCTTGTAGGACTAAGTTCTGTTCTGTCTTGCAGACTTTTCTAGGTTGCCAGGGGAGCAACTTGAAATTTCTTAGGTAATGTTGAATGAATAATGTAGCTGCTCACTGAGTAAAGCTTTGAGATTATAATTTTTTGAATAGTTATCTTAAATAAGTTGAGTTATGTTAAATAAGTTGAAAGTGCCTCACCTTGTTTCTGTTTCAGAAATTGCATTTCATTATAGTGAGATTTCAGTAGTACTGTCATACCATGGTTTTAAACCATGTGCTTAACTGACTTTTAAGACTTCTGTTAATTCAAATTTAAATAGATTTCAGTTGCAAGATGCATTTTATTTCCTGCATCCTTCAGTGCAAACTTGGAAGTGGAGGAATGGGCTCATTTGTATGCAAGCTTCATCACAATATGGAGGAAGAAGGTGGTGTGTTTTGGTCCATATCTTGAAATGTGGGAAATATAAGTTTTTTGTGTGGTTTTTTTTTCTCTGAAACTTGCCCTCAGCTCACATTTGGGTTGCAAGGAACAGCTCTCTGAGAGCTGAGACTCAGGGTAGCTGTAGTCAAATGACAAAGCAGAGCAACTGCTGCACGTGAGCTTGGCTGAAGTGTAAGGAACAGATTCAGCCCTACAAGAGCAAGAGTTAATGCAGGTCTTGCCAAAACAGAGCAGATGAGCTCATTGCCTCATTAGTGTAAATATTGGCAATTACACACGAATGTCTTCAATCCCTCAGCTGGGTGTGAGCGTTTGTGGACAAGCCACAGGGGAGAGGGGAAAAGTTGAACGGGTGGAGCTGTGTCCTGCCTGGAACCAGTTTGGAGAATGACCTATTTTGTCTCCTTTGAAGCCAGGGCATCTCCAGGTCTAAGGCAACTTTGAGCCAAGGTGTGTCTGTTGTAGCTTTAGTATAAATATTTCCCCTGCAATGAACCAGCTTGCTTATTTCTCTGCTTTTTGTTTTCTTTCACTCCCACACACTGTTTAGACCATATTAGAGATGTATAGATGTGACTTCCACCTAATGCTGCTGTTTATTAATAAAGTGGTGTGTAATAAAGCTGTTTTCTCAAATGCACTGTATATTTGCTACTAATGAGGAACAAATACTTACACAGCTTTGGAAGACACTACAGTGCAGTAAATGCCTGCCTGTTGACTGAGATGATGTATCAGGCGATGTTTATTTAATGCACATGTCTTTTTTTGAGCTGTTTGTCAGAGCATTTATATGCAGTGCAGGCTCCTTGGCTAACGTATGTGGAAAAGGATATTCCTCTGCCACAGAATAAATCCATCCCAGCTGCTGTCTGAACCTCTGGTACTGCTACCAGCTATCCTGCTGGAGCCAGCCCAGAGCAGGGACACCAAGGGCAGCAGAGGATGGAGCAGCTCTGCTGGGAGGAAAGCTCTGCTGAGGGAATTGGGATTGTTCACCTGCACAAGAGAAGGCTTTGGGGTGACCTCATGGTGGCCTTGCAGTGCCTGAAGGAGCCTGCAGGAAAGATGGAGAGAGACTCCTCACAAGCGCCTGCAGTGACAGGACAAGGGGCAATGGCTGCACACTGACAGAGAGGAGGTTTGGATTGGATATTGGGAAGGAATTGTTCCCTGCGAGGGTGGGCAGGCCCTGGCACAGGTGCCCAGAGGAGCTGTGGCTGCCCCTGGATCCCTGGCAGTGTCCCAGGCCAGGCTGGATGGGGCTCTGAGCAGCCTGGGACAGTGGAAGGTGTCCCTGCCCATGGCAGGGGTGGCACTAGATGTGCTTTGAGGTCCCTTCCAACCCAAATCATTCTGTGATTCTATGCTCCAGCCCTTGCTAGAACAGTGGTGACCAGTGAGGCTTTCTGGGATGAATCCACTCAATCCTGCCTCTCTAGAAGGATTCTGATGTTTCATACTGACATTTTTGTTAGTAGCTATGCTACAGAATGAGGAAAATGAGTGCTCTGTGTATAATGAAGCAGTTGATACTTGAGTCCTAATCCTGAAACAGATTCAGGGTTGGGATTTAGTGAGTAAGCCTGCTTGAATTGAATTCAGATTTGCATCAAAGTAAGTCCTGTCGCAAGACTGAAAGAAGTGCTGCATCAGATATTGTTTTGATTTGCTGGTACATATCCTAAATATAATGCTCTTAAGTTTTAAAATGTCTACTTTCGAAACACTGTCTGAAATGTAGTAGAAGCAAGGATCCTTGAAACTCTGACTTGAGTGCTGTCAACATTTCCAAAATGCCCTTGGGTTTTTGTACCACAAGTCCATGCGGAGTTCAGATGCTTTTTATATCTAATCTTGGGGAAAGGAAAGTATTAATTTCAGAGTTGCTGTTCCTGTTCAATTAATTCAAGTGCCAGAGTGTGAAACTTACTGCTGGAAATGCAAGGTTATGCTCTCAGCAGTCACCAAATATAAAGGAACTTTAATAAACCATCTGTTTCCTTGGCTCACCTGCTGGCTTGCTTTCTTTCAAACATTTTGTGGGGATTTGAAAATGCTCCGCAGCACCGTTGGGTCACGCCTTAAGATACGAATTGTTCCAGGCTGTGATAAGAGCACTATCAGTACAACCATCAATATGTGTTCGTTACAGCTGGTTGGAATTTACTTTTCTGTGAAAGCCATGAGAATTTTAGACACAGTTTGGGATCATGAAAGTTTGTAGCTATGTCATCACTCATACCCCAAGTTGGATGAATGTTTCGTGCTGCAGTTGAGTCATTACTAAGTGGTGTGTCTGCTTTCTTCGGATTGTCACGTGTGATTTAGATTAAAACACTATGCAGGAAGATGTCCTAAAGACTTAGCATGCTTGCTGAAGTCAGAGATCAGTCTTAGAATTAAAATATTGATGAGAAAAATACAACTTTCAAGGTGGAAGAGTTATTTCAGGTAATAACTCTATGGCTGCCATTAACAAATAGTAGTATCTTTGCAAGAGATGACAAGAAGCATGGATGAATGCTTCACCTCCTCCTATCACTCCTCCACCCCCAAAAGAAAACAAGTTAATTCTTTCTAGCTAATTCTCACCAGTACAAAGAGAAGAGATAATTTGTTTTTTCTGTGCTGTTAAAATTGCAGCTCGAGGAGAGATTGTAGCTCAGGGAGAGTTCGGGAATGTTCTGTAATTAGGCAAAATACCAGTTGTAGCATTCCCTGCTTCAGAACAATGTTTCTTTCCTTCATTTTTTCCCACCAAATTGTAGCTGTATTGCAGCAGGAGAAATTGCAGTGCAAGCAGCAGTTCCTGTTCTAGGCAGTTGAGGGTTCCTGGATGGAAGTCAATGGTAATTTGTTTGGGAAACTGCGACTTGGGGAATTTTGGGTTATCCAGAGGCACAATTCCGTGCAGCCATTGTTGCTAGAAACAACTGCCTGCACTTTAATGCTTTTACAGACTGCTGTGTTGGTGCTGTGCTGTCCTCTCACAGGTGGGCTCTGTGTGTGGTGTTTGTTTGGATATGGCTCCTGGCATCGGGCTTTGGGCCTGTTTGACACAAAGATGTGTCAGGCCATCTTCTGGCCAGTCTCAAGGGGGAAAATTCCGTGGTCGTTCTCAACACTATCATCTTCATGGTTGTGGGACCTCTGGTTTATTTGTTTCAAGCAGTGCTTATTATCTCAGAGTGTTCTTCTGGAATAGCAAAAGAATAACCTCCACGAGGGTTAGTCCCACAAAAAAATATTGGATGTTAAGTCTGTGTAAACACTTTCTTTTCAAAGAAAGTCATAGCCTGATTTCAAACCCACAACCTGTTCCTTTCTGATAAAAGTTTTGCCTACAGAAGACTTTCACTTTATATTTTTGACTGGAATCTGACATGAAATATTTTTGCCCTTTACTGATGGGAAGCTGCGTATCATGTAGGATATTTCTTCTTCATCACTCTCAGGGAGGAGGCTTTTTGGTAAATAATAGGGAGCTTATTTCCAGTAGCCAATTCCGTGTTTGCAGTTATCTTCATCTGGAAAATGTTACTTGGCTCTGTAGCAGGACTCTTACAGTGGGGAAGACCTTCCAAATGCATCCCTGTTCACAGGGAGGGCACTGTCGTGCTCTTCTTGGTTAGTTTTAAGCTCTTTCTGATAGCTGGACTGGCTTAGTTGTGCTCCTTTGTTTGGTATTTTCCAATCAAGCCTCACTAGCACTGACTAATTATTCCTATTAATGGCTTACAGCGTGGGTGGAACAAGCTGCCTGTTTGTCCAGGGCCCTACCTGGTGTCATAATAGGGAAAATCAAAGAGCACAACTTGGCCACAGTGCACAGAGAATGGAATATAAAGGGTAAATGCCGAACTCCAAATGATGTTTGATTATTGCTAATTGCAAATGAAAGCACCCTGACTTTTAAATGTACTAAACAACATGCTGGTGACTTGCTGGGGCTACAGAAAGTCACTGAACTGGTTGGTCAAAATTCTGCTGCAGCAGGATTTTAGCCCTGATTTGACGTGCATGATGGTTGCGGGCAGTGTGGACCTTCTAAAAATGAGAAATTAGGTAAAACCAGCATCTTGATTTTAGCTCTCAGGTCTCCTCATGACTTAATGCTTATGTGAAGATGTTTTCCAAACATCTGCCTGAAACACCTATTTTTCTTAAATGCCAGGAAAGCCCTTTGCACTTAGTCTGATCTGCTTGTCTTTTGTGAAGCTTCAGCCTTTTCTATATTTTGTAAACAAGTTGTGGAGAGGTAGCTAAATAATAGCGCATATATATATATGTTTTTGTATGTATATAGGTACTTATACAAGTATGCTGGATTTTATTTACACTTAAAAACTGAACAAATATCTGAAAGAGTAAGATACCATCAGCCAATTAGGAGAAAAGGGGAATGTAGGGAAAATGCTTAATGCATGGTAAACAAAGTAATTGAGGAGGCTTTAGGCAAGGTGCGGGAGAAGTTGGGGGAGGAAGTAGCTGTGGAATGCCAGATTTCCAGTGCTTGGTTCCAAGCAGGGCTACGTGTGGCTGTGGAACTGATGGCTGACAAAGTGGGGAAAAGCTGTGATCACAGGCGTGCTTTGGCTTGTGTGCCTCTCAGTAAATTAGTTTTGCATTCCTATTCCCAGTCATTGCTGAAATAAGTTATGCATAAGGTGAACTGGTTTTGAACTTGTGGGATTGAGAAACCTCAAGTGAGATTTCTTCCCCCCCCCATCCCTTCCATTGGCTTCTGAAAGAAATTTTTACGATATTGGAGGCAATGATTATTTTGTCTCCTCTAATACAAAAGGACAGTGTGCATTCTGGACACAGATTTCAGGTTGAAAAATGTATTTGGGGCTGTCAGATGGCCCTCAGTGGGAAGGCAAATCAGCTGTTACTGGTATGAAAATTAACTAACAGCAAATAAAGAACTGAATACATATGAAAGAAAACCTAAGGCTAATAAAAAGGTGCTACAGAGTTATATTTGGGAAGCAGAGATAAGCATGTGGCCAGAAGATTTTCTGGTTTCTGGACCTCTCTGTGAACTTCTACTGCACAATCCTAGAAACCAAACCAATCTTAGATTTATTTTTTTTAAACTTACTGCAGATGAGCTTGGCTTAGAAACTCTAATCAGACCCAGTGATTTCAGCACAAAGATCTTACATTTCCACTGTGTGTATGTTCTTAGTGGCCGGTCCCCAAAGGAATCCTATGAGCACTTGTGGGGCACATGGAATCACAGAAGCAGTGAGGTTAGAAAAGACCTCCAGGGTCATTGAGTCCAAGCTGTCGTGGGTCCCCACCTTGTCAACTGAACCAGAGCACTGAGTGCCACATCAGTTATTCCTTGGACACCTCCAGGGATGGGGACTCCACCTGGGCAGCCCTTTTATTAACACACTCCTTTAATTCAGCCCTGCCTGTTGGTCTGATGGGTGTATGTACCACAAATACTTTATTTACTCTGTTAAAACTATTTGTCCTGTAAGAAATGAATTGGAATGTTTCCCCTGAGCTTGAACTGTTTCAAAGGCACTTTGTTCAGTTCATTTGCAGCTTTGGTGAATGCTTTCTTCAAACTTGGAAGTGTCAGCAAATATTTCCTTATTATATGATGCCTCTCTTAGTCTTTCTTTTTTTTAAAAAATGGACTGTAGGAAAACAAATGACCAAACCTGACCTGTACTGAGCACAAGACTGTACAGTGTGTGCTGACTGGGGGGAAAAAATGCACTTGCTGGCTTGCTAAATTGAGATAATACTTTGGATGTTGACAGACAGAAAAACAATTAGAGCTGTCGGATGCTTTGCTGACATGTGCATTGTCACATGGAGAGATGGCTTGGTTGGTGCCAGGAAAGCTGAACTGTTCAACCCTCAGCAAGATATTAAGTTAATTAATAAAGTTCCTTACAGCTGGCCGTGGAATGTGAGGTCTGTTTATTTGTGAAGACAACTGGTCCAAGAATAAATAGCAGAGGTCACTGATGAGGCCTGTGAGGTGTTTTCTCTGTCACTGTTGTGTTATGGGCTGGGAAAAGACTTTCTTCTGCTTAGGTTATTGGTACATTAAAATGGTGTTAACCTGGTGGAAGTGTTTCTGTATTTGTACATGTTAATACCTGTGCAGATGGTTGCTGTCTTTGAATTATCCAGCTTTATGCAGGAAGATATTTATCCAAAGACTATTTCTGTAAACACTGGTATTCTTAAAAGGTATCACTTTTCTGTTGAGTGTGCACATCTATTTGAAATCTGGTTTAACTTAAAAATTTTGCATATACTTCTGAACAGGGAGGTTTGGGCAGGGATTTTGGGGGGACTGTGCTGGCCTGACTTTACTGTTTGGTGCTCTTCTGCTAAGGCTCATTTAAAGTGGTGGGACCCCTCTGGCTCTGACAGGCTCTGAGGCTGCTGCCGCCCCAGCCTGCCAGGTGAGGATCCTCCAGGTGTGCTCTGGATCATGTGTCAGTGTTTGTCAGCTGCTGCATCAACTGGTTGTTGCAGAAGGGAAGTCACTTTTCTCTTTAGCTCGAGGGCTGCACTGGTGCATCTTTTTGATGCAGAAAGAGGTGTTCACTTCCCCAGGAGAAAGCAGCTCTGGTTAGATTGTAAATGTGAACAGCACAAGTATTTGCTTAGTGTTCCCTGCACCATTTCTGCCTCCACGTGCAGTTCTGTTCAATCCCTCAGCATCATCAGATTCCATGTTTCTTGTGTAGCTCTACCCTGCCTGTCTTCACTAAGCTCCTCTAAATAATTTTCAGATTTTACTCCATCCCTGTGTTATCCGATTTCCTGGTACTTAATTCTTCAAAAATATTGCCTTTAATTTTATCACTTTATCCATATGGGATTACCTGAGTACATGAGCTTCTTTTATGGTATTATCACGGTTTATTTTTCCTCTATCTGCTTAAGTAGCCCAGCTGTCTCATTAGGCTTTCTTTATTTGGTTTTGGGTTTTTGTTGTTGGTTGGTTTGTAGGTGTTTTTTGTAGGGATTTTTTTGGTGTTTGCTTTCTTGTTCATTTGTGGGGATTTTAAGACTTAGTCATCATTATTTGTGCTTTGGTTTTTGTTTCATTTTGTGGGGGAGGTTCTAACTTTGGAAGACAGCAATTTTTGGTGGTTTTGCTTCAAAATTTTTTTGTTTGGTATCATTGCAGTGCCTAGTGAAAAACCTAGGATAAGACATTAGACAATGCCTGTTTCCTCACAGAACCAGCACAGTGCTGATAGGGGTTAAACCACCCCTACAGCACTTTGCCTGATGCATCCCCTTGCTTTAGAGGAAGAGAGAAGCAATCTGTCTGCTCATTTTCCTTCCTGGGTTCTGGTACAAAATGCATGGGTTTGTTGGGAATAGGAACCTTCAGCTGCTTCTGCAGGGAGACGGAAGTTGGACTCTCATGGATGGCTGTAATTAAAAATATTTGCCTCTAGGGGCACCTCTTACTGGGAACTGTTAGGAGTTTGTTCTAGCATTGTTTCTTTAGTGCTATTTCTCTGTGTGCATTTTCTGTGACAACTTCTAAAATTTTAGGAAATAAGCTGTAATGAAATTTGGGGTATGTCTGCAGACACAGTGGGCATTGTCAAAGCATGGGATCCTAGAATGGAATCATAGAATTATTAAAGTTGGACAAGACCTCCAGGATCAGAGTCCAACCTGTGACCAATCCCCACCGTGTCACCCAGCCCAGAGCACTGAGTGCTGCATCCAGTCCTTCCTTGGACTCCACCACCTCCTTGGGCAGCTCCTTCAGTGTCTGACCACTCTTTCCATGAAGAAACTCCTCCTGATGTCCAGCCTGAACCTCCCCTGGCCCAGCTTGAGGCCATTTCCCCATGTTCTGTCCCTGTTCCTTGGCAGTGAAGCCCAAACCCCCGGCTGTCCCCACCTGTCAGGAGCTGTGCAGAGCCCCCTGAGCCTCCTTTTCTCCTGGCTGAGCTCCTTCCCAGCTCCTGCAGCTGCTCCTGGTGCTCCAGACCCTTCCCCAGCTCCGTTCCCTTCCCTGGACACTCTCCAGCCCCTCAATGTCCATCTTGCAGTGACAGGCCCAGAACTGGACACAGCGCTCGAGGTGTCGCCTCAGCAGTGCCCATGACAGGGGACAGTCCCTGCCCTGGTCCTGCTGCCACACCATTGCTGGCCTGGCCAGGTGCCATCGGCCTTCTTGCCCACCTGTGCCCACCCAGCCCATGTTCAGCTGCTGCTGACCAGCATCCCCAGGTCCTTTCCACTGGGCAGCTTTCCAGCCACTCTGCCCCAAAATGTGTGGATGTTTGGTCCCTGTTGTTGTTTTTAAAGAAAGAAGGCTGTGTTGCCTCTCCTGCCCAATAGACGTCAAGGTGAAATTGTTAACTTTTAAAATTGGTGATTGCTTGCTGTAAACACCAGGATTTTTCTCTCTTCAGCCTCTGCGGAAAGTCGCTGCGTTGTCTCTGCTGCGGCTGCAAGTATGACTTGACTGATTTGCATTCATGGCTCTTGGATGACCTGGTGAACCATGGAGCTCAAAGTATGGGTGGATGGAGTGCAGAGAATCGTGTGTGGTGTCACCGAAGTCACAACATGCCAGGAAGTTGTCATAGCCCTTGCTCAGGCTATTGGTGAGTACTGCCACTGGGAAGTGGGGTGGAGCTGAACCGAGGGAAGGTGGGGGAGCACTGGGTACCAGCAGAGCAGAAAATGAAATGCACGGTGGGATAACCTCGCAGTGTAGACTTGTAGCCTTGGATTTTTCACCTGCCAGAGAGAGATTAAAAAGACAGAAAAGAAACACTTTGAAATCTCTCAATTTTCCTCCAGTTAAGATTCATTCTCTAAGCAATAATAATTACGCTGCTGTTTGTTGTTGTAAGTACAGCCTGGACCAAGGATGGTGCTAAACTGCCAATATTCTGAATAGCAGAGAAAATAAAAAAGCAGTGCAATGTAATTGGTTGGCTTTCACATCCTAATGATGTTCATTGAACTTATACCCATTGTAAGTATCTTTAGCTATACTGGGAATAGTATAGATCAATGAAATAGATCCTTCAGGGTCTTCTCTTAACTCCTGCATGCCACGTAACTCTCTACTCATGAAAGGGTAGCTTGGAAGTCTCTACACTGTTAGCTCCTTGCTGAAGAGCTTAGAAGAAAAATATAAAATCTTTCAGGCTCCACCACAGGATAGACTTGTCAGATCTTTCTCAGTGATTAACATCCTAACTAAGTTTCAACCTCATCTCTTCAGTATTTCCTATGCCGATACTTACTCTTGGCTAAAATGTTGTAATTGGCATTACATACTATTTAAATTTAGGCATTAAAACCTGTCTTTTACCTAAAATTAATAGTTTAAAGGCAAACTTTTGCATTTTTTTGTATGCCAGTATTTTTGCAAGATTGCATTAGCAGTCTGACTCAATTTTAAAATAATAATTTTCTAATAAAGAGCAAGTTAGGCCCGTAAATGTCAATCAGGTATTCTACCTGTGAGCACAAAGTAATTTTCTCTGAAATTATGATGTTTATTTATTTAAATGTTAAACTTCTAAACATCATTTCTATCTACTTTCATCTGATGGAGTGGAAGACTGGCACTTTTTTATTTTATAGTTTATGGGGTTTGAACACAATAGTAGCATGTGCATCTCTATATGCATCAAATACCTTTTAAAGCTTGATTTAAAAATTGTAGAAAGTCAGTTTGTCTCTCAAATCTTGTATTTGTTATTAAGCTGTTAAATGTGTTTTTACTGGTCGTGTTAGTTTCAGCTTTTTATTTAATGGTAATGGGTTCACAAATTGCTTCCATATCTCATTTTCTGCCTGCAGGTTTTTTTAGAAACAATTCTGCTGGCATGATCGTTTTCTAGTAATGATGAAGTGATACATGTTTAGAAATAGGAAAGTGGTTGTGATGCTTTTGTTCTTCACTTTGCTTCCAATATCTCCTCCAATTCTGTTTCCTTTGCCTTCTCCCACAGAAATGTCAGACTCCCAGTTCTAGACAGTAATTTAATGTTCTCCTGCGTAATTTCTCCTTCAGTTTTTTTCTGTATCCTCAGTTATCAGCCTGGACTCTGTAAAGACTCCCTCAGCCTTGGAAACACACACAGGTTTTGTCAGCTCTGCAGACTTCCTTTTCTGTAACACGTCACCACTTCGTCTGGGACCGGTGACTCTGCTTCCACGCCGAGATAAATTTCAGTTTGCAGCCACAGCCAAATTCAGATAATCCTTTGGAAATTCCTTCCTGAGGCAAATATCCTCCCTAGAAAACCCACAGAACAGTTCCCCTCTCACTGGGGCAGCCAGGACAGTATCAAGCACCATATAAATTCCACCTCTGTGTCCTTGGCAGGTAGGGCTTTCCCAGCCCTCCTGTCAGGCCATTCATCAGCAGCCATATGTCTGCCCCTGTGACTTGGCTGTCCCAGCTTACCAGGAGGAATTGTCACTCGAATTTGAATGGGAATATTAAAATGTATTCCTCTAGCTCTCACCTGACATTTGGTGGTGGAAAGTGGCCAGTCTTAGTTGGCTTCCCGCTCGCTTGGCTCTGATGGGATTTTCCACTTTGCAGTCTGGCTCCTTCAGCAGTCACATAACTTGGCTGCACTCGGGATTATTTTGTCTGTCTGTAAAGTTTGTGAGATGCTCCCATTGTTTTATTGTGCCTTACAGTTTATTACTAGGTCCTTGACTTAAAGCTTGCAACACACACAGCACAGTCTTCTTCACCAAGCCTGAAATGTGAGCTGCAAGAAGTATATTGTTTTCTTGAAGTGCAGTGTCTGGAATATCTGCAAACTGGCTTATTTTACAGCCATAGCCACTGAGGAAAGGACAAGCTAAAGATACCTGCAGTAAGACATTCACAGTTAAGAGGCTTCTCATGGCCAAATGAAGCTGCCTTTATTTTAGACATGTGAAAAATAGAGCTTTATCCTGCATTTCAAATATAGGAAAATCAAAATTCTTATAGAGTGGGCTGTGGTTAGAAGGTACCTTTGGACATTATCCAGTCCAAATTTGCTGCAGAGAGGTTGCTCAGGACCAGGGGAAGTTGGGTTCTGAATGTGGCCGAGTGTGGAGACCCCACTGCAGTGGAGACCCCATTGCAGCAGTGCTCACTCACCCTGGCAGTGAGCGTGTGCTGTCCTTAAGTGGAATTTCTTGTATTTAAAAAAGTGCCTTTTGCTGTCACTTGATCAAATGCAGGACCCTGTCTCCTGATCTCCTGCTGTGATAAGAGCAATAAAAAGGTTTCCATCTGTGAACTTTCCAACTCTTCCCTTGTGTCATGGAAATTCAGTAACAACTTCAGGATACAAAAGTTCATTGGGGTTTTTTTTTGTTTTCTTTTTTTTGTGTTCTAGTGTTCTAGGGCTATTTTGAGGTGGGAAGGAGAAAAATCAAGTTATACTGCGCTATGAGCCTTTGGAAGAGGTCCTGTCCCACATCCAGTGTCTAATCCTTCGGCCATGGCATTCTGTCACTTAATTTGCCTGGCTAATGCTCCTTGATTCCTTAGGAATTGGAGCTCTTTCAGTAAAAAAGTCTGTCTCTGGGGCTGTACTCCTGGTGAATAACAGTTGTGTTACCTGTTCTTTCACTGTGATCTCCTTCCCCTCTGCCCATCTCTTGGTCACTGCAGAATAGGAAATGACTCTCCCCAAAGGTTAGTTGTTTTACTTTTTTTAAATTTCTATCCAAATTGAAGTTAAAGGGTTTGAATTCAATCTCAGAACACCCTCATTCTCTAAAACAAAAAAAGAAAGGAGAGTTGTCTCCTTTGGTGATCCCAACAAAGCTTATTTTAAAAATATATGTATGTAATTTATTGAATGTAAGAGAGAATAATATCAATTGGATATAATTCTGGATACTGAAACTGACTGTATCTCTAACTTGGAAGGAGTTGGAAATGCCTTAGCTGGAGGGCAGACCACTGGAATTCTGTTCGAGACAGGCCTAAAACTATTCAGTTACAAGTTTCCAGGGAGTGAAATCATCTCTCACTGGGATCTTGAAGAACACTTGATACTACCTTTTATGAGTTTTATCTGGGTCTCCTTTATTTTTTTTAACTCAAGCTGTTTGCAAGTTACAAAGAAGATTTGGCTTTTTAATACAAATAAGAGAAATTATTGTTTCATCATGAGAAACTAAGCCCTCACCAAAACAAAAATTCACCTCAGCATACAATTTAAATAGAAGAGAACCATGAGACTTGTTTTAAAAATATTTTTGCCAGAAGGGATGAGCTTTTCCAAGATTCATCCTTGTCCCTTTTAAAAAATGTACATTTGACAGCAAATTCTGCACTAGCCTTTCTGTGCATTCTGTGAAAACCATGCCAGAATGGCTTCATATAAACATTGCTTGGGCATTTTGATTCCTCTTCTTAATTTGGGCAACTGAAAACAAGTAAAACAAGCGTTATTGATACTTTTAAGCTGTGTGTGATGAGATGGTTGATGAATCCAGCCAAAGGTCTGTTTTGAGTGTGTGTGAGCAGAGTGGCTCCTCTCAAAAAATCATTGTGATACTGAGGGGAAAGCAGGTGGTATCCTAAAAACAGTGAGTTAATCATTTTAGCTGCTGGTTTAGGTAAAGGTCGTTTAACTATAGATTTTTTTTTTTTTAATTGGCTTCTACTGGTTGTTTTCCATTCAAACAGAAAAAAAGAATTCTTCCAAGGGAATGTGGCAGTGCATAATGCAGTCACAATTATACTTGCCCTGTTCCTTCAGATGTGTTGCTTTCCCACTTCCAGCCCCATGAGGAGTTTTACTGTGTTTGTTGTGATTTCTTTTTCCCCCCGAGCCTAGAACACATCTCCTGTACTCAGAATGGCATTTTGTTTCCTAGAAAGAGAATATTCAGTCTACAGACATGAGGCTTGAATTTCTTACCAAAAGAAACCTTCTGCCCTCCTCCTTGTAATTTTCTGTGGCTAATAATTAAATTGGCACATATGCTTTAAATAGTGCTGTGGATTTTGGTACTTCTGGCTGGAGAATATGAGCACTACTTCACTGAACAAGAAGTACAGCTGTCTCTTTTTAAAATTAAACAAATGCAGCCATCAGGCATCTTTTTGTTATTGCAGTTGAGTATTTTTTCTCAAAGATAAATGGAGTGTATTTATTAAAATGTCAATGCTGTCTCAAACATGTGTTAGAGCATTATAAGGCTCAGCCAGAGTTGTATCTGGAAAGATCACGCCACTTCTTTTACAAAACCATATAGTGACAGGGCAAGGAGCAGTGGCTTCACATTGACAGAGAGGAGGTTTGGATTGGATATGAGGAAGAAATTCTGGGTGGTGAGGCCCTGGCACAGGTGCCCAGAGAAGCTGTGGCTGCCCCTGGATCCCTGGCAGTGTCCCAGGCCAGGCTGGATGGGGCTTGGAGCAACCTGGGATAATGGAAGGTGTCCCTACTAAGAATCTGCTTAAAACTTGTGTTTTTTCAACCCCAAAATTTCATTCTCTGCCATTTCAAATAGTGACATTAAGAGGGATAATAAGTACAAGAGAGCTGTGCTCTGTGGTGATCCCATGACGCGATCACACAAACTCTGGTTCAGAAATCTGGTGACAGTCACCTTGCGGAGAGAGACCTGGGCTGCTGGGTGTGCTTTGCCATGTCTTGCTCTCTGACCTCAGCCAAACTGCCCCATTGGTTCACCTCTTTAGGACACAGGGCTGAAATACATGTGGTACCTCGGGGTGCTTGGACAAAAGGCAGTTGAAAGTATGAAGTGATTGCTCCGAGTGCTTTGTTCTGTCAGGTTGTGATAAACTCCTGCTTATCCTTTTTTTGAGAGCAAGGAGAATAGTAATGAGCTAAGGCTTCAGTCCTGATAAAGTCATGAGAGATGGCTGTGCCTGGAGAACTCAGCAGACCTTCAATGGAGCCTGTATATGCCTGTGGATGTTTCTCACTAGGACTGGGCTCCCCCTCTGATTTGTTACTTTCTATCATACTTCATACCTGTGGATGCAAAATATGGCGTGAGGTAAGAAATCTGAGTAAAATAAACTTTAACCTCTATTTTGAAGGGTTTTTTTTTTTCTTAATCTTGGATATGTAATGAGTTCTCAGGTAGCTGGAATGGTATTTTTTCTAAATTGCTATGGATGTTAACTTAAGTATCACATAATGAATGAAATGTCAGCTTAATATTTCAAAGATACTGAGTTCAAATCATCCTGGGCTGATTAAAATTGCCAGCAATTACTTTTCTATCAGTACTGCTAAAGATTCAGGAGTTAATGCTGTTGTCCCTTTGGTAAGGCAGAGCATTTTCACCCACGTGTTCCACGTATTAAGAGTTCTTAGAAGATTTTACCCACATGCAGTTACTTTCCCTTTGCACTGCCTTGTTAAGGAAGAACAGCCTAGGGCTGGAAGGCTGTCTCTGGGAAAGCAAGTGGGTCAGAAAGCTGTATCCAGGTTGTGGAGGGAGTGCGTTTTTCAGCGCTCTGGGCAGTCTCAGTTTGGCTTGAGCCAAGTGGTGGCAGGTGTGGTTTTACCTCCATGGAAACGTGTGTGCAGACAGGTGACAGTGTGTTTGTTCTTCCTATGCACTGTGGTGAGTCTGGGGTGCTCATTCACATTCTGCTCAAGAGTGAGTCTACTCTATCTTCCCTTTTAGTTTCGCTGTCTTAAAACTTCTGTCTTCGGTGCAGATTTTCTCTTGCCTTTTTTATTTTCAAGACTGTTCAGAGTGCCACGTTGCAGGGCAGGCCTTTGGCACAGCTGCTGTGCAGCAGAGGTGATGGCACCTCTGGGGAACATGGGAGCTGGGAATGTGCCTGCCAGGCACCTTCCCTGGCACTGAGTGCATCCTGGTGGTGTGGCGAAAGAGGAGAAACTGGGAGCACGACTGCATTGTAAACTTTAAGAGTGAGTCCTATGAGGAGCGGCTGAGGGAGCTGGGAAAGAGCTCAGCCTGGAGAAAAGGAGGCTCAGGGGGGAACCTTGTGGCTCTGGACAGCTCCTGACAGGAGGGGACAGCTGAGGGGTTCAGGCTCTGCTCCCAGGGAGCAGGGACAGGAGGAGACGGAATGGCCTCAGGCTGGGCCAGGGGAGGCTCAGGTTGGACATCAGCAGGAATTTCTCCATGGAAAGGGCTGTCAGGCATTGGAAAAGGGCTGCCCAGGAGGGTTTGGAGTGCCCATCCCTGGAGGTGTCCAAGGAAGGCCTGGATGTGGCACTCAGGGCTCTGGGCTGGGTGACAAGGTGAGCACCAGGCACAGGTGGACTCGATGATCTTGGAGGTCTTTTCCAACTTCTGTGACCTCTGGTGACAAAGGGCTGCTCTTGCCCACGACAGCCCCTTGTCTAGGGAAGGAGAGGTTTAAGACTGCTCACCCCCACCTTGCCCAGAAATGGTGTGAGGCCAGGCCAGTGAGTCACTTGCTCTCACTCACTGCTGGAGGTCCTGGCTCTAATGCACAGCACACACTTAATGGAAAGATGGATCTTATTTGGTGCTTGGCATCAATGTTTGGAGTCTGATGGGAAAGATAAGGCACACATACATTTTTTTCATAGCGTATAATACTACCTGCATATCAAAAAAATGTAGTGCCTGAAATGCTTTGCATGTAGAAGATGATGGACTTTTGGGAGGGAGTAATGGGATGAATAATTTCTGTCCTGAAAAGGGGAATTGATGACCTCTCAGGTTACAGTCTTGCCAAGAGTGTTGCTATTGCTGCTTTCCTTTGGAGTTTCATTTTCACTTTTGGCAGCAGAAATAGTTGCTCATGTCTACTGTGTCAGCTGCAAATATTAAAGCATATAGAGGAGCTTAAAGTGAGTAATACTTATATAGATCCTACTACTTTCATGGAGTGTAATTTAAAAATCTGCCTCTTGAGAGACTGAAAAAGATGTTCTATTACCTTGTACCTATATTTTATTAGTTTAATCACCATTCGTTGTGATGGAATCTGTGTTTAATTTTGCAAAGGACGTCAATCCCAAGCTAAGACTGTGTGCCCATGGCTGGGCACATGGCATGGACACTTGGGCCCAGAGGTTGTGTTTGGCTGTGCAGCACAGCCGATTCCAAGACACTCAGTGCAGTTTGCCCTTTAATGTCGCTGTACTAGAGCCAGGTTCAAACCACTCATGACAGCTACTTGCAGGCTGTCAGAACATCAGCATTCTGGAGTCCATATATTTCCGTTCTTGATCTTTCTCAAATTTGAAGTAAATTATTCTTTTGAAGGTGTTCCTGTGATAAAAACCTGTGATAGGTTTGTGTGCTTAGGGAGCTGTAGGTAGAAGCTTAACCTGTTAACATTGACAGTGCCCTTGGTGCAGATGCAGTGTGCTTCAGGGACATGAATATGGATCTGCTTCTGGTCTTGCTTGCCATTTGCTGCCTTGCAAAACAGATAGATGTTCTTGTTTTGAGATGGTAATACCATGGAATGTGTCGGGTCTCCATCCTGGGGACCATGAAGTAAACAGAGAATCGCAGAATGGTTTGGGTTGGAAAGGACCTAAAGATGATCCAGTCCCACCGCCTGCCATGGCAGGGACACCTTCCACTGTCCCAGGCTGCTCAGAGCCCCATCCAGCCTGGCCTGGGACACTGCCAGGGATCCAGGGGCAGCCACAGCTCCTCTGGGCACCTGTGCCAGGGCCTGCCCACCCTCGCAGGGAACAATTCCTTCCCAATATCCAATCCAAACCTCCTCTCTGTCAGTGTGCAGCCATTGCCCCTTGTCCTGTCACTGCAGGCCCTTGTGAGGAGTCTCTCTCCATCTTTCCTGCAGGCTCCTTCAGGCACTGCAAGGCCACCATGAGGTCACCCCAAAGCCTTCTCTTGTGCAGGTGAACAATCCCAATTCCCTCAGCAGAGCTTTCCTCCCAGCAGAGCTGCTCCATCCTCTGCTGCCCTTGGTGTCCCTGCTCTGGGCTGGCTCCAGCAGCTCCCTGTCCTTGCTGTGCTGGCCCCAGGGCTGCTGCAGCCCGGCAGGGGGGTCTCAGCAGAGCGGGGCAGAGGGGCACAATCCCCCCTGCCCTGCTGCCCATGAAGTAGCTGGCCCTGGAATAGGGGGCACAGGCTCTGTGCTTTCTCCAGCCCTTGAATTCCTGTTTTCTGAAGAGGAAACCATAGAACACTGCACTGCTGGTGCTTTTTTGGGGCTGTCTGGTTTTCTCTACTATTCACATCAATACAAGACTTTGATAGAAGTATTTTAAAAAAAATAAGTCTAATGTGTTCTAGTTGCACTTAAGGAAAAGTTTTATTTCAGAAGTTATAGGGGATTCACTGCTGAACTCCTCACTGAACTTTCCCTGGAGATACTGCATAATTCTGGGTGAGATTCAATGTAATATTCAGCTGCGGTTAACACACGGTAATTTAAGGAATGCCATACATTGCTGATACATGGCCATTACCTGAATGCAACTGTAACTTAATTTTTTAAATCATAAGGTTGCACGAATGAGGCTGGACTGAGTTCTGCCAGGTGCTCTTTATGTCCAGAAGCTTGTGGACAGCATGCAAGGCAAGAAGCAGCATGCAGGCGTCAAACTGTTCCTCGTCAACAGCCCAGGGAAGCTGCTTTCTCCTTCTCAGTGGCTGCACATCAAAACCAGCAGTTTGCTACAGGGACGCCTATGTTCTGAAATACTCTGTCATTAGTTCTGAATTAACTCATTCACCCTTTCATTTGTGAATTAATCCCCTCTGATGCAGGCAAACATCACAGTTGTGGTTGTCTGGGTGTTGTTAATCTGCGTCATGCACAGGCTGAGCACTAGACCTGGGTAATGATCTCGGAAGAGAACAGCTTTGTTTTATACCAATCGTGAGCTCCAGGTGTGGTTGTTGAACTCTGCGAGTATTACTTCTACAAAACACTTTCTTTTATGTGGATCTTGAGTGCTGAGTTCATTATTTAGGGCTGTGTGTTGATTTGGAACCCTAAGCTAAGATGAAAATAGTTCTTGGCAAGTCTGTGCTTAATTCTTTAATTCAGTTTTGGTCGAGAATGTTAGAGCTTTAGTCTCCTCCTCTGTCTTTTTTCCCCTCCTGTTATATTTCTTTTAAGTAATGAATTTAATAGCAGAGTGAATAGAAACTGCACTCTGCGCGCTCCCCTAGTGGTACCTACTCCTGTTTGCAATTTCAGGACTTCTTTGAACTTGACTGTTTCCGACACAACACAAACATTAGTAGCACAACCATAATTACAAGCTGAAAGCTTTTAAGATTAACAAAACAGAGCAGTGAAGTGCAACCTTTGTGCTGGGGTATGTTTTTACTTAATTTTTCTTCTCCAGAATTCTATTGTTAGTATGCTATGGCAAACAGTATTATTTTTCCTATAACAACACCAATGCCTACTACAAACTATAAATCTTCATGGATCAATGAGCAATATTGTGAGTTAGCAAAAATCTCTCCCTTTATTTCATAGACCTTTATAAACTTGAAGTACTTTATTACAATAAGTAATTGTAATCTCTTTCTGAGAGTGTTGGCCAAGTGTGTTAGTATGCTGATAGGTTTTTTGGGTGTTTTTTTTTCTTTTTTCTACTTTTTTTTCCCAGTGCCTACATAGAGTCATTTTCTTATAAGGTATTTGTGGTGGTGGATTGCTGTTCTCATTCTGCCTGCATTGTTTTGCTGACTTCCATCAGTCAAATCTTTCAGCCCTCACTCGTAACTTGGAAGTGACCGTGGACATTTTGGTCTCTGACTGGGGCAGACAATCCCTCTGGGATGAGCCATGAGCCAAAGCCACCTGTTCTCCAGTTGGTGCCTCCGCAGATGATTTTTGTTCTCGTTCTTCGCATTGTGAGCTAATTTTGAGAAAGTGAGAGCAGTGGAACCGTGTCCAGCACAGCAGTTCTATCTCAGGAAGCTCTGTAGAAGGCAGTGTCTGATTTTAGTGGGGTGCACAGTGTGTTAATCACCACAGTGCAGCTTGTTGCCTACAAATCTGAAGTGAGGAGTCCATGTGAGTGTTGTGACTGGAGGTCAGGGGCAGATCTCCAGCCTGAGATTAGGATATTTTTGTCCTTTTGGAAAATGTGTGATGATTGGGCAGGTAGTATGAGGAAGGAGAACACATCAAATGGATAACTACTGATAACTGCATTTCTTCCGACTCCTCCCTTCTACAGCTGCGTATATGACAGGTATCTCAGGCTTTTATGTGCTGAAATAAATCATTTGAATTATCATTTCTCATGAAAATGAATGTAGGTAATGCATGAGTTAATGATGTTTTAAAGGTTAATGGCAATTGCGGAGCTGTTCAGACATTGATTAGTATCAACTGCTTTAAAAGCAGTTGATCTTTCACATCTTTTTGTAAATAATGTTGTGGCTTTTAAGTGAAGTTATTTTGATAGGGGAAACTCCTCTGAAATAGGAGAATGCCATATATCAGAGTAGTGAGAGTGCTTAGAAAAACATCCCATAGTGGGTGTTGGAGGAGGAAGACCGCTAAGCTGAATTTAAGTGTGTTTGATAACAGCACAGATGAAGCCGTGAACGTAAGTTGTACTGTCAATAGAGCACTCAGAAAAACTCTCAATACTTACGAAAGGATTCGAGCTTCTTCTGAAGGCTGAGTTAGCCAGTGGGGATGTGGAAGCTGCTGTTAGAAGTGAGGAGTTTGTGCAGGGAACCCAGTTGCTCGTTTGCTATTCGGGCAGCCTCTGCTGCTCTCATGCCTGTGCTCTCAGTGAGCTTTGTCACATCAGCAGTGCTACTGTGGGCTTCAGATGAGGCTGTGGCCCGGGCTGGCTCAGTGTCCGAGCAAACTGCGGAACTGAGGCTCTGTCAGTCATTAACAGCTGCCTCTGATTGATGAAACAGTTTAACAGCACAGCACTGCCTCCAAATTTGATATTTCTACATGGCTCTATGAAAGACCTGGGACTCCTCCTGTTCTTGTTTTTTTGGTCTAGAGGTTTGCATTAGGTGTATTTATGTAGTGGTTGCTGGGTCACTTGCTTTATTGTTCCCTGCGAGGGTGGGCAGGCCCTGGCACAGGTGCCCAGAGGAGCTGTGGCTGCCCCTGGATCCCTGGCAGTGTCCCAGGCCAGGCTGGATGGGGCTCTGAGCAGCCTGGGACAGTGGAAGGTGTCCCTGCCCAGGGCCACGGCAGAGGGTTGGGCTGGATGATCTTTAGGTCCTTCCCGACCCAAACCATTCTGCGATCCCATGAATTGCGTGAATCTCCGTCAAAACCTGCCGGCAGCCCCGGGCTTGTGCAGTCCCGCCGGTTCTCACGGTGTCAGTCCTTCCTTGCTGCCTCCTTGCCGTCCCGCCCTGCGCGGGGAGGGTTCGGAGTGGAGCTCGGTGATGTGCGGGCACCGCGAGTGAGGCAGCGAGTGCTGCCACAGGGGCAGGGGCGCTGCAACAGCGTGAGGGGCCGGGCCGCGGCGTGCGGCTGGCCGGGAGGGCCCGGCCCCGGCCCGCCCTGTCCCGGCGCTGTCCCGCACTGTCCCGGCCCCGGCCCGCCCTG
>VZRL01002161.1:294486-312348 GCA_013397895.1 Origma solitaria
ATCCCGGCGCTGTCCCGCCCTGTCCCGCCCTATCCCGGCGCTGTCCCGGCCCCGGCCCGGCGCTGTCCCGCCGTGTCGCGCGTCGCTCCCGGGCGGAGCGGCGGCGCCCCCCCGCGGCCGCGCTGACGCTGTGCTCGCTTGCAGGGCGCACGGGGCGCTACACGCTGATCGAGAAGTGGCGGGGCACGGAGCGGCCCCTGGCGCCGCACGAGAACCCCATCGTGTCCCTCAACAAGTGGGGACAGTACGCCAGCGACGTGCAGCTGATCCTGCGGCGCACCGGGCCCTCCCTGAGCGAGCGGCCCACGTCGGACAGCGTGGCGCGCATCCCCGAGAGGACTCTGTACCGGCAGAGCTTGCCGCCCCTGGCCAAGCTCAGGCCGCCCGGGGACAAGGCCATGAAGAGGAGGGAGCCGAAAAGGAAATCCCTCACCTTCACGGGCGGCGCCAAGGGCTTAATGGACATCTTCGGCAAGAGCAAGGAATCCGAGTTCAAGCAAAAGGTGCTCAACAACTGTAAAACAACAGCGGACGAGTTGAAGAAGCTGATCCACCTCCAGACAGAGAAGCTTCAGTGCATCGAGAAGCAGCTGGAGTCCAACGAAGCCGAGATCCGCTACTGGGAGCAAAAGTACAACGCCAGCCTGGAAGAAGAAATCCTCAAACTGGAGCAGAAGATCAAACGTAACGAAGTGGAGATTGAGGAGGAAGAGTTCTGGGAAAACGAGCTGCAGATCGAACAGGAGAATGAGAAGCAGCTGACGGAGCAGCTGCAGGAGATGAGGCAGAGGATCCTGGAGTGCGAGAGCAAGCTCAAGGACTACGTGTCTCAGATCCACAGCATGGAGAGCGGCCTGGAAGCAGAGAAGCTGCAGCGGGAAGTTCAAGAGTCCCAAGTGAATGAAGAAGAGGTCAAGGAAAAGATCGAGAAGGTGAAGGGAGAAATTGATATTCAGGGCCAGCAGAGTCTGAGATTGGAAAATGGCATTAAAGCTGTAGAAAGGTCTTTGGGCCAAGCTACCAAGCGATTACAGGTAAGACTGTCTTTTTATCCGTAGCTAGAGAAAGTCAAAGACTGTGACTAATTTCTCTTACACAAATCTCAAGCCCATGAAAGAAAACATGAGAAGGTGTCCAAAGAGAATTGGGGTAAAAGGGGGAATGTTTTGCGTTCATTTCACCTGTGTTTAACTTGCTCATTCAAACTATATGAGAAGAAAAGCAGTAATTTGCACCATTGTAGCCTTTTCTGAAGATAAACTTCTGATCCTTTCTAGGTTTGTCTGCCACCGAAAGAGATGAATTAAAAAGAACAATCCAAAAGCAGCACTTGATCAGAGAGATGTAGGGCTAAAGTAAAGTAGCTGCTTCCTTACAGGGTTTTTGTTTTAAAGAACAGCATCCCTCTCTTCCTGGCTGACTTGCTGGTGTTCAGGATTTTATTTTCTCCACACCTCAGGCATTTGTGGCACATGTGTCAAGAGAGAATCCAGTCCCCGTTTCCTCACTAAAGTTAATTATATCACCTGGAACTTGATAGAACATGAAAGAGTAAATGGAACTCCAGCTGCTAGCTGGATGAGGTGGAGGAGAGACTGGGTCTCTTGGGATTTTTGTGTGCCACGTAAGATAGTCCTAAGGCACCACACATGTTGGAGTTGTGGTTCTTGCTGATTCCTGGGATTCACAGTTAGTGTACTCTGCAGTGCTGCAGTGACATTAAGGTAATTCCACTGTGAATATGTAAAGGGATTTTGTATTCTTATTCCTGCCCTAGAACCATGTCAGTAGGAGCTGTTGTACTAAATGAGGGGGGAGTAGTCTTTTCATTTAGAGCAAAATGGATCAAACCTATAAGCAGTTTTGGCCATGTGTATCTATGCTAAGTTTCCAGACATGCTACACTTGAGGATTTGTACTGATGGAAAGCTTCAAGTCCTCTTTATGTGTTTTATCTATCCTCAGTAACATTTACTGAGGCTATGATGGAGTTCAAAATATTTCTGGCATGATTCTTTTCATACGCTAAATTTCATTTTCTTGGGAAAGATCCCGTTAAATTCAGACCTTCCAATTTTGTCCTAAACCTAAAGGTGCACAAATCTGGAAGTCCATGAGAAAATAAACTGACCTCTGTATTATGGAGCTTTGGCAGGGAGGAAATAGAGAAATATTTTATTGCGTGCCTAAAGTTAAAGATGTCTGCTAAAGCAACTCAACCTCTGTGTGTGGGAATAATAGTAGTCCAAGACTGTTGTAATCTGTCAGAGCTGTAAGTTTTGCATATCATGAGAAAAGTACAGAGAAAGATCCTAAATCATCCTCTGTGCTTTGAAGGGGTGGTGAACCAGCCAGGCTTTGGCCTCATTGCACAAAACACTTGCAAGAGTGAGAAAATTCTGTCCAAAAAAGCTTAAATAGAAAACGCAAAGAATGAGAAGAGAAAGGAATTATACTCCTTTTAAGATCAGAGGAACTAAATGAGCTGCCCAAGCCATGCTGGACACTTTAGGCAGAGCTAAGAGTTGGTGCCAGACTGCTGCTCACTTGATTATTTTTTCAGCATTCACACTATTACCTTTATTTGCTTACATCTGATGTGCCAAAATTTTTCTCAGGTGATATGAGAAATACCTGCTAGTCATCCAAGAAGCAATATAAAAATAAAATACATTTAAAAAACCCCAATTAGGGTCATGGGTTGGATTCAGTGGTCTCAGAGGTCTTTTCCAACCTAATTGATTGTGTGATTTTAGTAAGTGCTGGTGAGTGTTGACTCACTTTTTAAATTACAAGATTAAAATACCTTTCTACTCTTCAATTTGCATTTGAACTTTCAAAATTGGAGGCTTTCTCATCAAAAGAGAAGCATTAGTTGCCCAGTTGTAAATATGGTGATGAAATGCTGCTGTATGTGCTCAGCAGATGTTTTCTCTTTCGTGGCAGGACAGGGAACAAGAACTGGAGCAGCTGACCAAGGAGCTGCGGCAGGTGAACCTGCAGCAGTTCATCCAGCAGACGGGAACCAAGGTGACGGTGCTGCCGGCAGACCCCGTGGAGGTGGAGGCCCCACATGTGGAGCTCGAGAGAGGTGCAGCCCTCAGAATGCTTTGGGAGGGAGGGAGGGAGAAGGGGCTGGCAGTGCCTTTACTGCTGCTTAACGCTGCCACCATTCACGTGAAGTGAATGCTCCCTTAGCGAAGACATTAGCAAAACTCTGAGGGAGCGCATTGTCGAGTACTTCTTTTCATTCCAAGGGTTTAGCAGGCTCTAAATAAAGAGCAGTATGTGGAGAACTTCTCTCCCACTGTGCTTGGGCATGCGTTTGTCCCATCAGCAACCCATTAAGGCTACAGCTTTCAAGAGTGGCTGCAAGCTGTCACGCTGGCACAGAACAGTGACCGTGACTGTACATCTGACGTTGTTGTTCATCTGGGTTCTTCCTCTCCTGGTGGGGGTGTTGTCAAAGCGGAAAAAGGAATGTGTCTGGATTCCAAGGAATGCCAGACAGCAGCCGCACGGGAACAGGAGCTAATCCAGCTGGGCCGCCAGCCATGCAGAAGTCCGCCACAGATGGCTGTCACGGCGGGTGCAAATTGACTTTGCCCCCAGTGAGATCAGTGCAGCCTGCACATGCCCACATCTGGATTCCGAATTCCCTGGCAGAACCACGGGAGCATTGTGAATGCGTGTCAGAGCTGCGGCACCAGCGCAGTTGTGTGTTTTATCCAGCACTCTGTTTCCAAGGGGGCTGTTTGTCTCAGCATTCTCCTGTGCTGGGTCTGTGCCTCTACTCAGAAAACTTTCTGACCAAAAGGCACCAAAAGAGAGGGCAAGGGGCTGGGGAGAGGAGAAAAGACAACCAGGCCTTAAAATGCAGCATTTGTACGAACTCTTTTAAGGGGGCAGAAAGCTGAAGCTTTGATTTATGTTACAGGTTCAAGCTCTTTCTGCACATCACCATATAAGTGTGTGGATCTGTGTATGTTTCTCATGGGAGGGTAATTACTTTGCGTGGGTTTCATTCTGTTTTGAAATGAGTAGGAAGTGTACACCTTAGATCTCCTCACTTCCTAGCTAGGCACTTCAGTTGTTTGTTGTATGTGGAATTAGTTCTTCTGTATCGCACTAAGCAGGAGAAGGAGAGGTGCTTTATGGATGTCACCCCTGCTGATAACTTTTCTAATTGCCCTTTTTTTCGTGCAGAGCCAGCCTTTCAGTCTGGGTCACTGAAGCGCCCCGGCTCCTCGAGGCAACTCCCCAGCAACCTTCGGATCCTACAGAATCCCCTGTCATCTGGTTTTAACCCGGAGGGCATTTATGTATGACAGTACATACCTCTTCTAGAGAGGACCTAGCAAGGTACCCTGGACAAGATACACTTTATTTTATTCTGCCAATGATGAATGAAAGAAGTTTTTCTTGTTTTGGTTTTTTTTGTTACCCCACCGTGTTATTTTTTCTTCTTCCTCCAACACCACTTGGAGCCATACTCTGTGCACTGATACTAAAGAGACAGAAACTGTCTCAATTCATAATTGGCAAGGATGACCTTGCTGTCAACACAGCTTGAGTGAAAAAAACTTCATTATTTTTGCCACTTCAGAAGTGTTTGGGAAAGTATTGTTCCTTGTATAGGCATAAATGGAAGACTGAGGGTGAAGGAAACCATGTATGCAACTTACCTGAAGTTTAATTTATTCCCTTTAATCAATGGACCTGTGAATGTTGACCTTTTATATTTTTATTTTTAACTTGTGAATTATCACGTATGGCTGTGTGTCAGTCTGACAAGGTGACTTTAATTTGTGTGTACAAACATCCCCCATTTGATCAAGTACAGCAACCTGCAATGCAGAGTTCTGAGGGGTGCTGAACCATTGCAGTGGTTTCTCACCACTAACTTTGTTCATTTCTGTCGTGGGTCATCATGTCATGTTCCATCCATCGCTGTCTTTTAAGGCGTGAAAAGTGAGCTTGTGGGATTTACTTGCTGTTGAATCTGCCTTGAATGAAGCACCTAGTGTTCAGAAGATTTATGGATTTTAAACCTTGGCTTGGTAAAAGTATTTCCAGCATATGATTGAGGATGCACTAGTTAGATGATATTTTATTATATAGAATGTATATTTGAAATATTTTGCCACATTGTATATGCCTTTCGAGAGAAGAACAATGTAAGAAGTTGTCTTCATATATCTTACCAAAAGAGAGTAGGAGGCTTTCACTGTGTGTGATTTTGTACTTTATTTTTTCCACTAGCCATTACAGTGTTCTTGCTTTGTAACAAATGTTGCTGTTGGAGGGGAAGAAAAACGCAACACAAATGAGTATTCTCTTCCAGCCTTCCGGAATCCACTCAAGTTTTGTGAAGTGAAGAAACCTGGCGGCGTCCCATGAAGTCAATAGCAGGGTTCTTATTGATAGGAGTGAGGCCAGGATTTCATTCAGGTCCCTGGTGGAGATATTTGGCCCCTTTGAAAGACAGTCACTTACAGAATGTAAAGCTTCCAAGCAGGAAATTCACACTTTTGGTGGTCATTTTTCACAAAACACGTGAAAAGAGAATGTTATCGTATCTTGATGTTGCTCTAATGCAATCGAAGCTAAGAAAGAATTAGACACAAAGGCTTCCGTGCAGGAAGTAGCCACTCCCAAATAGCTCGTTGGTTCCAGGCCTTGAATTGAGATTGTTGGAGGGGACACCAGTGTTGTGGAGAAAGGGACTGGCATCAGTGGGACACTGTAAACCTTGGGGTCTGGCCTCATGGATGAGTTAGGGAAGGGATGGGCCTTCCCTGGCTGCGTTTGGATTTCCTGTTCTAACCCACAGCATCATCCCCAGCCTGGGCACGAGAGGGGGACGCTGTGCCCTCACACAGTACTGAAAACTTGGGCTCAGTCAGTGGCAAAACGACTGAACTCCTGATGTCCTTGGCAGGATCAGGATTTTACCACTGGTAGGAAACTCCAAGCTTTTTGCCATAGAAAAATACTTAACTCCTAGCATCCTCTTGTGTTGATTCACTGATGTGCAGATAAATATTAATTTAAATCTCCTTTTTTAAAAAAGGAGCTTCCTGACAAATGGAAGTTTTAAAAGATATAGTAGAAGATGAAGGATTCTTGAGTGTTTAATGCATTTTTTTTTCTTTCCACTTATTAATGGCATCATATATTCTAAAAATGCTGCTGTGTTTAGACTAACAGCAACAGATAAGGCTGTGAATATATAAAGGACCTTTCCAAATGGACTCTGAATTTTTACTGTTTAACTTATCAGGTTTGTTTTGTTTTTTTTTCATCTTCCCTTGTGAGCAAACTGGAAAATGAAATATTCCTACCTGAGGAACCTTTGCAGTGCTCACCTGTTTTACTGTTAGTTTATCACAATTCTGTGCTCATGTTTACTGTGCCCATAACTTTGTATTAAAAAAAAGAAAAAAAGAAAGAATGTGTGTATATATATATATTTTAAAAAAAGTGTAAAATATACATAGTTTGGGGACAATATCTGTCCAAGGTACTTGAGCATTTATGCCTTACATTCTGGGTTCAATTTACAGAAATGAAATGGCCCTCTCCAGTGGATATCTTGCATCTTCAGCACCTCTTGATGTTAGAGAACTGAGGCACTCAGCACCTTGCAAAGTCTGGCCCAAATTATGCTGCATGGGGGTGGGGGGAAACAGTCTTGTCCTGAGATGAAGTATTTTTAAGGCAGTTCAGCATATTTACCCCAGCTAATGTTTTTGTCATATTCTGTGACTGGTCCATCTCCCACAGATGTCAGTTTGAGCTGAATTGGGCTCTTGCCTCATAAAACCTGCTCTCTTTCTCTGCCAGGTTGTTCTGTAAGATGGAGGGAGGAGGGGAAGGATTAAAAGGAAGAGTAAGAACAGCTTTGGAGGGCTTTAATTACAGCTTTGTAACAGAATCAAGGGAGGAAATTGTGGTTTGAGTTGAACAGTAGCACCTGCTGACTGCGCGGCTGTTGGACACAGGGGCCAGCCCGGAGCTGGCTCAGGAGTGACCACTGCAGCACCCCTGAGTGCCCCTCCTTGTCAGGGCTTTGGCACATGTCAAGGTGATCTGAAAAACGTTTGCAGCTTCAGCCACTCGTGTGGCCAAGGAGAGGCTTTGGTATCCGGACCTGCCAGTCGTGAGACACTGACAAATTCCCCTGCCCCCACCATACTCCTCTTGCTTATTGAATTTCACCCAGGCTGAAGTTCCGTAGCATTTTCACCCTCTCTGTAAATAAACCAAAAAGAAATGGCATGCCCTTGCATTAAATGTGAATTGAACCATGTGTAACAGTTAGAGAAATTCCTCACACTACGGCGTTTAGAGTTTTGCTTCTGATCAACTGCGGAAACTCACTCTTTCTTTACAACTGTACAGAAAGTCCTTTTTCAGAAGTGTTCCTAACCTACTTCTGGGGCATTAGCAGAAAGGAAGCTACACACATACTAATTTTAACAAGTGCCATATTATTTACTGGGCAGCATGATAAAAATGGGGTTTTTTGCTTGCGTTAAATAGTTGAATACACAAGCACTATTTTCCAGTGCACAGGGAATTTATATGGAGAACTCCTGTAATTTATTACTAATGCAAATTAACTGTGTTACCTCTCTCACCCATGAGGATACAGTTCATTTTTGCTGGAGATGCTATGTTGTTAGGGGAAAAGAGAGGGGTGACCATCTGAAAAGCCAGTACGTTAAGGCTAAGGTAAACAGTCTGAATATGTGAGCAAGGGAGAAACCCAAGTCCCACTCTGAAAGTCAGCGAGGAACCTGCCTCCCACTATCTTTCAGTGGGACTTAGGTTCCCAAGTGCCTGAATTGCTTCTGGAAATGTTATGTTAGCTTTGAGATTGCTTGCTTTTATAAACCCTGGCAAGTTGAGAGGAAGTTCTTAAAGAAGAGAACTACCACTACTAGCATTAGCAATATGCAAACATATGAGGTAAGGGAAAGAGATCCTTTAGTGAAATAAAAATCTCCTCTTGGGGCAGTAATTGCCTTGTTTTTAGCCTGAAGAGTATTGCATTATTTTAGTGAACTGGGATCATATGAGTATGATCAAAGAAAAATCGATCTTGTAATTTTTAGTGAGTTACCTTGAAGCATATAAATTCCTGATGTGCATTAACTTGAGTGAATTGGGCCTTAATGATACATGTAAATAACAAAACTGTATTCAGATATTTTTTTCCAGAAAATAGTCTCTAATGGTCTGTACTGTATTAAAGAAGTGTCAAAGTGTTACTTTTATATTACACCTCCCTTTTTTTTTTAAGGACATTGATATGTGCATGTTTATTCTATTTGCTACAGTATTTTAATGTTTTGGATGAAGGCCATCAGTTGTATGGAGATGACAAAACAATCATTCTGTCTATTTATTCAGTATTGCTGCTTAAAGTTTTCAAAATAAAGCTTTCAATGCCAATATAGTGACTGATTGAAAGCTGTTCCAGCTCTCTTCAGGTGGTTTTTTTTTTTCCTATGTTTATAGAAAATTAAATAAGTGAAACTTGGTGTATGAGCTATTATACCAGCAAAGAATTATTGCAATAATATTGGGGGGTGGGGTGTAAGTGTGTGTAGTAAATACCTAAATATATGCATGCGGTGAATGCCTTTAGGTCTTTAAGTGGAGTGCTGAAGAATGTTAAATCCTTTGTGGTCTTGCAAGCACTTTACACATGTGATCAAGTACTGGTTAGAGCTTCATGCCCATGTGCAGTGCTTGTGAGGGCGGAACAACAGGGTCACAAAGTTTCAGCTCAGAGCCCTTTGAACCAGACTGGATTTAAGCACTCCAGTTCTGGAGTGTTCCATAGATGTGTTTCTGACCAGGGCCTAAAAACATGTTCTGATACAAAACCTTTTCAGTTGCAGCAAGGATGCTTCAAGTGTAGCTGGTACCTCTGAAAATTTTAGTAGTTCTGAAATGGATCGAGTGCGTCTGCTCTACTTGGGAAGTGTATGAGAATGCTCAGAGCGTTCACCCTCACCATCATGCCATGAAACTGCTAACTAGGGGTCCTGACTGGAACATTTGAGTTGCTGATGCTTTAACCTAGAGAAGCAATGCAAACTAACTGTGAAAACACGAGTGAGCATTTTATTACTGCTCTGCTTCAATGAAAGATGAAAAGCTGTATTATATGTAACTATATTTTTTGTCATTTAAAAAGCTTCTATTTTTTATTATTCTCATGAATGGTTGACAAAAAATATTGGATATGCTCCCATACAATAAATTCCCCTGTGAAACTTTGGGTCTTTACAGTTCATGGTTTGCTGGAATTGCACCATTCACGTTGCACACGTCTCACGGTAGAGCTGCTGGGACTCTGTCAGAGAACACGGGACCTGAAAGCAGGGCCAAGGCCAAGGCTGGTGTGTCCAGCTCAAACAATCCCAGAAATGGCCCTGTGTTGAGCATTAGGACACAGGAACTCTCCTAAAGGGCAATTTCTTTGCGGTGTGGGACACACAGCTGGATAGTGTGGGGCCTCTACGGCAGACAAGAGAAGTCCTTTACCGTAAGTGTGCTGTAATCTCAATCAGACAAAGCCCAGGCACTGCAAGAGAGCAGAGGAGCTTCCTTTCAGCTGAGGAACTGTTACTAAGATTAACAGGAACCCTGAAAAGACAGAATTGGTCAGCGACTTGGGGGAAGTGTAACTTAACGCAAAGAGGCAGAGGTTCACTTGGAGGTGATCAGGGAGAGGAATTGAATGTACAGATTGTTTCCACAACAAATGCAGGGTGCCCTGATGCTTCAGGGAGCAGAAATTAATCTTTGAGCAAGGAACAGAAGGTCTTTTAGGCCAGATTCAGGTGTAGTTACTGTGCTGAGGACCAGAGAGGGTGTGAAGATTGCTTGAGATCATTTGAGCTAATCAAGGGTGGGAACTTGCTACAGCTGGAGACTTGTGATTTAAGCCATCCAAATGCAGTCCTTAGTCTAATATCCCAACAAATGGATTTTCCTAAGCTAACTGGAGCCTAATCTCATTAGATGTGAGGAGAAATGAGCTAACAGTAGTAGCACTGTTGACTGGCGATAAGACAATGTCATGAACTCCACTGAAGCCCTAGCACGTGGCGCTGTTGTTATCAGGGCTGTGGAATTTGTGGAGGCCCCCTGCTCCTGAAAGGTGCCTTTTCCTGCTCCTGTGCCAGTCACCTAGCTGGGCTTTGTGGTAACTAATGTTTCCCAGCGTGCTCAGCACAGCCAGGGGTACAGCTGGTGGTTGTGATCTTTGGCTTTGCTTTAAGGAACAAAGTGGTGTATTTGTATGTGACTGCCACAGCACTAACTAGCTCAGTGTAACTTGACCACTAATGAGTTGCAAAACCAGACCAGATCAATGATGCATTTCATTCAGAAGCCGTACTGAATTCTTCTGCCTGTCACATCTGTGTCAGCTAGGTAGAATTCCTTTATGATCCAAATTTTTAATGATTGTTTCAGCTAAGATGTCTAGTGTCTGAAGTAGGGCACAATGAGCAATGGTCCCCATTATTGCCTTGCTTGAAAATGATATATTTGCTACCTTTGATATTGTAGCTAGTGTTAATGAGTATTTTCTGGGTCAGCCACTGCTTCATCATTAACTTTCTCCAGAAATACTGGATGGAGACAATCTCAGTTGGTCTGTTCTGTTCCCTTTTTCCAGGTGGATATGCTATGCACGTTTTTACCATCCGTTGCAGTGAGTGCTGTGTGCTGTCCAGGGGCTGACTGGAAAGGAGCCTTTTTGGCATATTGCTAGTGCAAACAGAGATGATAAACTTCACTGTGCAACCCCACCACTTGTCTAATCAAGTCAGGCACTGCCAGTGTCCTCCTGCCACTCCTGGTGGGTCTGTGTGTGCCTCCCCCAGGCAGGACACCTCCTTGCTGCCACGCAGACAGCCCTGGAGTTTCTCCCCCATGCAATCTGAAGTTTGATTTCTAGAGGCTTTTTGGATGTGAATCCCTGGCTGTGGAAAGGCTACAGGGATGTCTGCCATCTCTGGCAGAGTGGGACAGTGTCGTCACAGTGCCATTACACTTCTGTTCAGACATCTGGAAGCTGGTGGAGGTGAAATACCACTACACCAGACTGTGCTTATTGTTTCAGCTACACACTTTGTCTTGTTCTACCCCTCTGCAAAAGGAGGAAGGTAGCTGGTAAATGGGAGACTAAGTAGGAAAATGCAGCATTGAAGATCTAATATTCAATCCTGGGTCAAGTTGTAGGGAAGAGAAGTTTTCTATGATTTATTTTTAATGAGCAAAAGTTTGAAGAAAAAATATTCAGAAGAGCTCCAGCTGGGCTTCTGGAAAGCGAACTTAAAAAACCCACCTTATCCCATGCAACACAAATGAGTGCCAATAATTACCTGCCTAGGTATTTTAAAAAGGAGGGCTTCTGGTTAAGAGAGAAACAAAAAAAAAAAAAAGGGGGTGGAAGGAGGGAAGTGAGATGTAGACCAAGTGAAACACCTTTAACGTGATTTCTATTTGCCCTGAAGTCCTTTCCACTGCTGGTGTAATGGAAAGTGAATCTTCCAGCTTTGGAGCCAGTGACATGGTATCACAGAAGTACCATCAGGAGCTATTGCTAAAATGAAATTCGGGCCAGCCTTTAAGTGGGAAATAACTGGAATTTCTTTGTGGTTGCCTGTGGAGCTTCTCCTAAATTACTACCTGTCACAGCTTTTATCAGGTGTATCAAACTGCTGCTCATGAAATGTTATGTGCTCAGAAAAGATGATTTGGCTTTAGCAGTCCCAATCAGCCCTAGGTGAACTTTGATCGATGAGGTGGAACTGGCTGTCCTGGCACACTGAAGAGAAACCCCAGAGTGCCAGCTGACCTTTGACTACACTTTATTGCTCTGAAGTTGTCTTAAGTGTTCCCTTGACCTGGCAGGATCTGCAGCATGGCTGCCAAGACTGTGACCTGCATTCTCCATTGTCATGCTGCTTGTGTCACGTACAGAAGGAGCGTGGAGGAGACAGCGACACAGCAAATGAGAAAGGCAACAATGTCCATTAGCTGTAGGGCTGGTGTGAAAGGTTATGCCGGGGGCAGGCACCAGATAATTGTGTCCCCTCAACTGTGACAACGCTGCAGTTCCCGGCAGGCCCACACGAGAGGGCAGCAGTACATGCAGCAGCCACACTGAGGTGGAAGCAGGTTTTCTAGGAATTCACAGCACGTGATAGGGAATCGCGTAAGGCACGCAACATTCCATCCTTAAATGTGTTCTTTCAGAAAGGACACAGTAATACTTACAAAGAGCCATGTCTTAGTCACAATATCAGTGTAACTGATGCACAAATGATGCCATTCCTGCAGTTTCTGAGCAGGCCTGGAAGCTTTTTGAAAGCTGTGCAGATGTGGATTGAAACATTCCATTTTAGATACTATCCTGTGCCTGGTGTATTTGCCCATGCCTGGGAAGCTCGTTTCATTTCCTAGCTCTGCCACAGATTTGCTGTGTGTGACCTTAGGCAAGCTGCTATAATCCCTGTGGATTGGAGTCCCCCAGCTGTAAGCCTGAGATAATACTGCCTCATCCCCTTTGACTTTGTCTATGTATACAGCAGGCCCCGTGGGGAGCAGCATCTTGATTCCTATTTGTTTGGCAAATAGTACTGAGCACAATGTGGTTCTGAACTTGGCTGTGCCATTCAGATGCTGCTGCATGAAGTGTATTTTTATGTCCTACCAAGAGAGTGACAAGAAGTCACTCAGAGTTAGTTTTACCTTGCAGTGAGAGCAAGGTGCTGTTGTGCTGAGGGGAGCTGGGGGCTTCTGAAGGTGAATTATTGTTTAGCTTAAAGTAGATTTATTTTTGTAAAGGGGTAAAAAGGAAAATCAAGCTAAGGAATAAAACCTCATTTCAATTTTTGCTCAGCTCTCTTCTTGTAAAGTGGTTCAATTACCAGAAGTAGCCTAAATGCTTTTGCAAGTGCTGCTTGGGAGTGTGTTGTACCTAATCAATAGAAATGATGGAGTGAGCAGGCTGAGATTTGCTGGGTGGTCCTAATGTTCCAGAGTTTCCACAAGTGTTAGGATGTTCTAGTAACATGCATGTAACCAGTAATGCACCACAACAGGTTGCCATCTCACAATTTTCCATAGATACCCAAGTGCCCTTTGGTGTTATTGGCTGAAAAGATAAAGCACCCAAGAGTTGCAATTGTAGGAGAGTGCCTTTTTTGGTTGTTTCTCAATCCCAAAGTGTTCTCTGTATGCTCCAAATAAATTTAATTAACTAACAAACACCTCAGCTGCACTTACACGGGAGTCCTGCACAGAATGAGCACCCTTCAGCATGTCTGAGCACAGAGACTCCCTGCTGCTCAGGTCTGAGGTGAAAGATCATTTAAAGATGTTGCCATCTGAACACATTTCAGTAAGAATTAGCACAGCTGCTGGCATCTGATAAGGCAGTGAATAATCAGCCTTGCAGTACCGTATCTCATGTCCTGCTCAATAAAGTTCTTGCTGCTACCTTTGTACATTATCTGAGGAACTACACAGCAGGAGGCATCTACTTCTAGGAACACCTCTCTCCTCTGGTGGGAAGAATGGAGTTACCCCTGGGTGCAGCCACACAGGACAAGCACATAATTGAAGTGTGAGCAGCTGCAAAAGCAGTAGCCTGGGAAGTGTGCATACCTTGTCTGACATATGTTTGTCAGAGCACAACCTAAAATTCCCAAGAAAAAACCTACTTTCTTATGTTACTACGACTACACATAACAATACATAACATACATAACAATGATCCCAATTATACATTTTTTATATATGCACACAAACATATGTGTATGTAATCACTCATTAGATGTCATTATCCCTTTTGTCATCTTGGGAAACTAAAGCCCAGGGATGTGCAGGGCTTTCCCAGAAGGAGTACAAGCCCTTCATCTCCATGTACTGACTTTTGCACATGGACCATGTGCTAAAAAGTCTGTTCTGACCAACACAGAGTTGTCCAGCAATGGTTCAGTGAGGCTGGGGGGCCACCTGGCCTAACACTGTGCCTTGAGCTCTATAGGAAGAGCTGACTGGCCACAGGCAGCTCAATAGTAAACTACCCTTGGTGTGGAGTTACCAAAATAACCTACTTGAAGAGGAAGCTTTCCCTAACCCTTCAGTCAGAGGCTAAACCTCTTCCTGATAGCAGAGGATTTATATCCCTTCCGAATTAAATAATGAGAGCACTTCAAAAGAGGTGAGACTTAATCTCTTCTTCTGCAAGTGTTGTGCCAAGTTCGACCAATAAAGATTTTACCTTTTAGATCTAATTAACCTGTTTTAAACTCAAAACTTTGCAAAATCAACCTCTTCATTTACTGTTGATTTTAGCACGCTGGTTTCAGCATATGCAGGAGTTCAGCTCCTTACATTATTTGAGTCTATTCTGATTTCCTCTTTAGGTAACTCTGCTTAGCTTCTCTCATCAGAAGCTCATGAGACTCTCCTGCGATGTGGGGGTGCCTTCAGTCGAGGAGTCAGGCTTGCATCCTGAGGGCACTGCTGTGCATGCATCAGGAGCATCTGGGGAAAGGAGGAAATCCCCTCTTCACAGGCTTGTACAAATGCAGATGGTTTGACCTAATTGCCCCTTCTAGTACCTGAAGGGAGCCTACAGGAAGGATGGAGAGAGACTCTTGACAAAGGCCTGGAGTGACAGAGGAATGGGGAGGGGGAATGGCTTCACACAGACAGAGAGGAGGTTTAGATTGGATATTAGGAAGAAATTCTTCCCTGTGAGGGTGGTGAGGTCCTGGCACAGATGCCCAGAGAAGCTGTGGCTGCCCCTGGATCCCTGGCAGTGTCCCAGGCCAGGCTGGATGGGGCTCTGAGCAACCTGGGATAGTGGAAGGTGTCCCTGCCATGGCAGGAAATGGAACTGGATGATCTTTAAGGTCCCTTCCAATGCAGGCCATTCTGTGATTCTGTTCTATGATGTGACTGTACCCACTAGGGAAAGTGCTAGGGTAGCCCTAAACTACCAGGGTGCTGCCCCAGCCCAGGCAGCTTTGTTCCTGAAGGAAACAGAAGTCAGGGACATGCAGTATCTTCCCACTGGCTTTGCCGGGCAGCTGAATTGCCCTCTACCCTTGGAATGCATTGCCCTGGCATTACTCAACTCAAGCAATCCCATGGCATCACTGTGTACTTTTAAAAGCAGGTATTGCAGACTCTGCATGTTCAGCAGTCACAGCAAACAGCTGGACTCCTGGAAATGCCTTCTGGGCCTGGCAGGACACTGATGGGAGCGTGCTTCCCACAGCTGGCTCCTGGGGCATGGCTCATGGATTGCTCTCAAAGGTCATTTTCAATAACTGTACTTACCTTGTCATTTACAACACCAGAATTAGCCCCGTGACCAGTTAGGCATTTTTCAAAGCCACTTCACATTTTGCAGACATGGATGTATCTTTATGTTCTTATTTCCGCACTCTACAGAGCAAACTGCACTCTAAACACAGCCAAGGAGCAGGAACGTGTGCAGCCCAGCTTCACACAAACACCTTTTCCTTTGCACGCAGACTGAGAGTGCCCAGGACCATTATCTAATGGTAGCAGCTTGTTAAGCAAAGGTAGCTCCTTCTCTCTCAGAAATCAGGAGATGTTGAAGGAAACATAGGCAGCCTCAGCGCTGGCCTCTGTCCACACACATCCCATACCCTTCAATTACCTTTGTAGCAGGTAATAAGGAATTCTTGCTTATTCTACACACTTTTCAAATTTTTAAGCATTTTTTCCTAGTCATGTTGGTCCGTTTGCCTCTAAATGTTTAATTTCTGACTTTACTGTGGAAAGTGAAGTCCTGATGGCAGTGCATTCTGCATCACAGACCCAGCAAACTCCCTGTATGTCCAAACCAGAGCATCTCTCAGAGTCTGCAGGACTGGAGAAAACAAACTCAACTCACAATCATGGTTTCAATTCCCTAATTCCCAGCAGCTTCTCCCTGGAACAACAGAGGGCACCACTCTTCACACAAAAAGCTGCAGCTGGAAGAGGAGCAGCCCTGCCTTTGAGTCATAGTTCAGGAGCTAGAATATTTATCTCAGTATGTGATTGGGATTGAATATTCTTCCTCCAAGGAGGTTCACCTCTGCATCTTCTGCTCCCCATGGCAAAAGCTGCTCTCAGAGACGTGTGCACTGTTTCTCTGGTGGATCTTGCCCTAGTTTGCACAGAATAATTAAGCAGTCACTTACTAAGAAATAGCTTTAGCCTGTTTGATTAGAATCTGCACTTGGAGGAAGAGGAGACCACAGTGCCAGTTCCTACCCCAGCTCCCATGAAGATCTGTTTTTATTCCAGTGGGTTGTAACATAAAATGCATGAACATGCAGCAAAGCAGGGCTGGAGCCTCAGTTTCTCCTCTCAGGTGGCTGTGTTATCTTCTGATCTTGCTGATCTGTCCAACAGGTGCCACCACATCAGTGCTGCCACCGCCAACAGTTCTGAAATAAAGGGACCTACAAGAGCCTACAGGAAAGATGGAGAGAGACCCTTTACAAGGGCCTGGAGTTACAGGACAAGGGGGAATGGCTTCACATTGACAGCGAGGAGGTTTAGATGGGATAGTAGGAAGAAATTCTTGCCTGTGAAGGTGGGGAGTCCCTAGGACAGGTTGTCCAGAGAAGCTGTGGCTGCGTCTTCCCTGGCAGTGTCCCAGGCCAGGCTGGATGTGGGGTTCTGAGCAACCTGGGACAGCGGAAGCTGTCCCTGCCTATGGCAGGAGAGTGGAACTAGATGATGTTTAAGGTTCTTTCCAACCCTGACCATTCTATGATTTTATATCACAGTAATATTGTTATTTCAGAAGAATCTAAGTTTAAAAAGTCTCTGCTGAGGCATTCCCCAATTTACTGATGCTCCAGCTGGTGCTCTCAAGGGCTGTAAACCTCTTGATCTTTATTATTTTCTGTACGGAATTGGTCCATACCTGCATAACATTGTATTCTGTTTGCTCAACGTGCATCAAGCAAACCTCTTGAATCCTGGGACTCTGAACCCCTCAGCAGCCCTTTCTGAGAGGACCTAGTCTTAAGCTGTGCCAGGGACAGTTTAGGTTGGACATTACAGAATCACAGAGTATGGTGAGTTGGAAGGCACCCGCAAGTCCAACTCCTGTCTCTGCACACACGATCCCCAAGAGTCACATCATGTGCCCAAGAGTGTTATCCAAAAGCTCCTGGAGCTGCCAGCCGTGGGGGCTGTGATCATTCCCTGGGGACCCTGTTCAGTGCCTCTGGGGGAAGAGCCTTTCCCTGATCTCCAGCCTAACCCTGCCCTGACACAGCTCCAGCCGTTCCCTGGATCCTGTCCCTGTCACAGAGAGCAGAGATCAGGGCCTGCCCCTCCTCTTCCCCTCGTGAGGAAGCTGCAGAACTGCTGTGAGCTCTGCCCTCAGTCTCCTCCAGCTGAACAGACCAAGTGCCCTCAGCCGCTCCTCCTGTGGCTTCACCTCCAGACCCTTCCCCATCTTCACATCCCTCCTTTGGACATTCTCTCAGAGCTTTACCTCCTTCTTACATTGCAGTTACAAAAACTGCACACAGTAATCAAGGTGAGACCGCAAGAGTGCGGAGTAGGACGAATTTCTTCACTGAGAGGGTGATCAGACATTGGAACCGGCTCCCAGGGAGGCGGCGGAGTCACCATCCCTGCATGTTTTTAAGGAAAGGCTGGACTTGGCACTCAGTGCCATGGCCTGGCTGACGCGGTGGTGTTCGGTCACAGGTTGGACTCGGTGATCTCGGAGGACTTTTCCAGCCTAACTGACGCTGTGATTCAGACAGATGACCCCCA
>VZRL01002161.1:322355-591215 GCA_013397895.1 Origma solitaria
GTGCCCCTCCAGCCCCGCGCCCCCCGCCCCTTGCCGGGCAGCCCGCCAGGACCGTCCTGCCGGCGCACGGAGGGGGTGCCGCTGCCCAAGGGAAGGGGATGCTCTTCTTTCCCGTGCCCCGTGCGAAGGCGCCGGTTGTGCGTGCGTGTGTGTCCCCGCGTGTGCGTGTCCCGGTGCGCGTGTCCCCGCGTGTCCCCGCGTGTGCGCCGTGCCTGCACGCCGGCGCGGCATGTGTGGCCCTGCAACGTGCGGGGTGTGCTGCGTGTGCGGCGAGTGCAGCGGCCCCGGCCCCACGTGCGGGGCGGGGGGAGCGGACACCCCCCACACCACCACCCCCTCTCGGAGCCGGGCTGGCGGGTTTCTCTCCGGTGTTCCCGGCGGGAACCGCGGGCGGGAAGTGTCAGCTGAGGCGATCCATAGCGATGTGTTTATCCCCGCCGCTAGCGCTGACCGCTTGCTTTTCATTTGCTTCAGTTTTGCTCCCTCCCTTCCGCGGGCTCCGGCTCCTGGAGGTGAGCGACCTCCAAACCCGGGCTGGGGGCGGAATCCGGCGGCTGGGGGAGGCGGGGGAATTACCCCAATAAACACAAAACACGCCCCCGCCTGCCAAAACAGAGACGGGAACCTCACATCATTCCTGTCTAGCGATCGTGCTTTACAGGTAATCTGGCCAGGAGGGTAACTCGTGATTTTTGCGTGCGGGGGGGCTGCCGAACCGCACTGCCCGTATGTAAAGTGCGAATGAGGTTTTAGGAGCAGCGAAGGCTCTGATGAGGTGTTTGAGGCTCCTGCTTGGCAAGCAGCAAGCGGCACTGCGGGCTTGTACAGCTCTCTCCCTGTTAACTTGATGGCGTTTCTACGCTGCCCGTGAAGCTAAACGGAGGACAAAAATAAATAACATACATGTGTGCCACGTGCCTATAGGTTATAGGAGTGGGGGGGTGGTCAGAAGGAAAGGCTTGTGGACGGCTACAGAGGTGGTTGGGAGGATCTGCTGCTGGTGAGGAAAGCAAACTGTTACATGTGTTCATGGAGTCACTGAATGTTCTGAGTTGGAACCGACCCACAAGGATCATGGAGTCCAACTCCAGGCTCTGCCCAGGACACCCTCACAGTCCCACCATGTGCCTGAGAGCGTTGTCCAAACAAAGCTCTGGCAGCCTTGGGGCCATGGTCACTTCCCCGGGGAGCCTGTTCCAGTGCTCGACCACCCTCTTTGCCTAACATCCAACCTAAATCTCCCCTGGCACATTACCTGGCATAAGCCTGGACTATACAGAGCATCTCCCTCGGGAAGGGGCACCACAGACTACAAAGGAAATTTGCTCATCAAGGACACATTGGTTGTCCCGAGTCAGGAATCCATGCTGGACGTCTAAGGTGGAGCTGCAGGCTCTCTTATTAGTCGGCAGAGAGAAACAAGCAGCTTCAGCATGAAATTCCTCTCCTCCTGACTGGACTGGTCCTTGAGAAAGCATCAAGAAAACTGGAGGCACAGCCCATGTGAAAGAAGGAGCTTTACCCTGGATTTAAAGGACATGAAGAACTTTTGGGGGGGTGCCGACTCAAAGGAAGCTCGAACCCTGAAAGAAAAGACAGCTCCCTGCAGGTGATTCCTCTTCCCATGGGCAGGAAAGCAGGGCTTTGCATCGTTTCTGTAACTAACAGATGGGGTGGGGAGCAGGGGGGGTGAGCATTTCTGGAGCAACCTCCTTGTGGAACACCTGGAGCATTTCTGAAGCATTTCTTTGCCAGCTTCATCCTCTCTGGAACAACCTTCAAATTATGGAAAGAATGTCCAGGGTGAGACTCAGCTTCTAGGAGAAGTCCTAATTCTGGGATTCCTCTGGAACCAAGTGGGAACGGAAATTGAAAATTTCCAAAGATGCAAAACATGAACCGAGACAGCTGGAGACTTTGCAAAAGGAGTTCAAGCAACATCTGGAAACTTCTAAGAGAGTTTTATAAGAGGTCACCTGCAGACAAGGATTAAAGACTTCAGTGTCCAGAGAGAGTGCGAAATTCTCCTGGAAGATTCTCAGTTTAAAGGGGCAGGATGGATCAAAGGGGTGATCAGCAGCATGAGTATCATGCAAAATAATGTTTTCCAGAAAATAAGAGGCACAACAAAGGCTTTGGCCAGTTTATAAGCCAAGAAGAACCACAGCAAAGAGTTAAGAAACTGAGAAAATCAGTTAGAAAAGGAAATAAAAGGCTTGCAGGTCACCGCAGGATAAAACAGCCTCCTGCTGCAGACAAGAGCTGGCCAGCACACCGCCTACCACCAACATCCACCAGCATTTCCAGTCTCCAGGAGGAAAGAATCAGACTATTTATCCCAGCTGAATCAGTGCAAAAGCCATGGTGTTTGAGAAAAATACATCTGGGAGATTTGTTCAGCTCAGTCCATAACCACGGCATAAGGGAATGGCTCTGAAATGGGAGGCCTAGGAGCCAATTTGATGGGGTCAGCTCTTATGTCAGTGAGCGCTCGCCTTCAGGAAAAGAGATTAAATTATCTAGTCTGGCTGTATGACTAGAATCAACCATCAAATTAGAGAGAGCTGGTCAGCTGTGTGCCACAAAGTGGGGGACAAAGAGAATTCAGCTGAAGGATCTGGATTATTTTGGTTGAATAACAAGGTATTCAACCAGGGGAAATTGTACATTGACCTATTAATGGATTTTTCAGTTAGAGGATGACCAGATTGAGACTGGGGAAAAAGTGAAATGCAAGCACATAAAAACCTGAGCTGGGTCAGAACAAAGGTCCTGCTGTCTTGGAGAACAGGAGGAGATGCTTCAGGAGGAGCAGACAAACCACATACACAAAATGCAAGCTCCTTGGGCTGGTCTCCCAGGTCCTGGTGGCCTGCAGGCCAGAGACTTCCCGAGCCAGGAATGATAGCTCTGTGTTTAATGGGAAGCCAAAGATGCCCCGAGAGGCTGAGGAATGAGCCAAGTCCTTAAATCATGGGCTGCAGCAGAGCACTGGGCCAGGCAGTGGTGAGAAGGTGGTCAGCCCTGTCAGCACAGCTCTGTGGCTCACGTGGGGACACGGAAAGAGAACTTCCACCTCAGAGAGTGCCTAACATATGTAAAGTGAGAGAGACAGAGGCCATGCAAAAACACAGCTGAGCTCAGAAGCAGAAATAAAATAACCTGAGTGTGGGAAGGTGGTGGGCCAAGACACAATGTGCAACGAACCCTTTGCAGGGCTGCAAAATGGGGAAATGGGGAGAGATCCAGCTGGGGGACAGAGTCAGGACCGTGTGTTTGTGAAGGATTGATGCAAAAAACTTACGAGGGGGACATTGGTCACAGTCTGGTACACTTTAGCACATCTTAGGGCCAAAGAGATGGGACAAAATCTACCAAAGCAGCCCATGGGCTAACAGCAGCCAAGCTAATCAGCTTGTGGTGGATAGTGGTGACAGGAGAGTGTAGGCACTTCCAAACCTGGGAAAGTCAGATTGGTGAAACAAGGCACTGGAGTAATAAGTGAGGCATGGTGATGTCCTGATAAACACCAGGAACTGTTCCTCACCCCGTCAATTTGGAAATTCCCTTGAAAGGTGTGTTTCAAGTGAAGCAAATTGTTTGCAGGTAGCTGAGAAGCTGTCCTGCCTTCGGGGACAGTAAAAAATAAAGGTGGCTCCACTCTGAGGTCACTGATTGACGGGAGACTCTGAAGCCTGCCTGGAATTCTGGGACCTTCAGAGACTCTTCCCCAACAGGTCGGTTAGATGTTGTGCGTGTGAGACAGAAATGATCCCATCTGTCTGCTGGATGCTTTCCAGGAACATCAACCAGGAACAAGTAAAACAACCTTCCCCCTAACTTCCCCCTCTGAAGTCCCTGGAAAGAAGCTGTGTCTCAGCATGAAGGCCCCTTGGGTGATGCCATTGGGTTCAGTTTGGTCAGCCACAATAGATCTGAACGCTGTATATCGACAGGCAGAAAAGAAAGAGAAAAGAAAGATGGGAAAATGGCTTTCTCAGCAAAGCCCAGCCTGGGAATTTAGTGATGGCTAGGAGCTTATGTAAAGCTCCAGCTGCACTGGAGAGGCCGATGGGGAAGGTAGGGCACACCATGCCAACGGGAGGCCTTGGATGGCCTCAATCTTCCAAGAGGTCTGCTGTTCTTGGGCTATTTTTGGGTGCATGCTGAGACCTTTGGACAAGTGGTAGGCGCAGTTACACACAGCCTGTGATAAGTTCAAGGCTGACGGTCTATAACTGGTCCCAAAGGAAAGGGATCTGTTCCAAAAGCAGGTAACTTCTGCCTGCTGCACAAGCTGGTGATGGGGAATTTCCACTGAAAAAAGCAAAACTGAGACTGCCCAGAGCTGGCCCGCGCCCCGGAGCTGCAGGTCCATAGGACTCTGCTCCTGTTACAGAAGATTTGTTTGTAGATGTGCTAACATTGCAAAACCTCGCTCGGGCACAGTGACAGAGGGAGAGCATTTCAGTGGCCAGCAGAATGAGATTTAGCAGTTTCGACCTGTGCAATTCTTGCCAGTGGTTAAATTTACTGATAAGCTCTGCTGGTATTTGCACAGGAGGAACACTGTAATAAGGGTAGGCCATGAATCCCTGCACCAACTCACTCTGTGGGCCTAGGAGTCCCAGATGCAATTTGCCCAAGTCTTTAGGAAAATCGAAATTCTGTAACTGCACCTCTGGGCATAAGTGGAGCAGCAGGGATTCCTAATCCAGGCAGCACCTTTGGGATGCAGTGCAACAGGGTCATGAAGAGTTGATCCTTCAAGAGGATGAATGCAGAGAGAGGGAGATGCTTGTTTCCTCTCAAACCACTTGTAGATATGCAAATACTTCCAGTTCCCTCAGGAGAACCAAGGAAGGGAAGTGCCAGAGAAGGAATGTGGGCTCCTGAACAAGTCCATGCCAGAAGGTTCATTACAAAAAGGATCCCAGTAGGATACAACTAGAAATGGAGCTGGGAAACTCTAATGTCCTAGAGCACAATATACATACATTTGGAGCACAATCGAGTGTGGGCTACCAAGGGAAAAGCATTCTGGTTGGGGTGGAAAAGTCTGGAGTTAAAGGTCAAATATGGCATAGAAGTTATTGTACATGGAAACAACCTTTAGAGCATGTTGTTCAGTGATGTCTGGAGCAGGAATTCTGAGATTATTATTTTAAAGCTGGCAAATGTTTGAAACCACACTGTGTTTCAGTACATTTTCAACAAGCCTTAGCTAAGGTAAGGGAAAAAGTCCTACACTGGTTAAGAATCAGGAAGGATGCAGAAAATGCGTGCAGGAGATGAATGCCCCTATTGCAAATAGCAGTCCCACAGAAACACAGAGACACCCCATGAAACAGTATCTGACAGACTCATTCCATTACTGGTGTCCCTGGCTTTCTGTCTGAAGCAGATTCTGGGAGCTGCAGACTATTTCACAAAATGCCCTGGAGCTTGTCTGTTAGGACAACAGTGCCAGATGTCCAAGTGAAAGACGTCCTCTCCCTCCAAGTCCTTGGAGGTATGGGAGGATTGCACAAAACTCAAGGGAGAAACACTGAATCCAGAACATTTCGGCAGATCTGTGAGGTGGTTGGGATCCTTAAAACAGCTCCATGTGACCACAGCCTGAAGGGTTGGTGGGATATTATTTTTGCAGACTCTTCCAGTCAAGTGTCCTGCTCCTCAGAACAGCATCAAGTGGTAACACCCAGCAGATTCCAGTCCTTTGGGAGGCCCCAGGAGTAGCAAAGCACTTCCTCACCGTTTTGGTGAAAACTGAAGGACTTCTGCATGCCTTTTTATGGACTTTTGGGAGAAGAACAAAGAGTTTTGGATCACGCATAGAAGCACATGTTCTTTCTTCTTCTTCTTTTTTTTTTTTTAAATTAAGTGGAACTCCGGGATATTTTACAGGCTTGGAAAAAACAGTGTGGGAGTCTTAAAAAGGATAAACCTAGAGCAACATTGTTGGACTTGCTGTATAAGGCCATATGGTACTGACCTGGATATTTATGGTGGTTACACACTACAGAGGGGTCCCAGGCTGTCACGAAGGCCCATTAGAAATTGTACTATGGAAAAAAAAACAGACTGGTGGAACTAAATTTCAGAGTTTCCCTCCTCCTCTGTTCTTCCTTCACTGCAAATGTAGCTGGGGAAAGCTGAGGCTGGAGAACTGAAGCACAGATGCCCTTCCTGCTAGCTCCAAAGGGGCAGAGATTTGCAGGAGCACTAAATGCACCTTGAGAGCACTCTGGGAGTGGCAGCCTGGAAAGGAATCAAGGAGCTGAAAACTACGAGAAAGGGGAGTGCAAATGTTTTGGATTAGCGATAGGAAAATACCTTGCTGAAGAGCACTGTGTAATTACAGTAAGTAAGAATGTGTCATTCGTCACTTCTGAAATTATTTTCCCCCATTCTCAGCACAGTGGGTTTATTAGAGCCTTGTCATTTTGAGCTCCTTCAGAATAAAGGGGGAGGCTGAGAGGTCAGGTGTGGGAGGGAGGCCAAGTCCTCCTAAATCCAAGTGTTCAAGGCAGGCAGGACAGTCTCCCTCCTCTATGAAACAGAGACCACCCTATTCCAGACACTTGGCTGCAGACAGGTGAGTGCTGAGATGATGTAAGAGAAGTCAGAGAAGAAACCCAGCATGTGTTTTTGGGTACAGATGCTGCTTGGAGCAGGCTGGCTCTGAACAAAGAGCCAAACTCCTGCAGTATGAGTCCTCCTGGGTTCTGGTTGGTCAGGGTTGAGCTTCTCAGCCAGAAGGACAGGAGGAGAAATGAGGGGATCTGTTGCTGCCTGTCTGCTGCAGCCACCACCCGAGATCTACCTGGAATGTGCAAGCAAGGAGAAGTCCTCTGCATTGTATAAACAGCCCTGGACTGGAAAGCCAAAGCGTTCCACAGGCATAGGCACCAGCTGCAGCCCAGCCCCAGACTGCAGGCAGGACAGACAGAGCTCAGCACGGACACTCAAGAGAAGGGACAGGCGTCTGTGATGATCACTAAAGCCCATTGTCGCAGAGGAGGGGATAAGTCAGCCCTCAGACCCATCCTAGCTTGTCAGGATGTATCCAGGATACCTCTGGACCTTGTACCATCTGGGAAATACCCCTTCAACCATTGTGCCTGAATTCCCTGCTCTCTCCAGCGTGCCCTTTGCTCCCAGGCCAGATGGCAGGCATGGTCACCTGTGCTGGGGTGTGCAGTGCCACAGGGAGCTACCCCACGGTGTGTGGGGCTCTGAAGCTCTCGCAAATGCTGCTTGCAGGGTCACTTGCCCGTGGTGTTGCTCACTTCCCCAGTGCTTTACAAGGCTGCTGCAGCCAGGGAGGGAGCACTGCCTGCGTGTGAGCCGTGGTGGTGGCAGGCCTGGCAAACCTCCCTTCTTCTCAGGGAGACTCTCCTCCCCTCGGTGAGCAGGTTTCCAGACAGCTGCCTTTTATGAGGACGGGTTTCAGGAAGGCTCTAAAGCCCAGCCCGGTTTAACTCGTCTCGCAGGGCTGTGCTCTGTGTCCTGCAGGGGAGGCACTGCATGACCCCTTCCAGCTGCCGGCAGCCAGGCTTTCAACGTGGCAAGGGGCCGGGCTGTGTCTGGGCAAATGTTTTCTTTCTGCGGTGAGAAAGCAGGGCTGGGCAGAGGCGCCGTGCCCGAGGCACATCCTGACAAAGAGCCCCTGCCCACCCAGGCCACGCTGGGTCCCGATCCCCCACGTTGACGGCAAGGACAGCGAGGGTGGCGGTGACCCTGGGTCCTCCCCAGGCACAGTGCTTTTCCCTCGGGAGCAGCAGGGACCTTACCCTGGTGGGGAGGGATGCGGTGTGCCAGAAGAAGAGCCCAGGATGCATCACAGGACGGGGACAGTGCCACCCACACAGCCCACCTGCAGGATGTGCTAGCACCCGCTGCCTCTGCGGCTTGGCTTTGGTGTTGGCCCCCTGGCAGAAGGTGGAGTGCACCCCAGCAGGATCTGCAGGGAGCCCTGCCCGCAGCCAGGCACTGCTGGGGCTGCTGTTCCATCATCCCCACACGCACATGAATGCCTCCCACAGCTGTGAGGGTCCAAACCATCTTTACAGAAAAATGCTTTGCATCGCAGACCCCAAGCACAAACTTGGTGGCCTTGGCAAAGAGCAGGGAATTAAATCGCCCAACCCAAGGCTTCAGCATGTGCCTGTTAAGGCTCATGAATTTATGTCAGAGTTGGAAAAGGCCTGTGGTATGAAAAGGTCAGTGTTCTGTTTTACTGCCCTTTACTTCCTTTGCCATCCTAACAAGGTGTGAGGAGGAAGCCACAGGTTGGAGGGGTGCAGGACTCATGGAAGTGAGCAGGTGAGGCGTGACAGCCAAGCCAGGCAGAGCAGTGGGTGATGCTCACCCCAGCCTCCCATTCAGAGCAGGAGGGGCAGCAGGCCCCCACAAATCTCTGCTGTGAGGAGAAGCCATGCAGCCATTTCAACACTTTGTTTGAACTTCACTCTGTGACTTCCAACAGCTGTGGACAAAGTTCTGCCCACGGAGCTCGGCACAGTGGTCCAGGCCTTAGCAAGGAGGCCTCACGTGTGTGATTTCCTGCACGGCACAAACCCCTCTTTAAAAACCTCAGCATGTGAAGTCTTTGGCAAGGCAGTAAGACCTTGACCAGCACAGTTTTTTCTTGAGGAGCAGAGGCTCCCTGAGGTACAAATACCTGTACCTGCCCTGGGAGCTGAGCTGAGGTGTGGGAGCTCAGCTGGGCAGAGTCGGGAAAGCAGGACCGCTGCCACATCATCCCTCATCCCTGTCCATGGCAGGGAGATTGGAGCTAGATGGTTTTTAAGGTCCCTTCCAACCGGGGCCATTCTGTGATTCCATGATTCCTCAGCTCCACAAACCTGAAGAAGACAAGAAAGCTTTGACTTTTTATTACTTTCCCATTTTGCAGATTAGCATTATCATTCCCGTTACATTTTTCATTTTAAACACCTTTTTTTGCTGTTGCCCAAACCATTTAGAGGAGTTTCCTGAGGCTCTGCAGGAGGGGGACAGCAGCTGGGTGCTGGCAAGTGCCTGCAACAGGACGGTGTGTCTCCTTGATGTCTTCATCTTCGGCAAGGCCAGTCCATCCACTCCCAGGAGCACTACCTTCAACAGCTCGTTTCTTTTAGCCTCCTTTCTGGGGTTGTCCACTGCAAGAGGCCCCTCAAAACACTTGGATGCAACTTCGTGTGGCAAAGTCCACTCTGGCAGCTTGAGATCCCCACTGGCACCAGCAAGGGACGCCAGAATCAGGTAAACCTCAGATCTGTGTCTTCACGGCTGGAGAATCCAGGCCAGATGAGACAAGAAGCAAAGACTTTGTCTGTGGAGGGGAGAAAAAGACCCCTAGGTGCCACATTCATGTCAGTCATCCTGCTTTTGCCACTGCCTGGCCGTGTGAGAGCTGGAGGCCTGGCCTGTGTGCACCACGGTGCCTTGGGGACCCATAATCAAAGTTTTGATTATTAGCGTAACATTGGTCATAAAGAGGAAATAGAATGAAATAAAATGGAATTGCAGCTATCAGCTTCCCTTGAGTTTAGCCTGATCTATTTTAATTTAAATGGAAAACGCCACATAACTTATCTGTAACACTCTAAAGCCCTAGTCAGGAACATACTGCCAGCGCTAGATAGTGGCATGTTTCAGCAGCAATGTGATGGACATAAAGCTCTTTAATACACACAGAAAACCAAACCTCGAATGCTCTGCGAGGAAAATCGTTTGGGCCTTGTCAAGAAAGTAGGGAGCTTGGGGCAGGAAGAAATACACCGTGGCTGGCACAGTGTACCTTGGCATCTTTTTATCTGTTTCTGAAAGTTCTGAATGGCAAGAATAGAAAACATCCATCGCAAAGGTGCTGTGAGGCAATTTTGTGCATGTGAAGTGTTTCGAAAGCCCCGGGAGCCTTGCCCAGCTGTCATACAGTGACCTCGGACAGGGGTCATTGCAATGAGCTCCCAATGTCCCTTCAGCAAAACGACCGGAGGGGCTTCACTCCAGCGCAGCTTTGCTGCACGTCCTGAGGGCAAAAGCTCGATGGGCTCCTCCAAGATTGTTTTCATGTCCATGGCAGATTGCAAGTGGAATTATATTCCTGTCCCCCACCCCCCAGAAAAGGCTTTGGAGAGGTGTGCGGGGTTATGCCCCTCACGTGGAGCCGGTGCCCGGCTGGCAGGGAGCGTCCCCATGTCCCTGTGCCACAACCCTGGGAAGGCAAACCTCCTCCAGCTCCCAGCAGCACACTCGAGCTGCCACTCGACGTGGAAAGCGCCGAGGCTGGCTGGAGAGCGCTGCTCCAGAGGCCTGGCAGCGATATCAAAGGCAGGTACGTGGCCCATGTCCCACCCGAGGCAGCTGCAGGCCGGCGCCGCGGCCCTCTGCGGGGGAAGCTCGCGCGCGGGCCGGAAGCCATCATGGAACAGCCAGCTCAGGAAGGGGCCAGGGCCAAGATTTTGTTTTTAACCTGTTTCTTGTTTATTTAAGCCTTTGAGGAAGACGAATGAAAGCAGCCAGCGAGCGAGCGAGGCGGGCTGTGTTGCAATCGGAGCTGTGTGTGCTGGCCGGGTCGCGGCGGTGGCGACGAAGGCGATGGCGGCCTGGGTGACAGCAGCCACCTCCTGTCTGGCTGCTCCTCAGCCTCTCAGAGCCACCAGCGGCTGCACAGCAGCCACGCTGCTCCCAGAAGGTGTCCTGGGCACAGCCAGCTGGCGCTTTGGCTGCTGCAGAGGGCTGTGCTGTCTGCCAGGCAGCGGCGCGGGGTCGGGGCTCTGGAGCTGCCTCTGCCGAAGGAGGAATTAGAGTACAGATGTTTTGGTTGTTTTGTGCAGAACAAGTAAAAGTAACTCGTTCCCTTTCACACAGGGACAGCAGTCCCAGGTGCCTAGTGCCTGCTAGTGCTGTCTGTGCCACTGGGCTCACGGCCTCCTGCCCCGAGAACAGGGACAGGCAGTCCTGCAGAGCTCCTGCCCCTCTGCAGCACCGAGACATGCAGCACTGACACGTTTGATGCTGCAATGGGATGGCAGCAGATTTGCCATGATCAGCCAATTTTTGTTGCAGATCACATCTGCCTTGCGTCGTTCGTGCTCCCCAGTTCAGGCTCCAGGTTTTGGTAAGGGCAAACTCACGTTCCATCGGAGCAATGCCTAGCAGGGTGAGCAGTGGTCCAGGTCAGGCTGTGGGGGAATGTCTGTCCCCTCTCTGCCATCTGGACTGGCTGCCACTTCCTCTGTCTGCCATCTCACAGTGCACTGGTTTGGGACAGCGCTGGTTTGGGAACCCCCAGCTGTCCCCACCAGGTGCTACAGAAAGTCCCAGCAACACGGAGCCAGCAGCTGGAGCTGGGACTGGGATCACTGGGCTGGAATTTGAACCAGAATTTGACTGCAGAGCTGGGAGATAAACACACCGTTTCCTGTTACAGAAAATGTAGACTCAGGTAGAGGTGTCTTGCTGTTTTTAACAAGCAAAAGGATTAATGCCTGTTTGAAGTCATCCTGATTTTTAAAACGGTAAATAAGATGTAAAAATTGGATTAAGTGAGAGTGTCACCATGGGGAGGGTGTGTCTAGGGCTTGGGGGTTGAAGTACAATGTGTGGAATAAAGTGAGAGCATTGTGGGTTTGGATCCTCTAACTTTCATGAGTAGGAACTACCTTCACCTCTCAATGTTTTTTTAAAAGGACCCATAAGGGGCACTTGGTTTAACCCATTTCAAAGAGCTCTAAACCAATGTTAGGATGTTTTTTCTGAAATGCTCTGTTCCCCCAAGAGAGTAGATGGATATGTCATAATCTATTTGTAATTCTCCTTCCAAGTTTGCTTAAAAAGTAAATGAAGCCATCACAGAAATTCAGCTGACCAAAAAAAAAACCAGCTCTGGCCAGTCATTTCAGGCTAAGCTAATGCAATTATCATTCTTATCCATATTGTCATGCAGTTAGTCCCGCTGAGCCTAGCACTCAACGGTCCTGATTTTTCATCATAAATTCTCTTTGTTCTTCTTCAAGTAGTACTCCTGATTAAGGTCTGAGATTTGAGAAAATTAATGTCAGATTTTAAAGTGACAGCTGATTTTTCTTTGAGCAAGTTTGTTTTGTATGGATAAGCTTTTACACAGCATTGACATTTTTTTGACTCCTCTTTACCTTTCCGTTTCCTTTGTAGATACTCTTCTTAATGTCTCTGAAAAGATTGTTGAGCCTGTGCTCTCAGAGAGGGTAACAAACCCTCTTGCAGGTGTTATTGTGCAGCGGGGGAAGACATGAAATGGAAGCAGGCACCAGGAATGCAAATTCCCGCTGCAATTTGGGTCACATGTCCAAAGGGAATTATAATTCCTCACATGCTTTCTCACGCAGCAGGACACAGGACCAGAGGGACTGCTGCCACGGACTGGGCTCTCAGCTCATCTACTCCGCTCTCCTCTCTGAAGGTGCCCACTTGCCAAGCCCTGTAAACCCAGAACGAGAAACAGCAGAATGGCCAATCCTAACTTGCTTATAGGAAAATATTTTCCTAACCCTAGGCATATATCACTTGGCATGTCCCCTGAAGAGCTCTGGTTTATATCCCTTCCGCTTGATTATCTCCAACGAGATGACCCTGGAGATATCCACAACCTTTATAAAAGCCCATGCGTTTTTTTGAGACCTCCTGAGCTCTGTGTCTCGGCAATCTCCGATGGCAGTGAACCCCAATCTTGCAATGCACTGCTGAACACACCCCCATTCCTCCTGCCATTCAGTGCTCATTTTTAAAAGCAAATCAAATATTCCCATTCCCCTTCCCACAACCACATGGCCTTTCTTGCCCCAGCCTCCCTTGGGCTTTGCTCTCTGTGTCAGTCAGTCAGTAGCACCTTCATTATTATTCCCTTCCGCCCCATGATCCACCTTTGCACAAGATCTTTCCTTTCATCTTAAGCAGGAATCTCTTTGGCCCTTGAGGCACAAAACTGCCTGCCCTCCTGGGCATCCCTCTCCCTCCTTTACTGCTCCTCACCAGGACTGCAGATGTAGTATGGATTATTTTGAGGTCTGGGCGCAGGGAGTCACACTACAGATAAAACTGTGCTGAAATCAGGAGCTGTCTCAGCCAAGTTACTAATCAGATTTGCTTTTGTTACCCTGATGCAGGCCAAGACCTACAGCAGGGACATCAGCCAGGGTCTGGCAACTCCTTCCTGCAACTTCTCTTTCACCTTGGCAAGCCAGACCTCCACCTTCACCCTCCCTGTGTTCACTGAGGCCATCGACCTGCCCATGCCAGGACTGCTAACACAGCTGCACGAGGCCTCACTTGCACCAGAGACCTCATTTTGTGCAGGAAAATGTATCTCCATAATCCCTAGTCGTGATCCACAGTGCTGGCAGCAGGCAGTCTGCTCTCAGCCGTGCTGGCTGATAGAACAGGTGTAAAAAGAGTAGGAGAGGGATTTTAAGAGCTATTACAGCTATCAGAGAGACAAAAAAATAATTCCAGCACAGACATGGTATTCACATGGCACATGGAGAGCAGTGGGAAGGAGGGTTTGGTAGGCAGCATCCCTTTGACAGTGTCTGTGAGAGCAAAACAGACCCTTCCAGCATTCCCAGTTCAGCTGGGCTGTGGCTGCCCAGAGGAGATCTCCTGGGCTCTGGACACCATGCAGAGCTGGCAGGGAGCTGCCAAGCTGTCACTGCAGAGGAGGCCCTCTTGTTGCTCATTTAAGCTGCTTATGGATGCCTGAGACAAAAGGCTCTTTTTCCTTTCGCCTTGTTGTTTGAGCTCAAGGTTGGACACTCGCGGAGCGGTGGATGTCCAAGGGCACAGCTCTCCGTGACTGTGCCCATGTAAAGTGGTCTGTGCTGGCAGGAGGTGGATGACAGTCAGAGATACCACTGACATCATTTTAAGGCTGGGTGAACACACTGCAGCTGGAAAAACATTAAAAAAGGCATTTACACACCTTATACAGGCAACTGCACTATAGGCAGCTCCTGTAAGGATGTTTGCTTTTCAAGTTACTCAGGACATCCCATTATACAACCCCATTTTCAGTCAACTAAAGCTTTGCCAAGCTTTTTGAGGTGATTTTTTCCATGCCATATGGCTGCCTCTGACATCTCTGAGGGAAAGATCCAGCCAAATGGGCTGGGCCAACGCCTGACACCAAGCACAAGAGGAGAGGGCAGAAGAAGACATTTTGCACCACATAAAGTGCTTCTGGTGACCTTTTTTCTGAGTGGCTCAGGTATAGCCTTGCTTTGGAGCAGGGGTTTGAAATGTGGCACGAGGGCTGGGTGTCATGTCAGGGGTTTGCCATGGGTCGTTCCATCACCTCCCACCCTGCACCAATTGCTGCTGCCAGGTTGTCCCCAGGCTGTCTGAGGTGTCTCACCTGGTACCTCTCAGTTTTACAGCCCTGCTGATGAGCCATGGGGCTGCCAGCGTGGCATAAGACCATGGGATTTCGGTCTTTGTGTGATTAAAAAAACTACACCCACAAATTTGGGTTAGAAATTACTACAGCTGCACAGTGAATTATTGAGAGGCTCAGAAGTGCCAGGATTGAACTGACCTGTGCAAATTCAATTCACTGTCCAAAGCTGGTTTAAAAGAGATATCTATTGCTGCTCTCTTCATCCCACACAGCTGGCCTTCCCATCTGAACTTTCCTGTAGTTTTAGTTATGAGGTATTGATAACCCCTAAGATTTTGTTGTTTTTTTTTAACATAGCTTGAACTGGAAATATTTGCAACCAGTTGAGATTTCAGGGATGTTACTGTTGCCGTGTATCCTAAAAGAAATACTCTTCCGTTGCCTCTTGTGCAGCAGTGACATGGAAGAGATGTTTAAGAGAGGGCCTGTTGGGGAGGATGGAATAGGAAAGTCTTATAAATATGATTACCTGGCAAAAGATGCTGAGAATATGGAAACTATAAGCGAGATTGAAATGAAAACAAGCTTTGAGGTATCAAACCTCAGTTACTAAGTAACTGGGAAAACAATGGTGTGGCCAGCTGAAGGCTCACCACCCTCTCTGATTGAACAATACCCCTGCCTGCTTAGACAATAGCCCCTGCTTGCTCCAGGCCCAAGGGTCAGAGCAGACCCTACTAACTTAGCATAAGGTACAAAAAACAGTTTTTAGGGGTTTAAAATGTAACGCCATATGGTAATACAATGACTCTCATAGGCTGTATGTAAATGCTATAGAATTTGTATCTTGTCCTAGATTGGTTAGTGAAAATTAGAATATTCAGCATAGAACATGATTTATTGTATTGCAAGCGAGAGCCACGGTATTCCATATCCTGTATCCTGCACCTCTCTCTCTCTCTTACCTCTCTGACCTGCTTCAGGCTGTGTCTTGCAGCTCCTAGCAGATCCTCTACTTCCACTCTCTATTATAATAAACCCCATGCTCTAAGATCAAACTCCAGAGATCTCTGTCTCCATCCAAACTGCATCTACGCACCACAGAGGCCATCCTAAAGCACCCTGATCCTACAAGGGCCCCTCCGTTTGCCCTCAACCCACCAACTTCTGTCTGGATAGCTGGGAGCCCCCAGGCTGGCACTGATGGGCCCAGCTCTATGAATGATGGTCCTCAGCCGTAGGATGGTCAGTGGCTTTTCAGCCACACGGACACACCCCATGGTACTTGTCTCTCTCTGCTGTCTGATTGTCACCAGCACCCTTGTGAGCTGATTTTTATAAATGTCACAGTAACCGTGCTACATGAGCAGGCAACCAAAGTTTAAATTTCCCTGGGCGCAGTGTTTCTAATACACAGCTAATAATTCCTCTGCAGCAGAGGAATTAAAGGCATGAATGACACTGTTGTGAAGGCACTTGCTGGACTCAGATGGCAGGAGGAGAACTGCTACCTCTGCCACAGGCTGCCCACGACCTTGGACAGGCACGTTGGGGGATGTACATCCCATTGGCATTTCTTGGAGGGAAGCACCTGAGCACGCTGTGGACCTGCCACCCCGAGGGTCCTCAAAAGAGCCTTTCTCTCATCATCTGAGCAGCCTCTGTCTCCTCCTGCGTCACCACACCTCGCCAGGCTGGGGGCTAAGGTGTGCTGCTCTGCTCTTCTCACACGAGAAGAAAGAGGAAGGGCCTGGAGAGAAGGACGAGTCCACAACTGCAGAATGGGATTTTCTGGAATGAAGGACCATTACTGAATATTGAGAAAGCCCGTGGGTACAGCGAGCTGGGATGAGCTGGAATGGGGTAGAGGAGAGCCCTGCTTTAACACAGGTCCTAAGGAGTGGATAATAAGAAATTAATTCTAAGGAACACAGAGGATCTCTAGCAGGAGGGAGTGACACAACAAGACAATTGCAACCACAGCTTTGACTCTACTGTGCTTGTTAGAAGGCTGCACTTTCAGCATTGTTCCATTATCACAGCTTCCCTTTCAGTTAGTGCACAACTCCATGGATCTCAGGTATAACCTGTGGATTCCCGAGGGATTTGTGCAGGTGAGGAGTTTAACTGTTTCAAGTGCAGCCGATTTTGTGGGTAATACTGATGCGGAGGGAGCAGCATTCACAGCTAATTAAAAATGCCACACTTTAAAATAATTTTTGCTAATTACAAATCTTTAGCAGCACTATTTTAACTACATTTTCCAAGTTCCATGGGGATTTGAACTCTGTTAATTTTCCACTCTCTCTCTTGGCACCATTTAGCATATCAAAACGACCATGAAATTAAAAAACCTTAGCCATTTTTACTTCTCTAGGAATTAATGCTAGCAGGAACAGGAAAATGTCTTGCCGCAGGAAAAATGTGACTAAATTCAGGCTTTTTCCCCCTTTTTTCCCCACAAAAGGACATTATGCTGTAGTGCTGATTGACCCAGAGGAGCATAGGAGCTGCTCTGGGCACAAACTGTGATTGCTCTGCCAGGAGGAGGATGCACAGAGCTACATTTCCTTGTCCCGTGAGGCTGGGCAGTGAGTTAGTGCTAAATGACATTCTCTTGGCCTCAGAATGGGTCAGGATCTGTCACAATCAGTAGCCTGGTGTTTTACCTCCCACGCTGGGCACTGGGCACTGAGATGCAGCGACCACCCCAGCGCAATGCCAGACACCAAACCAATGTCAGAATGAACACCGAACCTCGAGTGCGTTGTTCCCAGGTTCCGGCTCTGCCTAACAAACTGCCCTGCTTGCCCCTGTAGGACAGAAATGTCCTTTCAAAAGGATGAAAAGTGGGGGGGGGCATGTGAGACTTCTCTTTGGAGTGGATTTGCAGAGTCCTGACATCGTCACAGCAACCCAAAGACACAAACAACTTCACTCTGTGAATTTGCAAGAAAAATGGCTCCGTTATTTAGCAATGAAATCTCCAAACCAGCCTCTGAGAGTCACTCTGAAAAACGACATAAACATTCAACACAAGAACAATCAAAAATACATCAGATGTTATTTTTTTTTAACGAGAGGGAAGACTCACATCCTTTCACTGAATGCATGTCTACACAGATCAGTGTCAGCTCTTATTCATTTGCTACTTCTAACTAGGTGCGTTTATTTCTGTTCCTTGGGTCTTAGTCACCTTGCCACTGCGGTGGCTTTGTTCTGCATGCTCTGGTGAAACTGAATTCTGGATCTTTCTCCAGAGCACAGGACACATCGTTTTCTGCTCCTCTCTCATCCCTACAGCATCCTGTGACCGGCCCTGCACGCAGCCCTCGCTGGCAGCCTCACTCTCTTCTCCCTCTTTGGAACAAGAGGGTATCCAGGAGAGTTATCACCCTGCCTCCACCACTGGATCCCTTGTGGACATCGAGGAACCTTTTCTTGCCTCTTCGAGCCACAAAGCTGCATCAATCCCAGTGGGATGAGCCTGGCAGCAGGAATTTGTTCTACGTTTGCTTTCCCCACTTGTAAACTGAGCATCATAATACTTGCCTAGATCAAAGGGGGTACGGGGAGAATTAAATAATTAATGCATGTAAAGCACTTTGAAAGATGAAAGATGCTATATAAGTACAAAGTATTAACTACAAAAAAAAAATCTAAACAAACAAAACCCAAACTGGTTACTGATGTAAGTCTCCAGTTTATTCTGTAAGGAAAGTGTGAAATCAAAATAATTGCTGCTAACAAATTAGGAGTTAGATTGTGCCAAGCCCTAACACAGCTAGTCAGGGGACTGACAGCCTTGCCTCCTCCTGTGGCCGAGTTAGGGCACCCATATGAGCAAGAAGGCTCCAAAAGCATATCCACAACGGGGATCTGGAAGGGAAAGCGCTTCCTGCATCACTGAATCATCTCAAGCCCCATGTCAAATGGTACAACTCAAAAATTGGTGCTGCAGTGCCTTACAACAAGCTGTTCCCTGCTGTTCCTCTGCCTCCCTGCTCCGATGGCCAGAAACCTTCCCCTGGCTCCCAGGCTGAAGGCACTCATGGCCATTTGTATCCATTTGTCCTTGTGCCAACATTGTTTTAAGTTTAACGCAGGATATTTATAGATCAATCGTGTCCTCTCTAACCTCTAATGTTGTTGGGCTGAACCAGGCAATCCCTTTCGGTTTCCTATTGTTACCTAGGGTCTCCAGCCCCCACCAAGCACCCGTAGTGACACTTGGTCCTGTCGCACTTCATCTTCCTCTAACAGAGATGAATAAAGCTGAGTGTAGCCTCTCAGAGGGTACACCAACACTTGTTCTCCATCACTAATACCTTCCAGTCCCATGTGGGAAATACCTGATTCATGCTCTCTCACATTTACCTTTTTCCACGGCCGTCCTGTGCTGCCATTTCAGAGTAATCCTGTCACCAGCCAAGCCACCTGAGACTTTGTATTTTCCCAGAGAAACTCCGACCCTTCAGCCTTACGTGCCAAACCTTACATTTGGCACAATTGAATTTCGTCCCATTCCCATTGTTCCCACCCTCGAGGTCACGCAGTTCTTCCTGTTTGATAGGCTGGGGCCTCTCTGTATTGACAAGCGCTCGCATGTCTGTGTCATCAGGAAATTTCACCACGCACTCCTCCCTCTTTTGTGTGACAGAAAAATATAGACTAAAAGAGGTCCCCAGGCAGCCCTCAGACAAATCCACCAGCAACTACCTTCCAGATCCGCTTTCAGCTCATCTTGCTTTCACCCCCTGTCCTGCTGTGCCTCACCTGTCTGGCAGGGATGGCTGAGGTTCTCCCGGTGGGAAAGATGGTGCAAGTCCATAGGGCTTGCCGGACCCAAGCAGTGCTTTGAAAGTGGCTGTTCTCCCTTGGGGACGTTGCAAAAGAGAGTCAGACAAGTTGCGAAGCACTGACATTTCGTAACAATGTCAAGCCAAGGAAATATAATACCCAGGGTAACTTGGGATGGGAGGGAATATTCTTCAACATCTGGTGGAGCACATGCAGTAATTCTGGCAGCACAGAGGGCTCTGTGTCCTCAGGAACCCTTTTACATTACAACATGGAGCCATGTTGGTATTGCTGCTCAGGGGGAAACAGCCCATGGAGAGGTGGAGGGCAGAGACAAGGGCCGGGGGGCTTTTTCAGGGGAGAGGTGGGCAGAGGTCAGGAGTCCCAAATCTGTCACACAGCTCTAGCCCAAACCTTAGGCCTCTGTTTCTCCTCAGACAAAGACCAGGCAGCTCTGCTCACCTGTGGAGATGATTTGTAGATAGTTTATGTCAGTGTGGCAAAGCAGGAATCAAAGGCATGCTGATTTCTGGGAGTAACCAGCTCTTTGTGAGGCAGAAGGTTATGGCCTCTACTGGGTCCTGCTGCTGCTAAGACAAGCTCAGGAGGAGACTGGAAAAGATGAACCCCAGTACATTCAGGTCTCTTCTGTCCAGGGAAGATAATCTTTGAACCAGCCAAGAGGTGAAGGCAAATCTTGGCCACACCGAGATCAGCAGCCAACCAACCAAAATGTCAGCTCCAGCACTCAGATGGTTCAGGGCTCCAAAGATGACTCTGAGAAAAGCCACCGCTTACGGTGGACCCTGGTCAGAGGAAAGGCACAACCACTTGATTTCAAAAGACTGACTCCTCCTCAGAAAATTCCGGCTGGTGCCTTCCAGAGGACCCCAAAGTGTATTTCAGGCAATGCAGTTAGTCCATCAGATCCTGAAGCAGTGCTGGAGCAGTAACACAGCGAGGCTGCTCCAGCGCCAGTGTGAGACCCTGAACCAGCTGTAGGAACAAAGCCCCAGTGTCTGCATGTGCCTGAAAGTGCAAGAAATGAGATACATGTGCCGAAGTTTGTCCTGGATCTTTGGAGAGAACACCTTATTAGAGCCGCTGGTAGGGTTACACCAGCTCAGAAGCAGTGTTTTTCACGTGCCTCTTGAAAATCAGACCTTTTTAATTTTATTACAAAACATCCAAGGGACAAGCTGAGCACATTAGGCACCCACTGCTATGAAGCTCCTTCATTTTATGCCTCTCATTCATGAAAAGTGGGAGCAGGAGCCCTTGCCCTTCCCTCTGCTGCCCACAGTGCCTATGTCCTGGGGTAAAGCCACAGGTGGATTTCCTGGAGCATTCTGGATGGATTAAGGCAGCACCTCAATCCCTGTATGTGCATGTGGGTGTATGAATGCATTTCACTTCATGGTCAGGGGCGGTGGAGGGAGCAAAGTGCATTGTTAAATATGCAGCCTCGGAGTGTGGAATACCCTGATCTACAATAAATCCTGTTCTACTTCTTCCCACATCTGTGACCTCAACCAGCTACCCCTAGTGATGCCAAAGGGGGACATGGAGCATATGCAAAGAGCCCTGTGGGTTGCAGGTTCCTCTGGAGGGCACCTGGCACAACCCAGCACTCAGAGCAGAGCCTACAGACACACAAAACAATGAGAACTGGCCTCAGATGAGCCTGTGAAAACAAGCCTCACCTCCACATGACCTGAACTTTAAAAGTGGCTGTGGCAGAAGGCAGCCTGGATTGCAAGTGCTGGACCCATTTCTAATTGGCCTTGTCTTTAATGCAAATGTGCTTTCAAGAGTGATATGTTGTTATTATCTGTTGTCAGCAGGCATGAGGCTTTGGAAATCAAGCTTGACTTCAAACGTTTTTTCAGTGAGAATCTTTCATCATTTACTTTAATGGGGAACCCCCCCGAGTTTGGCCCAATTTTGGTGCTGAATTTTGGTTCCTTGGTGGTGCCAGGTCCAGCTGTGCAGCCCACAACTCGCTGCAGGGGGAGGGGATCGGGGGAACGAGAAACAAGGGTGAGGCAGGGTCTCAGCTTTTCCTTAGCCCAGACTGGCTTGGAGAGTGGTGATCCCTTGACTAGCTGTGGCACATCTGGCTCTCTCCCAACTCCAGCTGTCGCACTGGGGTGGCACCTCCGAGGGGGCCCTGGGTCAGCAGCTGTTTGTGGAGCTGCTCCTCAGGCAAAGGCAGCCAAATGTCCCCCAGTCCTTGGGGCGACGAGGAGAGCCGCGTCCAAGCCTTTGTTCCTTGCTAATTCTGCTGCTCTGGATTCGTGAGCCGCAGCCCTGCCGTTGGCACTTGGCCGGGGCGCTGATGCTGGGGAGAAATATCTGCGTAAACACGATTATATGGGAGCGAGCGCCTGCGCGTCTCTGGGAGCCCAACCACGCCAAGGCCACACTCTGTTTCCAGGGCAAAAGTGGCAGTGGGGAAAAATCGGAGTTTTCTGGAGTCCCATGCAGCACCGGGTGTCCCCAGCCCCAGGAGAAGCAGTAGGAAAGGCTGTGTCACCGCAAAGCTGCAGCCCAGCCTCGCCTTTTCCACGCCAGGCGTTGTGTGTGCTCTTTGCCTTGTCACTGTCACCCAGGCTGTGCTGCTTTCTGGCAAGGGGAGCAACAAGAGCAGGCAATGTTTTACAGGGAATGGTGTCTGGCTGTGGAAAAGCTGTGCAACATGACTCATTTTGTGTAAAGGACATGAAATTACAACTGCGTGCCACATGAGAGATGGTAGCTGGGCTCGAATCAGAAAACATCCTCATCCAGGAAGGGTATTCAAGCATGTGCTTAATTTAAGAACATACTTAATCAGGGCCTTTGGGCATAAAAGGGTAATGATTATTCTTGTGTTGCTGGGAAAATCCAAGTGACATCCGGAAGATGTATTACACGAGAAAATTTAGTGTTATTTCAGTGTCCTCGTTTAGTCTTTCAATTTCCAAAAATGCAATTCTTTTAATTTGCCATTGCTATGAGTTCCTTCACAGCTGTTTTACACTCAATTGTTAATGCCAAGTGGAATCAGCAAACACAATCTGGTTCAGATAATAAGTATGGAAGATCAATCCTCCATCCATCTCTTTTCTCTGTCCCCATTAAACTTCCCAGCTTGTAAGATATCTGTGTTTGACTTTGCAGGGAAGGCTAGCCACAGCAAAAGAACTTCTAGTACACACTGTTTAATCATTTAAAATCAGCAGCATCCCTGCCCAGATTTTTTTCAATGCTTTGACCCCTAATGTTTTCTCTAAATAACCGTGCATTGCTGCAGAGATGAGAAATGGTGTGATTCTAAGATGGAAATGACTTTAAGTGAGCAAGGAGCCAAGGAGAGGCTGTCTGTCTCAGTGAGACCAGGGCAGATGGCAACTAATGCCTTTGTTTTCCTTGGAAAAACCAAGTGGCACAGCTACTCCAGACCCAGCAGCTTTGAGAAGGCAGCTCTGGTCTATGCTGACCACATTTCATTGTTTCATGCCCAAACCTTTCTGTCACTGTACAGAAGATGTCCCCTGAGCTGGCCTAGACTTCTCCTGCCCTAGGCACTTGGCACCAGCTGGAATTTTCAAAGGGGCGTGGGACCCAAATGGACATCCCACCTATACCCTGTAGGAGATATTCAGCCTGCTGCCCTTGCAGCATGGCCTCATTTTTTTAGTTAAAAGATATTGAGGCACCTGTTTTACCAGAGATTCTCCAGCCAAGAGATAAACAAGGGTTGTTATTGGCTCTAAGGTAAGTGCTTGTTAATTTTATTGACTTTAGGTTAAATCCTGTTCATCCTCCTCAGGCAATTACTCCCACTGAAACAAATATGAATGTCGGCACGAATAAAGCAGTTGGATTTTGGCCCCTGGTAGAGGACAGCAGTCATAAATCTAGCTGCCAGCACAAATCCAGGTGCTAAACCAGGGATTTTCCTGGGGGAAAAGCCACAGTAAAGATCTGAGGAATAGAGCCAGGGAGATGGATGGGCATAAAGGAAAAGAAAATTTAACTTCATCTCACTCTAATAATTATTAGAGTAGATTTTCAACTGGGTATCAGTAAAACATGTCCTCAGCTTTGCCACTGCTTCCTTGTCTGACTTTGGTGATGATCCTTGAACACTCCGTCCTTCTCAAAGCTGTGGTTAAGTATAATTGTATGTGGCTTTGAGAGACGAGATACACCAGTGCAGACCAGCGTGCAAGCTGTTGTAAGGATATGTTCAAAAGTGGATGATAGTGACAAAACCTCCTGGTGGGAAACTGTGAAGACACAATACTCTAAGCAACATGACTAGAGGAGAAGGGCTTTTCTCTTTTTTTTTTCACCTCTTGTTTATTTTTCTCTTCCTTTTTTGAACAATATATCTTAACCTGGCTCTATGGATGTAGCACGAGAGTTATGTGTGCAGAAAGCATCTGAAACCACTTTGTTTCTAGTTTTCTTTCATCCGTTCGGTATTATAAATAACCAAAGAGGATATTGCTTAATCCATAAAACAAAGTGACATCATAATTTATTAATACAGAAGACACAGTTCATTGCTGTTAAATGCCATAAAGAGCTGGAAATAGAGTAGTTTCTCAGAAGGCACTGCCAACGTGTCAGAGGAAATATTTCCTCCATGCTATATCAGCATGTGTAAGATCCTCTCTGAGTACTTCACCATTTGGGCCATTCGCACCTGAACTGCTCTGCCACATCCAAAGGCAGTTTTGGTGGGGATTTTTCCAGTCTCTGACATCTTCTTCAGGATGGACCTGAATGATCCTGCCCTGCTCCTCCCAATGCTTTGCTCCTGCTGTCTGCTTCTATGGGAAGGGGAAAAAAAATCCCCAAACAGCCCCGTGGTGGGGACAGAGCTGGCTGGTTCTCTCCTCGGTGTCGGTGGGGCAGCAGCACAAGGCCCCGTGTCCTCAGGGTGTCCCTGTGCCAGCGGGGACACGGAACAGCGCGCACGGAGCAGCGATGCTGTTCATCAGGCTGTGCACTCCCGGCCCCGGGCCAGCAAGGCATTCAAGCACCTGTTCACCCCTAAGCTTTGGAGTAACTCAAGCCGAGCTAAGCATAGGATTCCCATGGGCTTCCCCCACAGGGCTGTTGCACCGTGGCCCGGCTGGCCCAGGGCTGCCGCACAGCCCCGGCACCGCTCACCGCCCGCCCCTGCTTGCTCCCTCCTCCTCCTCGCAGAGCCACAGTTCAGTGTCTGACCCTGCACACCCCAGCCCTGCTGCCGCCTCCGTGCGTGAGCCCCTGGGGAGCCCCACCAGTGCCCGAGAGGCTCCGCCAGGGCTCCCAGCGCTGGGTTCAGCCACAGAGCCATTTTTGAGTATTGCAGGAAAAAATCCAAATTCTGTTGTTGTGCTGTCTCCGAGCATCAGCACGAGCCCACATAGGGATGAAGTGCAGTGACCACAGGTCCACAATAAGGCATCCCTCTCTCTTTTAGGTAACACAAGCCATCTTCCTGGTGTAGACAAGTTGTAGCCCTGGAAACACATTCAGCGGATGCTCAGCTCCCTGCTCTGCCACTGAAGCACCAGTCCTCACTGCTGGTCCCCCTCTGCCCCATCACAAACCATGCCTAGCTGTGCTTTTGCAACTTTTGGGGAGAGGCAGGACCCCTTTTGTCTCCCGGGAACATTAATGTGTATTTTCATTCGTATGAATTTCACACTTCCCATCCATGCGGTCGGCTCCCTCCTGCCGGGATGGATTTGATGCTGTTCAGCGGGTGCTGCGTGGGTTCCCCAGCCATGCTCTGGTCCCCGGGGGAGCCACGGTGCCGTGAGCTCCTACCTGCCGGGCACTGGGGCATTCCCGGCTCCCTGGCGAGGCAGGTTCCCCAGCCGGCAGTGCCAATTCCCGGCCCCGTGCGGCTCCGGCCGCGGCTCCCACGCGTGTGTGTGCTCAGCCCTGCCCGGCGCCCGCGCGTTGGCAGTGCGCTACCCCCCTCGCATCCCCCCCTTCCCCGGGCTATATGTGGCATTTCCAAGCTCCGACAATCTGCGCCGAAATGTTTTCCATATTTGTTCAGCCTCCTTGATTCAAATAGCAGGAGCAGCTCGGCCGGCACAAAGCGGAGCTCCGGGGGGCACAGAGCTGCCACCCCCGGGCTCACACATACACACGTGAGAGCCGCAGCTCCGCCGGCATGGCGAAGGACGAGAGGAAAACCCAGCAGGGCTCATCCCCGAATAACCAGAGCCACGCAGGAAAAGCGCCCGGAGGGGAGAAAGGCAGCGACTCGGCGCGGGAGCCTGCGATGAAGAAGAAGAAGAGGCAGATGAAAGCCAAGGGGGATCCCAAAAGTGGCCAGGAGGAGGAATCCCCCACTTGTTGTGGCTGCCGGTTCCCGCTGCTGTTTGCTCTGCTGCAGCTGGCGCTGGGCACCTCTGTAACCGTGCTGGGCTTCCTCATGGCAGGCATCAGTTCCTCTCTGCTAGTCAGAGACACTCCATATTGGGCTGGGATAATTGTAAGCATAAAGTCTGTTTCTCCATAAAGTGCCTTTGCCAGCATTAATGCAAGCTGCATGACGCTCCACTTCAGACTAACCCACTGCATGCTCAACACCATTTGAGTTATGCTAACTATAAATATTCCTGGGATTAAGTGTCTGGCTATACTTTCCCAGGAAAACCGCTCCTGCAGAATAACACAGCCTTTCGTGTTCTTCCCTGCAATACTCAACAGACCTGAAATAAAATACAGGGTTGCTGTTCACTAGATGTATCTATTAGCTTGTGCTTTGCAGTGAACTCCTGCCTGGTGATGCTGGAAAAGAAAATGATAATTTCTTATGCTGCCTACCCTCTTTGCCCACCAAACCATAACCATCACGTTTTGGAAGTGAGAGCATTACTCTGTAACTCGCAACTTTTAGCCAGGCGAGGAGAGAGCAATGTTTTTCTCCTGGCTGTTCTGTGCTGGAGAACCGCTGGGATTTAACCCTCTTCCTGCTGCTCATCCTGACTTCTCCCTGGCAGTGGGAGGGACTGCACGTGGCCATGGGGAGAGGGACAGCCCTGGTGGATGTGGCAGGGACAGGGAGCCCATCCCAGGACCTGCTGGTGACCCCTGCCAGGTCACTTCAGAGTGACACACCAGCCTCACTGTGTGGGCACGGGGGACTGGGCAGAGGCAGCGTCCTGCTCAGTGTAAATCAGACGCATCCCTGAGGGGAAGCCTGGGTTGTTCCCCAGCAGCAGCCACCCCTGCCGAGGTGGGGATGGGGTGCCTGGTGCCATCTGTGGTGTGACCCTGCTGGCTGTGTGCTTGGGGACATGACCTTTGCCTCTGGAGGCATGGGGTCAGTGATTATGAGCCTGGGATAGGCCATGGATATAACTGAGCATGCAGGTTTTTCCCCTAAGCAGCAGGAAGTATATCCTGAAAATATGTCCTGATGTGTTAGCACAGTTCTGGGTGTTGTCAGACTGGAAGAGCTCCCAGCAAATAAGTTTGTGTTTAGGTACTTAGAGAAAAGATTTCTCACAGCGCTGAACAGCTATGGGAGCATCTCCTGTCAACATAATTCCTTGTTAGAAAGTTATCTGAACATCTGAACTGATTGGGGTTTGCTCTGTTAATCCTACTGGGCAGCCCTTCAGAGAGTGGAAGGAGCAAGGCCTGAGCTCCCAGAGGAAGAGCTCCTCTGACTCATCTCTTCGTGTTTCTCTTCTGACTGAAGAGGTATCCAAGAGTTCAGTGGTGTTTCGTGGGGCTGTCCTTGTTTGGAAGGAGAACTTCCTGCTGGGTTTTGGCTGTTACAAACCTGGGGAGGACACAGATGATGAAATAGCAGTACGTGGCGTGTTCCCTCCTCTTGTTTATTTTGGGGGCTCTGGGGGTCAGATTATGTCTTTTCCAGACAGCACTGGTGGTGTCACAGGTTTGACATAGCTTTTTTGCTAGAAAAATCGGGGGAAAGAGTGAGCTGGACTGAACTAATGTACAGCTGGGGATAATAGAAAAGCCATGAAGCAGCCCCTGGCCCATGTGAATGTCATCAGTGCTCAAGCAGCATCCATCTGAGACATCCACAAATGGCTTGTCTCCCCTGGGGAGGCCTGAAGCCCCACCAAAGTCACTGCTCTCTGAAAACAGAGCTCTAACCCCTGTTGTTTTTAGCAGCAGCTGCCAGCAGTAGTGACATTTAGATGCCCACACGAGGCAAAGCTCAGTGGCTTTCAGAGTTCCCCCCTGAAAATCGGCAATAATTCTCCATGTGTGTTCCTGAGCTAATTCCCAGCACTGAGCAACACTCAGCTCTCAGCCACGGTGGTCATGTTTTGCACTCACCAGCCAGGATAATCCCCGGGGAAGCATTTCCTGGGACTCTGTGCTGGCTGTTTGATGTTCCAGGGTGCCCTGGCTGTGGGGAGGACCAGCGCAGGCTGTGGCTATGGCTGGGGAAGGGTGACAGCACCTACGCTCTGAGTCAGAGGGTGACTCTCACCTGGGGGACTCTGGTGACATGTGAGTCACCAGCACACTCAAGCGCGGCTCCATTCCTCCCTGGCTCCAAATGGCTTTTGGTGCCCCCCTGTTTACCCCCAGGGTGATGACAGGGACTGTCTGCGGGGGGCACGGGGCCAGGCAGGCTCCTGGGCAGCCACACTGCCCTCCTGTACCTTCAGCCCAAAGCCGAAGGGCAGGAGGGCTCTGCCACCAGCTGAGGAAGGTGAAAAGGAAGCTGGTGCTAGAAAGGAGAGGATGAAATGGTGGGGCAGCCCCAGAGCTCCCAACAAAGCACAGGACTGAGGGGCAAAATGCAGGAGGCACAACACGGGGCTGCATTTACTTTGCTCCTGTGCTGTGGTGTCTCCGTGGAGGAACTCGGTGCCCGCTGGGACATTGGGTGGAGGTGGCCAGGAGCTGCTGAGCTGGGGTTTGAGGTGTGCAGCCCCAGGGTGCTGCTGGTGAGCTGTGGTGGGGACTGCACCGAGGACTGCCCTCTGGAGAGCTTGGGAAAGCTGGCCCATGAAGGAGGAGCCTTGGCTAGGAGCTGTGTGTGGCTGCATGTCCTGTGGGGTGGCCCTTGGGCTTCACGGAAGGTGTGTGGGTAGGGGACATGTGACCCACGTGCTGCTCGAGAACAAACCTCATGGCAGAAAGTGGCTTCCCAAAACTCATATATTCACACCGAAATGAGCAACAGGACAGAAAGATGTGGTGTAATATACCAGAGCATATTTGTTTTAGTAGCATCCCACTCAAGTGCTCTTTTTAAAGGGCTTGATTAGTATTCAGAATCAAGAACTTAAAAAATCTATTATCGAGACCTTTTTAGCAACATTAGATATAATGGGTGAAGCTCATCCCTGGTGTTACTCCTTTGGAATTACACCAGGCTGGATTTGACCCCACGGCTGTTCATGCAGGATGACAGAAAAATGAAGGAAAATTGCTAATGTGTTAAAGAGACCCTGATTGATTGAAATCTGTTGGGTTTTTTTTTTTTCTCCTTTATTAGTGGCAAAATAGTGACACCATTCCTTGCTGAAAATCGAGTGCTTCAGTGCACTACCATGAACGGAAAGGGAACTGTTTTTAGAGGAGCAGCCAGCGTAAAATTTTAGCGAGGAAAACCAGGCAAGGCAGTCTGAATTAAATGGGTTTGAAATCCGACTGTCTAGGCTTGTGAGGCTGCAGCAGGCCAGGGATTGGGTTCCCCATCCTGGGGAATGAATGTGGCCAGTGATGCTCTGACTGGGAGTGGAGAAGGGCTCCGAGCCTGTAGGGCTCTCCCCTCTGAGCCCCGGCCCTTCCCTCCGGAGCCCCTGCAGAAGGAAATGGTGCAACTCACATCACACCAAGAGCATTGCACCACGAAAACCGGTTAAAAACAAAATGCATCGAGTCCAAAATGCATTGGTCAGAAAGCAAAGGAATGATTTGTGGACAGAAACCACGGAGCATACGGGATTTACCACTTCTGCTTGGGCTTCAACAACCTATTCCCTGCAAAAAGCCTCTGCCCCATGCCTAAGGACGTGCAGATAAATGCAGCTGAAAGCAGTGACGGTGGCATTTGTTTCACTTGCCTGCAGCCCTCTGCAGTGAAGGTGCCCAGGTCTGAGGCAGCAGCCCCTGAGACCTGTCCTGAGCTCCCCAAACTGGACAGACTCCCTGACAGTCTCCTCCTTCTTGCTGTTTTGCAAGAGCTTGGACAAACTCTTCACAAACCCACTCATGAGTGCAGGGCTTTATTTTTTTTTCTGTGTCTGGCTCGGTGCGTAGCTTTGGGCAAGTTACTTAACCTTGCTAAGACTTTGTTATTTCCCCTGCAAAGTGGGGTTAATAGTGGCCATCCGTCACCCCTTGCTTTGAGATCCTGGGATGAAAAGTGTTGCAGAGACAGTAGATATTAATGGTCTCCTTTTCATTCTTTTTCATTAGCTTGTGGCCTTTTGACACCCAGAAGAAGTAACGATGTATTTCTCCTTGAAAAAACCTACTTTAGATTATTTCCACTGCGATCAAAAGTGGAGAGTACCAGAGTTTTCATGGGCGAGCTCCCTTTTCAGCCCTGTTTTGCAGACTCAGGCAGTTATGAAAGTTACAGAACTGCTCATCAGAAATGATTATCCAGGGTGTTTATTATTTCTGTCAGGAAGTTATTTTAAACGTATATGTATAGATGTTCATAAAATTAGGACTTTTAAAAAAAATTTTAAAAATCTGATTCACAAGCAGCTCAAGGCAGCAACTGTGGCTCCAGCTGTCTCTGATTTTAGTGCAAAAAGCATCCCAGAAGATCTGCTCTGATGTTTTTCCCTGATCCAGCCCTTCTCCATCTCCCCAGGTGTTTCCTCAGGCCAGAGGGTCCCTGAGCTTTACTCAGGGGGTGACCATGGCTCGTTGGTTTTTGGCATCAGGTTTCTCTGCCCTGGTGGAAGTGAGGCTGGTGTGGGGCTGTGTGGTGCAAAAGGCAGGCAGACTGTTAACTGAAAAAGCAGTTTAATCAACCTTCATTTACCTGGAGTCAGAAATGTTTATGCCTCTATAACTTTTAGTTATTCTTAGGGAAACAATTTTCAATTTTTAATAGAAGGTGATATTTAAAACTCGGTGCCATCAAAGCAGCTAGTGGAAATTACAGTGGTGCAAGCATCCATGGTTTTTTTTACAGGCTAGTTTCAATTAGCCAAGGGCAAACACCTGAAGTTTTGAGGGAGGACTGCCCTGAAGAAGAGCCCAGTGCTTGTTTAGAGCTATGTGTGGCACCTGAGCTGGACCCTTCAGAGCCCTCTGCCATTAAATCTCATCCTCTTGCAAGAGTAACCATGCACTGAAATCCACAGCTCTGTTTTGCTCAGGTGTAGAGTGGAAAGTGTTGATGGGAAGGAATGTTCAAATGCTCTGAGAGAATGGTTTGGGAAGGCAGCAGCACACCTGGGGTGTGTGTGAAACCTGCTCTGATCCTGGAGCCCTCTGCGGCTTAGCCTCCAGCTGGACTGCAGAATTCCCAGCTGGATCATGCTTGTGCAAAAAGCCTAGGTAAGATTTGGAGAGGGATATCCAACAAGTTTCCCCAGCCTGGGTAGCCTCATGGCCATGGAGATGGTGGCTCCCTGTGGCTCCACAGTCATAGACACACCTCAGACCCCGAGCGGTGCTCATGAGGACTCTCTGCCACGCTGCACTCCTCAGGCTGAAAATCACTGCTGGCTCTGGGAACTCCTAATTTCATTTCATTTTTTTGATCCCTCAGGTGTTTGTTCAGTGTTTCTGGTTTAAAAGCAGCAATGCACTGTTGCTGCAGCTCCTGGCTGCTGGGGGAATTAAATCTTACCTTAGCACCAGTGATGAGCTGCTTTCACTGCTGAGCAGCTGACCTAAACAGCAAAGAGCAGTAGGGAAAAATAGCATTTCATTTGATTGTGGATGTTCTTGCAGAGTTTTGATGACTTTACAGGATTTAAAAGAAAGTTGTGGATCTGCCACGGTGTGTTACTGCATGGCTCAAAGGGAGCTGCATTAAAAACATCATTATTTTATTCCGTAGGTGGGGCAGGATGGGCAGTTATTGTGGAGTTTGTGGCTGATGATGACCTTTGCCTGCAAACACAATATGCATGTTTGTCATTATTATTATTATTATTATAGCTATTATTTCTGGAAGTAATTTATATGCAACTAGACTGTCCTTAAATCGAACAAGAAGCCTATAAGGGGTAAAAAACCCCATTAAGGCACAGTAACTCTGTGTTGCAGCCTGGCTTCTTTCGCACGTGAGACCCAGGCTGACCTGAGGCTGATGAAAGCTGGCAGTGAAGGCTGCCTGCAGCACCCACTTTCATCACAGCTCCCTCAAACCTCGTCGAGCAAATGAACCTCAGTGCTGCTGTCTGCAGAGCCTGTAGGGATGTCTGGCACCGGAGGGGATCCAGGTTTACGATGGCAAAGCCAACAGGGACGTGTTCTTTCTTGCATCAAAATCTGTGTTCAGTGGGAGCGTTAGATTCGCTGGATAAAGTTGCTTCTCCAAAGGTGTGTGACAGGAGCTAAGCCTTGCCTGATAAGGTGGGAGAACCATCAAGCCAAGGATCACCTCTGAGGGTGAGCCAGAGATCTACAAGAGATCATTTTTTACCTGTGTCCCTACACACACAGAAAGATCCCCAGCGTCTCCAAGTGAGCAACTAGAAAATAACTTGTCCGTAACGCAAATTTCTTCCTAATTCTATTAATAGGTATTTTCCTCCTGAAGTTTGAGCTGATGTTCTTATCAAATAGGAAGAGTCCTCCTGTGGACTGTGCCGTGTGGGTTGCAGTGTGTCCGTGGGAGAGGTTTTGTCCTGCAGTGTGTTTGCTTCCTGCCCCTAAAGGTTGTGGCAGGAGGTTCTCGCTAACAAAGCCCAAATAAAGAGCAGGTGAGCTATACCGTGGCTTTGGGAGCATTTCCAGTGTTTGTCTGGCGATGTGGCACAGACCCAAGGTGCTCCTTAGAGCCAGGTTTTGTCTCCTGCCTTCGTTTCTTAGTGGATGTTCCCGACTCTCCTGCTTTACCAGCCTCAGGTGCCAAGGTTTTCGAGATGCTCTGGGAAGGAGGCAGTTTGCTAGGGAAAACCACCTGTGCTACATTTGGGCTAAAACTGTGGCAATAACAAAAGGAAAACTGGTTTCACAAGCATACAAGGGAGAGATGGAGAGAGATTAGAGCAATCTGTGGTTTTGAAATCTGTCGGAATAAAGCAAACCACATTAATATGTCGGCGTGCAAAGATAATGAGTGCAAACCACAGCGGAAATTTGTGCCCTACATGTTCATATTTCCCCTAACTACACAGCACACAACCTTCTTCATCCCTGCCACGTGGTGTCCTTGTGCTGTTGGTACACCTTGTGCTGGGACCTTGCAGGAGCAGATGGGATAACCTGACAACAGGCTCTTGCCCTCTTTGGGGTGAGAGCAATCTAGAAAATTTCTCTGTCTATTTTGATTATGGCTTAAAAAACCAATAATTCTTAAGTCACTTTTCAGCCCTGAGGTGTTCCTGCCTAACGGAGGGAATGTCTACTGCTTCCCACAAAAAAAGAAATAATGTTAAAAAATTTGTACAGCCTAAATTTTTAAGTTTTTCAGCCAGTGCTAGTAAATTGCTGTTTTCCTGGGTTGTGAGCTGGGGGGATTTCACAGGGTATGCCTTAAGCAAAATGAAATCTTTACCTTTCCTAAATACTTCTGTATCACATTTGGGTCTTTTTCTAGACAGCACTTTCCAAAATTAAATTCTTCCCTTGGATAACCTTTCACGTCACTACCTATTCAGCAAAGGGTGTGTTAGTCCATATGGAAATTTTGAAGCAGGATCTTGAAATAAACCCGAGCTGAAATTTGCCCAGCACAGAAATGCATATTCCTGCATTTCTGGGTAACAGTTGACCAGAGCTGATCTAAACAAGTGCCGTCCTGCAGGTCTCACAGAATCTTTTATTTGCGTAACAAATGCACATCGATTGGTGGCAAGCACGTGCTGAAGCGAGTTCAATTGCATTTTATGTTGTGTGCTCAGTCAATAAGGCAGAGGAAACGCGTGCTTCGCTCTGGGATGTGGCAGGGGCTGTTGCAGCAGGGTGCAGGATTACCTAATGCTGTTTAGCAATCAGCATCAACAGCACCTGTAAGGCTCCTGCAGCTGTTTTAGTTACTTAGTGGCTCCTAAAAAATATTTACTAGAGGATTTTTATAGTTTTTCTGTTGCACTTCACAGGTGTAATTCAAAGCTGATCTATTAATAATGTATAAAGTAGCAGCATAGAGCTGTTTCCTATATAAACGTTCCACGCTTTGGTCTCCTTCAAGGAGTGAATTTACCTTTAAAGAGCTGAAATGTAAAACATATGTGGGTCATAATTCTCAGCCACGTTATTTTTTTACTGCCACTTAGAAAAATACACATCTCTGGTTTAAAAAAAAAGAAAAAGTTACTGTATTGTTATAAAAGAAATACTTAAGCTTTCTGAAATATCCTGGCCAAGACTTGCCAGAATCCTGACCCAGTGTAATCCTTTATAAATACCTCTCTACAAATGTACCTCTTCAAGTATCCCTGAGTATATTATTTAAATCCCAGAGGACCTTTGGCAAGCATGTGCAGGGATGGAACAGCTTTGAAGGGATAGCCCTTTGTATGGGAAGCTTTCTGGAGAGGGAGGTCTGATCCCGCCACGCATGAATCCAGCAGGAGTTCGGCAAAAGCTGCTTGATGGCAGAGAGAAGATTCCAGCACTGGGCTCTGCCTGTGCCCTGGGACATGAATGTCAGCCTTGTGTGGTGCAGTGGAGCGGGAAGGAGGCGTGGGAGCAGTCCCGTGATGGCTCATGGCACTGACCTGGAGGCGAATCTGCCTCTCGGTCCGTGCAGTGTAAATGTCCACTGGTGTAGCTGAAGCAAAGCAAATTTGATTTATTGCTCATAACAAGATCCTTCAGCTCCAGATCCTGAAAATACTTAGGTCCAGCTTTGATGGGGGAAGCCGCTATGATTTGTCATGAATTTTGGGGTGTGATGTTAAGAGAGTGTATTTAAGCATTATTATTGTTTTGGTTAGTTCTTGCCGCAGGTTCTTTCCTTCAGCCATTACTGCCACTGGGGGAGCTTATCATTTGGATATTATCAGCAATAGGATCTCGTCAGATTTCAGTTTTATGGGCATGTTAATTGAATTAAAAGATTAATACACAGTGCAAGGGACCAAGGACATAGGCGATTAATCCTGAGCAATAAAACATGGTTGAGTCACGCAGAAACACCACAGGGCAAAAAAACCCCAGCACTGAAGGACCTTTGACAAGAAAGGTTGTTTTTTCCCCAGACAACCCTGTCAGCTACAGCTGTCAACAATAAAAAGAAAGAAACAAATAAATTGGAGGCCGTGTGTAAGTCACAGGACCAGAATATAAATACACATGACATGGAAAGGAGTAAATAATACTGATGCATTCTTTAGAAATGTTCTCGGGCAACACTTCCTATTCATGTCCCACTGAAGTGACATGAAATAAAACTTTATGGGGAGAAGTGTTACTAATCAGCCAGGTTCTCGAGGGCCATGGCTCTCTGTGTGTTGGGAGGCACTCCTCCTTCGCAGGGCTGCTGTCAGGGGCCTTACACCAGCGCTGCAGATGTGAAAAGTTTGATACTTGGTGCAACAGATCACAAAAGGAACGTGTTTATCCATTGCTGCCTAAAAGCAATGTCTAAAAAATCCCACTGCTCTGGGGAAGCAGAAAGCCTGAGATTAATACCAACTCTTCCAAACTTCAGAAGTAAAATGGAGGAAGTAAAAAAAAAAATCTTTTAAAGAAAGCAAATCATATTTATTGGTCTAGATCATCAGAGCAGGATCTTCCCTTCTTACCTAGCTGGAAAATGCCTACCTGCAGGTACCTGCTCCAGCAAATAAATCCAGAATTAATAATAAAGACAGCTAAATTACTAATAAAGCGTGAAAATACTTTTCCATTACTGTTAGCCTTCAGCAATTACTGTTTGCAGGGGAGATACATGTCTTCTTTAGTGAGGTGTCCACTCGAGAAAAGGGTGAAAGCCTCTGCTATAAACTCTTCTGCTTCTCATCCAGTGGCATCTGTGGTTTAACGATTTACAACTTGCACAGGTGACATGAAAACTCTGCTAGCACCCAGGGCTGCATAAGATGGTGCTCTTTGGGCTTGCAAGCCCAACTTCATAAGCCTTTTGCTCTTTCTTGATAGTTACATGGGCAAAAACTCAACTCACACCCTGGGGGCTGTTGCTGGGCTGTGTCTTTGATGGCTTTGCTTCCACACTGCTTCTTGAGTCATGGTCCTGCTAACCCAGAAAGGCGTGTTGGCTTGGGGATGGAAAAAACCCAGTGTTTTTGTGTTTTGTAGGGATTTTTTAACCTCGACACATTCCACATCTCTTCCCTTGCAGGTCTGCGTGCTGTCCTTGGTGGGATTTGTTATGCTTTGTATTTCGTACCAACCAGATGAGAAGACGTGTGTGCAGTTCGCAGTGAAGGTACCTCGACATTTTTTAAACATTCCTTTTGCTCCTCATGCCATTAAATATAATCAGAAAAGTTGATACAGGCGATATTTTTAAGACCACAGGAAAGGAAATGAAAATTCACCTGAAATGCAGGAATGGATTTCTGATACTTTCCAGGCAGCCAAGGAAGAAACTGTGTCCTATTAAGGGGAAACTCTAATAACTGTTCAAATCAGAGTGAGATACCATTTTATTCACCGTGTTTTAGGAATATAGACAAAGCTGGAATAATCTGGGAAGTGTTCAGAGAGGTTAAGTAGATGAAGTGGAGACAAGGTAAGGTAAGAAGTGGGGCGGGGGGGCATAAAATGACTCCACTTAAATCAAGTTTTGATATTTAATGGGAAAGTTACTAGGAAAGCATGGGGACATATTGTCCCACAAAGCAAATTCTCATCTGAGCATTGCAGGAACTGCACCATAGTCCACCTTTGTCTCCAAAACTGCTTTGCTGACACTGGTGAGCAACTAGAAGAGCCAGGCTGAGAACACTCGTTTGCAGCACCATTTTTTTCTGGGCTATTTTTCCTTATTATCGTAATTTTCAAGGCTCTTAATATTTTGCAGACACATAATAACCGAGAAAAATACCGACGCAAGCACCACAAAATAACAGTGATTATTAACTGGAAAAGGCAGAAGGAAACAAAATGCAAGGAGCAGCTTTTCAAAACCTGGCATCCATCCTCCCTTAGAAATTAGACCCCGGTGTGCCTTTTGTGTCTTCCTCGAGCTTCTCCCGTACTTAAAGAAAGAAAGAAAGGGAGAAGAACAATTGTGCCTGCCCTGTGACTGCCTCTACATTGTCCCCTGTCCCCTTTCCAGCCCCGGGGCTGCCCGGGGAGCCACTGGGCTGGGCGGGGGCTGCCACGCCAGGCTTTTTCTGCCTGCATTGAATCGAATTTGGCATCCAGGCAGGAAGGGAGTCATCCCTCGTGCTGGCAACTGGGCAGCTCAGATGTCCCTGCCACCCTCGGCGACACCACCCACCCTGACAGCAAGGAATGTGAGCCATCGTTCCCCGAAAGGAAATAGGCGTTGGGAAATTGGAAATGTAAAATGGGTCATTCCTCATCACCTGGCAGGATCAGAGCTAAATTCTCCCGTGAAAACCTTCTGGCTCAGTCAATAGCCCGTGGAATGTCACCTACCCAAGGCACCCTGCTCCCCAAAATCTCCCTTCCCAGCATTTCCTACTGCAGCACACCACAGAACTCCATCATTCCCAGGCTGTCCCCTCTCCTGTCCCCTGGCCCTGCTGGGAGCTGTTACACTGCAGTGCCGCTCTGGACAAATGGCTTCTGGCTTTGTACCTGTTTTAAAAAACTAGGAGCTCAAAGTCTCCTCCAGGGCTTTGGCCACACAGAACTCATCTCCAGTATCACTTCTCAAATCTTCACATTTCACTTAAAGGCTAGCTCTGAACCAAAAACGAGCATCACCTATGACCAGGCTGAGCATGCAAGATTACAGTCATGAGACAGATTGTCCCGTGGGTTGTTCCCTTCTCCTTGAGGGTCTGGTGCTTCATCCAGCACTGCAGTTTGGGCTCAGCCCAATCTGCTCCAGCTGTCCTTATGGGCTCTTGATCCCTGCCCCAGGTCCTGCCCTCGTGTCGGTGACCACACACAGAGGCCTGGGGGGGTTTGGCGAACCCCGAGGGTGATGCTGTGACCACTCCAAGTGACTCCCTCAGGGTGCAAAGCAGGAGGAGACCTGTGCAGTCCTCTCTGCCTTCCTCCCTCTCGACAGCTCCTGCTTTCGTTTCACACTTGCACGAGCCCTGGATCCTGCTAAAGAAGGAGGTGTGAGAATTGCTTTTGGCAGCAGTCCCTCCCCCAGACGGCTGTGGGTACCCCCAGCACGCCAGGTGTCCCTGAGAAAGGGAGACCCCCAAAAAAGGGAGGGTGGCTGTGCCCTTCAAGGGGGACAGCAGCAGGGAGTGGCACACAGGACAATCCCTGGCCATGCTGTGAGCTTCCCGGGCTCTGTGCTGCCATCTGACAGCTCACTCAGCAGGGCTGTGCCCACGGCATCCCCCGGGGTGGCGTGACACCCTCTGCTCCCTGCCCACACCGTGACACACCATGGTTCCTGTTCCCTGCAGGACTGCCTGAGCCACCACCGCCCCAGCAAGGGCCTCCTGATGCACCTCTGCAAAGCCCTCTGCTCTCACCTCTGAGAGCTGCAGGAGCCTTTCCCACGAGGAACTTGGTGCACATTCGGTTATTAGTTTTATTATTTCAGTCAGAGAGGAAAACTGCTGCCAGTAAATATTGCTAAAATGTCTCTTCCTTGCATGAGGAACACGGAGGAGAATGACCTCATTGCACAGTCTCTCCCTGCTTCCCTTTTCTCCTCCTATTTAGGCAGCAGTTGCAGTACCTATCTCTCTGAAGCTGATAAAAAGCAGTTTTCTAGTGGCAAGTTCTGGTTCCTGGGCAGAGCCCACCACGCAGTTGTATTTGTGATGCTGAAGTCGCCTGCAGGTCTGGCATGTGATTAATCTGCTGATGGGATCTCAGCACTCACTGTCTTGTGCTCCCTCAGAGGCAGCGCTTGCATTTGGCTCACCTTTGATATTTGGAAATGTGCTCATTTCCAGCAGCTGGCAGAGACATTCCTCTGCAAACATCTTGTGAGAATAATAAGCTGCTTGGAAATTGCCCTATGGCCCCCATGCATCTCCCCTTGCCTCCAGGGATTACTGTAAGAGCTGTCTATGTATTCAGATTCTGAGATTTCCTTCCTTTTAGGAGCAAAACAGACAAATTCTCCCTTACTGTACGTGGAGCACGGATTAGGCCATGGATTTCATGCTGCTGTGTCCTGACTTTGGAGAGAAGTCAGCAGCTAAATAAAATATCTGCCAAGGGAGAATCAGGCACAGTCTCATCTTTTAGGGAGGCCTGATTCTGTCTTCTGCTGGGCTGAATCCAGGGACTGCCACCAGCACTCCTATATCACAGAACTACCAACGTTTGCCCGTTTTCTGTTTTCCCCATCGAGCACATTTGCACCACCTTTTAAAACAATGCCACTGGCTTGTGAGTTCCCACATCTTGGTTTGGAGGGGGTCCATCAGTCAGAAGCCTTCCAACTTCTGTGTGCTCTGTATGAGGAGGTGGCCCCATTTTCCAGATTCACCCATGGACCTTTCCCTTGAAAGCTGCTGGGGTAAAGTAATTGCATTTAATAAGAGCCACCCTCATTTCGAAGCTGCCCTTGGTTTAAGGCTGCAGGGGAAGTAATTAAGTTTAACAGTAGCCAAATCCTGGAAACTAATATCTTTCTGAAAGAATTTGGTGATATGAGGGGGAAAATATATATAGTGCTTTAGGACCTGAAATAAGCCCAAATATTTTTTTTCAAGCTGGCAACCAAATAGAAGATTGATTCACACCGTAGATATAAGACATATCCACCAGGACTGTGAATTTTATCAGGACATACATACTTGGGGTTTCAAGGTCATAAAAAATGCTGTTATATTGATATTTTGCTTGCAGTATTGAGGTTAAAGAGAGAGAGAGAGAGAGAGAGAAGCTTCTGTTTAAAATAACAGATTCCCAACCATGCCATGTGTCTGACAGATAAGACGCCAAGGAAAATAAATGTTTTTACAGTGCTGAACAGAACCAAAAATGCAATTTTGGCTAAACACAGGATATGATTTTAATATACATTCACACGTATTTTGCATACAGTGCAGCAACTACCAGTTCCAGCTACCAGCAGCGAAGGGAAGTCCATATGTGCTGATATCCAAAGCTCTCAGGTGCACCCCGGGCCGTCAAAGGCTCTTCCATGTGCTCGTGGGGGTGGACTCTGCAGAGCTACCCTTGATAAAAGCCACGCTATTTTTAAGCTGCCACCATTGTAAGGAGCAGCGGAGGTGACGAGCAGGCCCTTGTCCTTCTCACACCACAGCGCTGGGAAAAGAGAGGTGCTTGCTGCCCTTTCAGGCCTGTGAAGGACTTCCCCGCATTTACGGGGCAGGTGTTGGAAGCAGACTGAGCGCAGCACACACTTTTTTTTGTGGAGATCTGCATTCCCATTCCACGGTGGGCCCTGGGAAGCAAAGAGGCTGGCTGCATCCACGGGGCCACAAGCGGGAGATCAGCCGCCCCACTGCCTGATTTGCAAGTATAAATCAGATTTTTTTGGGCATGCAAACCAAGAGCCGGGAATAACACACAAGCAAAGTCTCAGATCGGATGGCAGCCCAAGCCTCAGCTCTGCTTCCAGGCTCTAAATTGTCTCAGCTGATGACCGTAAGTCCTGTCAATGGAGGTACAACTGGAGAGGAAAATGCTCCCTCCCTCTCTGTAAAGCTTCTGGCTGTATAGAGACATCAATTTCTTGGTGCTCTCACCAGGCATCAAAATTGCAAGGCAGAATTATTAATTCTTGAGAATTAACATATATTTAATTTATATACTAATGTAAAATAGGGGAGGCAGAATTGTTAGTTTTTGAGACGACCTGCAGGACGGTGCATCATAAGGAGTCTCGCAGTTTTTGAAGCACCCAGGCTCTGGATATTACATTGAGGGCACACAAAGTACACATGCATGCATTCCTTGTGTGTTCCTCAATCTCTGTGCAGCTGGAAAAGGGTGTTTATATTTTTTTCTTTTCCCCCCCTTTCTTTCAGCTGCTGTACTTTCTCCTGAGCGCCCTGGCTCTGGTTGCCTGTGTTCTGGCAGCAGCTTTTGCCGCACACCACTACTTGCAGCTGACCAAGTTCACCTGCGACACCGTCCGGGAGTCCTGCCAGTGCAAACTGGACACGGCCGACCCCCTGGGCCGCACCTTCGTGTACCAGGATGGGGCCGACTGTGGCAGCCTGACCAGCCTGCTCGGCCTCTTCCTGCTCCTGCAGATGGCTCTCAACCTGCTGGCGGCCCTGGTGTGCCTCCTCACGTGCTTCGTGGTGTGGAAGCACCGCTACCAGGTCTTCTATGTGGGCATGCGTTTCCAGCCTCTGCCGGCCGCCCAAGGCCACGGGCAGCAGGTGTAGGGCTGGGCCTGGAGTGCCAGGGGATTCCGGGCATTCTAGGAAGTGGCCAGGGAATGGGGACTGCAACCGCGGGCGCGGCGGAGGGACGCGCGCTCGGGAGGTTTGTGACGAGGGAAAACGCTCGCGCGGCTTTAATGAATGTATTTCTCAGTCGTTTTAAGAGCATTTCGTATGGCTGCTCTCGGAAAAAGGCCTCTCGTGAGATTAGCTGGAGGTCACAGATTCCTGAAGGTGCCGCCGTGCAAATGCTCACCAAAGAGGAGCTTTAATAGCCATAGATACAATCATCGGGAACTCAAGCGCAGGGCGACAGCCATTACAAAATAGGGGCCATTTCCCTCTTGCCTTCAGAGAAGCGACGCCAATTTCTACCAGATAAGGATCCAGACTGCTTTGTTATATCTATGGGAACATGCTTTGGGAATATATCAAACCTTGGTGCTCTGGGTGTAATCCACACTGACCTGATTGGAATTTAACATTCAGAAAAGTAATAAGGGAGGTCAAGACCTCTTCAAATGCAGGTTGAGACCAACAGCAAAGTGAATCTGTTGACGGCTGCCATATAAAATACAGCTTTTCAGAATAACTAATGACATAGGTTACCTAACCCAATTGCTAATAAAGAACAATACGAGTGAGTTCGCTGATCGTTGTTTGGTGGGCCCTGCTTGAGACCCCAGGCAGATGTTCGAAGTTTGGGAGTATAGATCAGTTTAAGGAGCTATGAGTTGCACTCCTAAAGTGGAGGGACCCTAAATCACTAGTCATGTTGAAAACTAGGTCCATATTGCTCTAATTGCAGGCTCACAAATCTGGATTTTAGCCAGTTCCACCAATTATGCTCCAAGCACAAAAGGCCAAATGCATTTTTGGTGTAACTCCTCTGAAGACAATCAGCCTTACACACCAGCAGTGGAGTTGGGCCAACAGCCCTGAAAGATATATCCCTGCAACAATGAATGTTTTTAGAATGGGGTGGAGGGAGGGAAGCAAGAAGAGACTGCCAGTCTCCCAAAGACATCTTTGATAATGATGATGGCAACAGAATAATGATTTCTTAATGAGTATAGAAAAACAAGGCATATTCAGGCAGTACCTTTTCACCCTGAAAGTGCAGCGCTAGAAGTGCTTTATATCTTATTAGCCTCATGCCAAGACAACGATGTTGGTTTGTCCCTTGAACTGCCATTTCCACTTGCACAGCATGGACATCTAAATTTAGGAGCAATTCTGAGCTGGCAGTGCTTTGGACTGCCTCCTGATCCATATCTGTGCAAGAGTGAGGCAGCTGCTGCTCACACCCTGCCATGACAAGGGATTTCCCGATCCCAGCCAGAACAAGGATGTCTCTGAGGTGGGGTGGAGCAATCACATGCCAGAAAAATTGTGCCATAATCATTAGCTAGGAGGAAGCAAATGAAATTTGTATAAGGTTTCAAAGAAAGAAAAACAACTTTCTGCAGCAAAAATAGCTATCAGGAAGTCAAAAACCCAGGCTGGTGAAAACCTAGTTGTCTAAGGAGCTCTAATCCTACCAAAGAACTGATGGCGATCACACATCATCCAGGGGCTAGACCATCAAGCCTGCAGGGTCAGGAGGTCACAGCACAGCGGAGCCTCCTGTGGCACATAGGCCGTAGTTTTAGTCATGGAAAGCACCTCTGGAGCAGACACAGCATCACCAAGGTGCTCTCTGCCAAGCCATAGAGAGAGGTGCTGCAGAAGATGAGGGCTTTTGAGATCTGCTTCCAAATGGCCTTTCGATGCACCTAGAAGTAACGAGCACAGGTAAGCCTGCCTGCAGGGCACGTTGGCAAGGCTGCCTGTGTCACCACCCATCCAAGGCGCTCAGCCTGCCTCCTGGGCACTGCTGGGGCGAGCTGGGGCAGCACAGGAGCGTGCAGGCGGGCTGGCCGTCTCAGACTCGTGTGCCAGCATCCTGGGGCCATCCACGCGGGATGTGGCAGGAGCCAGCCCATCTCCCACGGCTCTGGCGGAACGGAGCTGTGCCAGGGCCATGCTCCCTGCAGAGGGCTGCCCAGGGGTGCCTCTCACCTGTGCTGTGCCCAGATCTGTCCCCCATCCCGCACACAACTCCAGCCATGCTCTCTGTAGAAGCTCAGGGCAGAGGATGCACCTTCCTCCTACCTACACGGCCCTCAGTGCACCTGTCCCTCCCTCCAGCCAAAATTGTGGGATCCTCTCTCCACAAAGGAGCAGGAAAGGGATCAAAGGGAGTGTGAATGCTAGCTGAGCTTTGGGGGCCTCCTTCCACCCTCACCACTACCTCGGTGGCTGGCAAAGCAAGGGGAAGGCTCTGCTGGCAGAGCAGGGCACGCTCCCCCCTGCCCATCCCGAATGCCAAAGAGGATGGCTCGGTGTGAGCGCTCCAGCTGAGGCCGGCAGCAGCACGGAGCTGCTGTGGGACACAGCTGGCCAGCCCCAGCCCAGTGGCATTGCCACCAGAGCCACCCTTGGTCTCCTTAATCCTCTGACCTCCGCCTCACCCGTGTGCTTTCAGTGCCCGTCTCCCATTGCCTCCCAGGTGCTGGGTGCCAGGAGGGATGGGATGGGATGATATGGGATGGGATGATATGGGATGGGATGGGATGGGAGGGATGGGTTGGGATCCATGGGATGGAATGGGATGGGATGGGATGGGATGGGATCCATGGGATGGGATGGGATGGGATGGGATGGGATCCATGGGATGGGATGGGATGGCATGGGATGGCATGNGGGATGGGATGGGATCCATGGGATGGGATGGGATGGGATGGGATCCATGGGATGGGATGGGATGGCGCTGCCTGGCCTCTGCCCACTCAGCCCTGGGCTGAGGTTTGCTGGGGCTGCTCTGGAGCACGGCAGGCGCAGCAGGGATGATCACAGAGCTGTCAATGCCTTCCGTGCATCGGCCGCGAGGAGAAGGGAGGTCTGGATAACAGAGCCTGCTCCACTTAACGAGCTGTGCACCTCCGTATCAGCACACCCTCCACTTCCAGCTGCCACCAAGTTCGGTTCGCTAATCAGCAATATGCAGCTTATCGCTCTGCTCTGGAAGAAAGCAATATTTGTCATGTATTCTGTTGGTGGTTTATATGCTTAATGAATAAATACGGGGCATTCTGATCTAGCAAGGATTAACTTCTTTATTTCCTCTTCGTGAGCATAAAATCGAAACAGGAGACATGGAGAAAAGGGCACATGAGGTTTAGGAACTGGTTTTCCACTGGGTACGGTTTTACAATGTGTATTTTACTCAGATTAAGAATTTTGGAAAGTACTAATTAAAGGATTTCCACCTACCACAGCATATCCAGACACCTCCCAGCCTTTTCCCAGCGTCAGGGTCCACATGGATGCCACCAGGAGAAAGACTGGGACTAAAAGGCTTGGAAAGGACAGAGGTGTTGAAGAAGAAAACAATCTTTTTTAAGCCTGGGAAATTTATCTTCTAGGTGAACGCCGCAGAAAGGGGTAGGATTAAACCTCTACGGACACACAGAATTTGCGAAGGGCTCGATGTAATTTACTCTCACAAACCCAGGTGTGATTCTCATTTGCACCCTGGCCACTTTACACTGTTTTCCCAGTGTAAAGGGGTTGTAAAGACCGCATCAATCATCTTTACACCTACTTTATGGCCATTTTACACAGCTAAAAGGGCCCTTTGTGTAAATGAGAACTCAAGCCCTAGAGAATTTAATGGAGAGGAGATCCTTTCTATAGACTGCGCTAGACCCTCTAATAGGGTCTATTACTGGGATATAACTCTCCGCTGGATTTTATAGAGATCATCAGTCTCGATTAAATTCAGCTCTGCGAAACTTTTCCAAAGGCCATCACCCCCTGGTGTCACGCCTGTTCCTCCGCCCCGAGCACACGGAGAGAGCGATGGCGTGGCACGGATAACTGCTCGGGTTTTTAAAAGGATTTTCAAAAGGAGAAGCAGCAGCCACCGCTCTCCTCCGGCTCGGAGGCATTTCGGTGCTATGCAAATACCGGAGCGACAACAGCGGCAGCGAAAAGGGAACCGAGACACGGCGCTCGCAGGGAGCCGAAATGTCACATTCTCAGCGCCACCGGCGTCCCCACCGTGTCCCTGCCGTGTCCCTGCCCTGGTGCCGCTGCAAGGCCAGCGCTGGTGGGCGGAGGGGAGCACGGAGGGCCAGCGCCGGCCCCGCGCTGGGGCTGCCCGGGATGGCCATCCGCGCCGGGCTCTGCGTGGGCACCGCTTGGAGCCCTGCCTGGAAAACAGCTCTGCGCAGCGACGCCGAGAGCTGCAATCCACTCACGCCACTGTTTTTTTTATTTTCCTAATTTTTTTTTTTTTTTTTCGCGCTCCCAGCCAGTGCAGTATTTGCTCCGGGGGCCTTTCGAAAGAGAAAGCACGCTGCTAGCGTGTGAGAGGAGCCGCGCTTCAGGTCCTCTATATTTAGAAAGCCAGGATGTCGTACCTCGCCTTGAAATTTTCATAGTGCCCTGCACCCCACCCACCCACACACGTACACATGCTCGCGTCTGGAAAATGTTTTTCGGTGCCGGCGCAGGGTGTTGGCTTGGGGGGATTCGAGGGAGGCGCAGAGCAACAACAGCAGCTCCGCGCCGGGCGCGCAGCTCGGAGCCTCCTTAAGGCAGGCGCGGGGGAGCCGCGGCTGCAGGGCAGAATTCCTGCTCCCTCTGGTCTGTAACACAACCCCGAGGCACGGCCGAGCTGTTCCGAGGCGCAGGGAAGCCCTGTCCCCTGTCACGTCGGGCAGGGCTGTGCCCTCAGCCTGCAGCATCTTCCCCGGCTCATTTTAAAGCGGTGCAGCACCTGTAGCGAGGGCTCCAAGGAGGTGAATTCTGGGGGTAGCTCCTCTCAGGCCTCTGCAGTTCCTCCTCCCCAGGGGTTTTTGCTTTCTGCTAAATGGCTGCCTCTAGGAATCACTACTCAGTAGCATTTACGCTCTGCTTAATTGCCTCTGTAGTCAAATATCATAAGCAATGATTGCACCTACAAAGACCTGCGGTACATTTTTCTTTTGGTTTTGGTACCTGGTCTCGATGCCTTTGTCCAAGCAAAACAGCTGAAATCCTCACCTGAACCTCAAACTTATTGGGGGGTAAGCTGGCAATTTCTTTTTCCTTTCTTTTCAAAGAAGATACGGGCAATGCCTATTTAATTTGTTACCTCAACGCTTTCCCGCTCCACAAAGCTGTGTCCACACTGGAGTGCAGCCCCTAAGGACGTGGAGCTGAGACCCCCCAAGCTCAGCAGTGACCCCCACTTCACCCAGGTGCACCCAGGTGTCCCTGTCAGGCAGGGACACCTGAGGGTCAGCTGCCCAACACGAGCAGGAGCCTGGACTGAGAGGAGGGAACAACCCGCAGAGGTGGTTTGGGTGCCTGCCTCTCCTTCAGTCAGATGGATTATGAATGATGAGTGCTGGGCTCACTTCAAGCTACAGGAGATATAGAGAGTGACACCGATTAAGGCAGCCCTCGGCTTTGCGAGCCCTGATTGTCCTGGAAATGAGATATTTGCACAAGACAGGGTTTTAACCCCGTTTCGCTCTCACAGCTGTGTAAGGAGAACTATTTTTAATTAGCCCAAAGCTGACTGGAGAGGGATTTCTCCTCACTTCAGTGTGGGATTTCTCTTTCACCAAAACTGCAATGAGAGGAAGCCTTTCCCTATCTATCCCCCACGAGGCTGGCTGGGAGCATCTCTGCTGGAGCCAGAGCTGCACGCATGCAGAGGTGTGTGGGAGCCACCCTCATGTCCTTTTTGGGACATTTTCTTCCAGCTCCAGCTGCCAGCTGCCACAGGGAGGGCAGGGCAAGCTGGTGTCCCAGATCCATAATGTGCCCGAGTCAAGCAGGCCCTGCAGCAATCCCCATTTATACTGACACCACTGGCCGCCAGGGATTTGGTGGGATGGGGAACAATCACACCGAAAAGGAAAGAAAATAGGCATTTACACTTTCCCTTCCACCTTGTGGATGCAGTCAGGAGAGCAGCACGCACACGAAGGGACCCAAGAGGAAAAGCAAAAGCCTCCCGTCCCGTTTTGCTGTCCAAACCTGCCAGCGTGCTGAGAAACAGTGAAAACGTGCAGAAAATAAATCCCCAGGAATCAGGCACTATAAACACTTTGGGAATTTCAAGATCCAAAGCATTGTTAGGTTAGGAATGTGAAAATTAGTGCATTTTTATGGCTTGCCCAAGTCTTCCAGACAGCATCAGGTGGGGACCCAGACAGCCAGGCTTCTTTGCTGTCACCAAAGGAAGTAAATTTTGTAACCCGACTGGGAGGGGGCAGGGATGGGGAAGGGCAGTTTTGGGGCTGTACTCATATATCCATATATTCTGTTAAGGCTACTGTTTGCATGGATTCAGCATTTTTTCTTGCGTACAAAAGGAAATTTTAGGATCTCAGCTGGCAAAATTCTGTGCTTCTGAATTAACGGGAGTTGCATATCCACTTTATTTCTAATAAAACTTTTCTCAGTGACTCCATCCAGGTTTCAGTGCTTCTCTTGCTTCTCCATTTTCCAGTGAGGCAGGACTTTCCTGGCACATGCTCCACAAAGCAGGTGGAGTAGAAGAGGAATAAAGATTGGTTGGATTTATCTTTGCCTGAGCATGGCACATCTTACTGTGAGGCTTTCCCCACTAACAGGAACATGTTGACTGGGGCTGGCTTGGAGTTTGATAAGGTTTTTCTTTCAGTGGCTGTGTCAGGATCTGATTCAAGGCCACTGAAATGGGTGAAAAACTAACTAATATTTCCCATGCCTAATGGGAATATTAGCCCTGCAGCAGCACACTAGAGGCAGCACCGGCTATTAAAGAAAGTGAGCTGATTAAGGGACAACCTCGAAGACTAAAAATAATCAGGGAAACAAGAATCAATGCCGTATGAAAGCAAACACGCAGTCAGTTGTTATCACAGAGCTTTTCACGTGATGATCTGTGCACTGATCTCACCCCGAGAGTGTTTGTTTTGGACAATCTTAAAGGGTCCGGCCCCGTGGACTGGCAGCAACACATAGGGACTGATCCGAGAGCACAGGCCTGACCCAAAGCCCATGGAAGTCGAGGCATTGACTCCTCCAAGCACTCCCTGCAGGAATCACTCTGAGTTTGCAAAGATATGCTGCAGTTAAAGATGTTGGTCTGGGCAGAGGGAAAATGTACTGACACTGTCGCTGTCAAATCCAGGCAGAGACAAGTGAAAAGCAGAGGGGTTGTAACTAATAAGTGCAGCACAAAATAAAAACAAAGTGGCTGAAGGAAAACTTGAGCAGTCAAGGGGAAATGCAGCAAGTTCAAACAAACTGCCTCGGCCCAGACACATTGCACAGAACTCGCACTGATTTGAAGAGGAAGAGGAGAAGGATGGCAGGAGCTCAGCATCTCGCTTTTTCACAAGCCTCAAAAACATCGCAGGCGATGCGAGAAGAAAAAAATACGTGGCTTTAGTCCTGTCTGGAAACATGTGGCACAAACTGAGGCAGAGGAGATTAAACTTGGCTTTGCCCTCTCTTTTCACTGCCCTGCTCTTTGCTAGTATTATCTCGGCTGCTTGGTCCTCAGCAAACAGCCGAGCAGCCAAAATATGGGCAGGATTCACGCCATCACCAACGCAGCCAATGAATGAAACAAGGCACTTGTTCCCTGGAGCAGGAGGGAGGGGAAGCGTGGGGATTTGAGCATTTCTGTGCGGTGTTGGAAACCCACCTTGAGCAGAAGCAGTCCCTCAGCTCACACAAACCACCGGCGCTCGTCTGACGTCAATTGGCAGGCGCTGGGGTGCCCCATCCCAGCGCTGGCTGCAGCAGCACAAGCAGCGAGAGAGGCCAGAGCAGAGCTGGAGCTCTCCTCACCGCTCTCCAGCATCACCCACAGCTGTGCTCTCACAGGCACAGGGCACGGAGCAGCTATGGCACACGGCTCGGGCCAGCGGCCGGCCAGGTGTGGGTGGCACAGGGCTGCAGGGGATGGTGGATGCTGAAAAGCTGAGGCTGTGCTGGGCAGGGCTCTGTGCTGAGGCCCTCAGCACTCAGGGCCACCCCTGAGCTGTGGCAGTGGCTGGGCAGGGCCAGGGAGAGAGCAATGCTCACACAGTGATGGGAGAGGCAGGACCTGCTGGCCCCATGGCAGGGATGGCTGATGCCCTCCAGCCTCCGTCCCGAGATCCTGTGAGAGAGGCCTTGGGAGAGCTTGTGGGAGAAGGATGAGAAAATTACTGACCATGGGAAGCACCACAGGCACTCAAGTGCTCTCCCCTTTCACTCTCCCCACCAAACAGAGCCAGGTCTGGAGGGAGCGGGAGCAGGAGGAACTCGACTCTCTCAGGGTCCTTCCTGGAGGAAAAGGTGGCAGCAGCTCTGCAGCTTCCCTGCCCTCCCTGCCCTGGGTTCCACCCCTCAGCCACCCAGCCCAGCCCATCCCAGCCCTGAATGCATCCCGCAGGGGACACAGGGACAGCTGCAGTACAGGACATGTGTCCCAAAGCTGCTCGTAGGGCTTGGCAGCCCTTGGTTTTTGGGGATGCTGTTGAGCCGGCAGTGGCAGGATGGGGAGAGCTGCAGCAGGAGGAGCCTCTGGGGACCACACTCGGCTGCTTTCCTGGGCTGCAGGTTTCAACAACAGCACAGCAACCCACTCCCTTCTTTCCCCACCTGAAAAGCCTCCAAAGGCCTTGACTTCCAGAGCAGGAGGTAACTCTGCAGCCCCTGCAAGCCAGCTCGGCTGAAGCTGTCCTGAGATGAGCCCAAAATGAAGGCAGCCAGGATTGCTGACTGCCTCTGGAAATGAAAGCACCAGAGCTTTACCTCCTGGATCTCTTTCCCCACCCGTGCTGAGTGTGGTGCAGCACAGACCCCTCTGAGGTGCCCATCCCATCATTGCCATGATCAGTATTTGTTCCTGGGAAAAGGGATGCTGTGTGGAGCTGGAGCTCGAAGGCACGGTGGAGAAAGGAGGCTGCACACGGACATTCCCAAGACAGAACCAGAGTTTACCCACAGCACGTTTGCCTCTTCCATGGCCAAGAAGTGAGCTGAGAGCTCTGTTGTTATCTCTCACCTTGGAGAGCCCTTTGGGGAATATCTGGACCTGCATTGCAAAAGCTCAAACGCAGCTGAAGTGAGGTGTGAGCCCACCCTGGGACTTCAGTTTGAAGCTGTTCATTTTATGGGATGGTGGGAGGATACAGATCCCTTTTCCCAAAGCTACTTGAGCAACCTTGGGTTGAAATGCTCAAAAAGAAGGCAGAGGGCCCTGCAGTGACGCAGGGAGACCCAGGGTCAAGGCATGACACATGTAGTGACCATCTGAGGGCCGTGGGCTTTGTGGGGAGAAGAGACGTGCTGGACAGGGGCACGGTGGGAGCAGCAGCTGCCTGTGGAGCCCGGGGGCTCCTGGGGCCAGCACAGCAGTGGGCAGGTGTTTCCACCAGCAAAACCTCTCAAACTGCTCAAATAGATGCCACACAAGCAGCTGGAAAAGAAAGTCCCAGTGCCCAGCTGCCTGCTGCAGGCACAGCACAGAGGTGAGGGACTTTATCGGGGACAGCCAGAGGCCATGGAGGGCGATGGGGGCAGCTGGCAGAGGTTTTCCCTCTGCGCAGTGCCAGGGCTGCATCCCAGCAGTTCCCTGAGCACCTGGGCATCCTGGCTGGCTGGAGGGCCTCTGCTCACCTTCCCAGGAGTAGTCATCCTCCTGCCAGCTCCTGTCGCCAGCAGCTGCACCCTGTCCTTGCGGGGATGCCCTGGCTGGCAGTGTCCCCAAGGGGAGCTGAGCAAACCGAGCCACCCACACAGTGCTGGGTGCTGAGCCCTGTGAATCAGCCCCTCCTGCCTTCGCTCATGAGATCCGTGTGGCCACAGTGAGCTCCTGTGTGTGTGTGTGGTCCTTGGGAGCAGCCCCTTCCTCACCCCCGGGGCAGCTCGGGGCGGGGGGCACACCCCAGGGCAGCTTGGGTTGGGGGGCACACCCCAGGGCAGCACCCTGGGGGCTGAGGAGCCCAGGCAAACCCCCCATGGGAACATGTGGCTTCGGGACACGCTGTGGATGCATCCCACAGGCTCCTCTGGAGCAGCACAGCCCCAAGCCTCACACTCCAGCGTGCGGACCCAGCCCTTCCCCAAATGTCCCTCCCAAAACACCACCCGAACCCACCTTCTGCTCCAGTGACAGCCTGGGCATGGCCATGTCATCTGCAAGGAGCAGGATGGCCCCAATCTTCTAGCCTTTCCTCCGGACAGACCTGCTTGAAATGGGTGGGGTTTTTTCCCTGTTCAGTGGACCACGTGTGTGGCAATAGTTGTAACAAATTGGAGCAAGTAAAAAAGAAAAAACTGCAAGAGAAAGGGGGAAAGAAGTAGAAGTGCTGTTCTTCCTTCTCTTCTCCTCTAAGATATCCTGCAGGCCCCATCCAAAATGCCTTTGTTGTGTCCTCCCCAGCAGCACTGTGGTCAGGGGAGGCTGGCACTCAGATGCTGATGGGAGGACCCTCTTGTCTGGGGTTGAACCTGAAGTTCATCCTCTGGGATTAGGAATTCACTGCCGATAGCTGCTCATTTCCATGGTGATTGTTCCCTTCCGCACACAGAGCGAATGGCCTGTGTGGCTCTGAGCACCACGGGAGGCAAAGCTCTCATGGGAAAAGCAGCCCCAAAACGCTTTGAGAAGAGGAGAGGAGAGGAAAGAGGGGTAATGACTTTACCCATCATGGACTGAGCTCTCAGACTTGACAGATGCCCCTGCTGGGATCCAGAGCCTGAGCAGGCTGTCACAGCTCAGGACCACCAGCTGTCCTTGGGGTCATTTGGATCGCTCTGAAGCACAATGCTGTCTGTGCAAATAGCAGAGCGCAAATCTGGAAACACAAACCAGCTCTGCTGCTGACCTCCAGCGTGGTCCCAGAGAGCCATGCCATCTCTGTGCTCCTGAGTCCAGTCTTTTCCCTCTCCAAGCTACAAACCTTTTGGCTGGGGACGCTGGTTTTCATGTTTGCAAACAAGAGTGTGAATCATGTGGGGCAAACCCGCTGGGCTTGGGGCAGCATTTCTGATTTACACTGCTGTAAATTACTGCCTCTGCTTTCAAAAATGTTGTTGTTTCGTTGGACGGCGTCCCAGTAGCTCTGCAAAGAAGGGAGTGGGAGAAATTCTTCGTGGATTAATTTCTTATGATTTATTGGCCACCGAGCATCGTGCAACCACTTGCCTTGCGCAAGGCTTGTGCATCCCCACGGTGGATAGTGGCTCCAGAGGACTTGGTACTGTAAAAACAAGAAATAAGTTGGCTGTTTCTAGCTAAGAAGAAGCTCACAAGGCTGTTTTACACCAGTGGAAGCGGAAGGTGGAAGAAATAAAATGAGAGCCAGGACAGCTCACCAGTAAAATACACATTTTGACCCGAGGTGTTCTAGCAGCAGGTCCAGCCACAGTCGCTTTGACTGAAAAAGAAAACTTTCCAAACATGGATTAGGGGGTCAAATAAGAAGCTCGTCCATGAAAATGCTCAGGCTGGGTGGAGGATGATGAGGAGGGAAGAAGAACAGCCTTGGGAGACAGGTTTCTGAGGGCAGGGCTGGTGGGGGAGGAGCCTGAGGGGCATCCAGGGATGCAGAAGCCACCGCGGAGCATCACAGATGTCCATCAGGCAGGGTGGCTCAGGAAGAGAGGTCACAGCTCCATGGGGTGACCCTCCTGCTGGGGCTGTCAGAGCTACCAGGAAGACTCTGGTTGCTTCCCATTCTCAGAATGCATTTATTTGTGGGTAAAAATTAATACCTAGTCTCCATCAATCTGCCATCTCTCTTTGGTTAATTCGCTGAAAGTGGTCTGAAAAAATACATATAAAGAAAAAGACTTTTCCTTGTTAGTCACCTTCCAGTCGTGTATAAATGCTCTGACAGACAATTATCTGTGATATTGCTTCTATCTAGGGCAGAAAATGAGCAGGTGAGTGTGAAACAGAAAGTTATTTATAAAGATGCAATTGAAACAAAATCCATCCTGCGGGCTTGAGAGTTTAAGGAGGAAAAAATGCCTTTACTGTATGTCTTTGCATTCTCTGCTGGGGTTTGGATGCTTCCTCAGGAGCGGGAAGGCCACATCCCTGGAAACAACAGGCTGAAAGAAGCAGGCAGCATGGCAACAGCTGAAAATAGGCATGGAGGCACCCGAGAGAGCCCCTGAGCCCAAAGCAGAGCAGGCTGGTGCAGTGTCCATCAGGCTGAGCCGGTGCTTGCCCAACCCTCTGCAGCGGGGCATCGATACTGGGATGCATTTTGAAATGGAAACCAAATCCTTTCTGCGGCAAACGCGGCTGGAGGTGCTTCCTGCAGTGCTGGGACATGGAAAAATGCCACCACCGCTGGGGAGTCTCCTCTGGGCAGTGGTGGTGACTCCATTTGCCTCCCCCGAGATGGAGACTCCCCCTCTTATTGCCGTGCTTGGGAGTCCTGCAGCCTGGGAGCTGCAAACTCTCAGTGGCACAGCCCTGCAGGCTTTCTGCAGGCATAGCCCTGTGCCAGAAGCTCGTGGGAGGCTGTGCTGTGGCTGCTGGCCCCCGGCACCAGGCTCACTTTCCCCAGCAGCTCCACCACACATCCTCGAGCCAGGCCAGGACCTAATTTGGTGGTGGCTCTTGCTGGGGACGGAAGGCTTTTGCCAATTTGTTATTAAATCACAGCGCTGCTCATGCCAACATTAGGCTGTCTGGGGCTAAATGCACAGAAATTACCTACGTGGGCTCTGCCAGCCAGCTTGGGGCAGCGATGCAGGGCGAGGTGGGTCTTTGAGCAGGGCTCTTTTCTTGTGGCTGAATCGCATCCTTGCCCTGCTCAGCCTCTCCTGCTGCCAGCTCCGTGACTCCCCCCCTGGAGGTGCTGGAGGGAGACAGGACCTGTGGGGATGTGGAGATGTGCTTTAGGATGCAGGAACTGCTGCGGTGCTGAAGTCCTTTCGCTTCTTTATCCCTTGATGCGCGAGTCGCTCATCCTTGTCCCACCCAGAGCCACCGCTCCTGCAAAGCTGTGACAGCAGAGAGCAACATAAATGGACAGCTGGTCCCAGTTTGGTTCCCAGGATTGCCCCAAGCATCTGGGGGCTCCGAGGAGCTGAGCATCACAGGTCACCTCCCCTGCCCCAGTGATGACAGTGAGGAGCAGAGCTGGTGTACCTGTCCTTGTGGAGAAAGAGATCTCTGGGGCCGCCAGCCTTTCAGGAGCGGTTCCAACTAAACAGGAAGGCTTCTGAGCAGATGTGGTTGCTGCAGCGCTGCTGCCAAGGCTCTGCTCCACAGGCATCAGCCGTGGGGAGAGGTTTATCCCGAGCTGCAGTGCCGCACGCAAACAGCCTCCAGATCGTGGGGGGAGTGTGTAGCTCTTTCAGGGCCGAGCGGATGGTTCCCTCACTTGACATGTCCTCGTCTTGAAACAACATCACTTTGTTGAATTTTGTGGCTTTCTATGTGGAACAACATTAGCTCATCCAAACCTGTGGTTGATTTGAAAATGAAATTCCGGTAAGCTTTTGTACCATCTGGCAGTGTCCAGCCGAGCGGGGTTAGCGAGAAAACCGCTGCACACGTGTGCCCCAACACACACACTCACCAGAAACGCTGTCATCATCATAATCAGCGCTTGCAGGAAGCCTGGCATCGGCAGGGTGAGGGAAGAGGGACAAAATCAGAGCCTGACTCCTCTCCCAGCCGCTCGCCTTCCCTGGGGCTTGGCTCCTTCCACCAGAGGGCATTTTCCAAGCCGTCCCTGCTGCCGCTCCTACCCTTCCTTCCTCTGACGTGAGCTTCCAAGTGGCTCCAGATGTAAATCAAACACAGCTGGGCGAGCTGCGAGCCGGCGCCGTGTCGCATTCACACTGCTGCAGGTCACTGCGGCGCTGCCGGAGAGGTTCTGATCTGCCCCAGCCTGGCCAGACACACCGAGGAGGGTCTGAGCAACAAGGAGAGGTGTGGGGCTGATGCGACAGCTTCTTGGTAGCTCCATGCCATGGCTGGAGTGGCATGAGGTGGGACCAGCCCTGGATTGCCTCCTAGCTCCTCTGCTCTGGGCAGGAAGCAGGACACGCGGCAGATCCTTGATATTTTGTACTGTCCATTGCACTCTTCCTCTCCTGAGAAAGGAGACCTGCCACGGGCAAAGCTGAGAGGAGACGTGGCCATCACCCACACACACAGCAGGTCACCAAGCATCCATGTGTCATCTTCTCCCCTGCGAGAGGGCTCCATTATTTCTTCTCCCTGATGTCCAGTGATAGGATACATGGGAATGAGTTCAAGGCGGTGCAGGGGAGGTTCAGACTGGATATTAGGAGGCATTTCTTTAGCAAGAGGGTGGGGAATCACTGGAACAGGCTTCCTAGAGGGGTGGTCAATGCCCCAGGCCTGTCAGTGTTGAAGAGACATTTGGACAATGCCCTTTACAACGTTCCTCAACCTTTGGTCAGCCCAGAAGTGCTCAGGTGGTTGGACTGGATGAACATTCTAGGTCCCTTCCAAGTGGAACGTTCTGTTCCGTTCCGTTCTATTCCACTCTATTCAATTGATTCCCCTAATTTCTTTCAGGTTCCTCCCTTCTTTCACACTCAGCTTCTCATGGATTTGAATTAAATGTGTGTGTGATGGAACAGAAATGGTGGGGAACGTGAGAGGCTGGTTAGGACATGCAGGACTGTGGGAGCCAAACACAAAGCCCACCGGAGCCAGCGGGCAGGTCTCCAGCCATCCAGCAAGCACAGGGTGTTTGCACACATTCACCTCCACGAGCTGAGGGACAGAGGAAAATATATGAAGTGCCTTTAAAAAGCCTTAAATTGTAGCAGAGATCTGCTTTTGAGAACAAGCAATGGATGTCTGAAGGATGAGCTCTGATGTTCAGCCAGCATCGCTAAAAGACTTCAGCTCCATGGAGGTCACACCTGTCCTGGGCTGAGGGGACATTTCCCAGCGGCAGCTGTGGGTTTGGGTCACAGCCTACGCCTGCACGAACAGGACTTTTGATGGAAATTGTTGTGGATATCTCCGTTCAGAACGGGCACTGCTGGATTCCAGTCTGCGTCACGTGCATTTAAAACGTGTGCAGGTACACCTGGGAGTATTTTCTCCCTGCTCTGGACACAGGGAGAAACCCATGGCCCTGAGGTGGGTGGAGGGCAGCAGAGCAAGGCACGATGCCCTCAGCCCCAGCCTGACTTTTGCAGGGCTTCTTTTGCCTGGCTGCTGAGTCCCAGCTCCTTCCTCCACACCGACACCATCCCATCCTCTGCCCAGCCTACAGCTGCTAATAAAAGCAGGAATTCGGATCACCTGAGAACATCTCCCATCATCTTGACTGGAGAAATAAAACGAAATCAGTTCTATCCACCAAGGCTTTAAACCCAGGCAGCATTTCTAAAAGGTGGCCCTGGTGAGGCGCTGGGCTGTGGATGGGAGGCTGACACGCTGTGATAATCCTGCTCTAATTCTTTTTTTACAAGGATTTTTTTTTTTTTTTAAATATATATATAGTTTTGCCTTCGGCATATGCTGTACTAGTGTAGCAGCTCTTCAAGTTCCATGTTTTCCAGTGAACGTGTGAGTGACAGCACCTAAAAACAGCAGCTGTTACATAAATAAGGCTGGCGCTTCCCCGCCAGCGCCGCGGTGGCAGTGGGGACAGGGCCAGCATGGCCCGGGGGGTGACATCACCGTCCTGGACAGAGGGGGACACCCCCCAGGGCAACCCTGGTCACCACCAACCTCCCCATCCATCACAGATTGTCACCTCCCGGGGCTGCATCCCTGCTGCTTGTCACCGGTGACGTTCCTGCCGCTGCCATGCTGTAAAATAGCAAATGGATAAAAAGAATAACCCACAACTTGCATTTCTGGCAGCTCACAGCTATTTGGCCAATGCTGTGTATAAGGATTAAAGTGGCCAGTGTTCCAGCGTGATGTATGTTGTGTCTTAATGAGCAGCTTAATTATTTTACTTAGCAGGAGATGGCCAATAAAGTATTAAGAAGCCAAATTTGGGACTTGGTTTCCTTTCATATTAGGATGCAAAAGTCTGATTTGTACTGCCTGTAAATTTGCTGTATCTCAGCATGCAAATACTCCTGAATAATTTAGGCTTTCTTTAAGAAAGCGTGCGATATCCCAGAAAAGATTAATATTCAACAGACGTCCATCATCGAAGCAAACACTTTTTTTTTTTTTTTCTAAAACTGTACCGAGTTTCTCATAAATTCCCTTAATGGGACAGAAACCATCCTGGCCCTTCTCATAAGGCTTGTCTGCTTGCCACAGTTCATGAATGTGGCAGGAAAACTTTGCCTGTGTAAAGCTTAGAAATGTTGGACGCCCCCGGAAGGACAAGAGGGGATGTTCTTCGAACACTTTCCCAGACCCAAAGGGAACAACGAAGAGGAGAGCAGGAGGAGAGCTGGGATCTGAGGTTTGGGTTTGCAGGAAGAGGAGATGGCAGAGCCACACAGCCACTCCTGGATGGACACAGCTTTGCTCACGCCCACCTTGGCGGGCAGGAGCAGGGGGAAGGTCACTGGGGCACTCCAGGCTGTGCCTCCCGCTCTGGAGACTCTCCTGCACATTGTAACGTGGCAGTCGGGAACCAGGCCTCCCACGTTTCCATTTTGAGAGTGGAATTCGCTGAAACATGAGAAGGAGAACTGAAATGCACTGCGCTTCAGGCGCAGGTATCAGCAAGACAAAGTTTTCTCCCTCTGACACACCTACAGCTGATATTTCTGTGAGCAAGGTGTCGCGAGGCTGCATCAGCAACGGTGTGGGATTCACCCATAACTAAGTGGGTACCAAAAATCACTAGGTTGGGATTATAAAATAATCATCAGCTTTGACATTTATGTCTCTGTTCACCAACCCAGAATTTCTGGTAGGAAACTACTCCAGCAAAATATAAATGGGTATTGATTATGAATTTTGGCAGAAGCTCAAGTTTTTCTGAAGTCTGAAGTGGTCTCAGGTAGCTCAACCTCCTGGCAGGTGAGAACCACCTTTGTGTTTTGAACCTGGAGCTCAAATTTCTGTGGGTCCAGGTGTGTTTGGGCATTGGCCTTTGGCTCACACACCTTTTGGGCTCGGAGCAGCTGGCAAAGGATGGATTTCAGAGTGTGGAGTCACAGAGGCAGACATTAAGTCACAGCAGGGAAGAACTGCTGTCCAAAAATGACTGTTCTGAAACCGAATGGCCAAGACATTGATCATTACAGAGGGTAACTGTGAAGGCTGGAGGGAATGAATTGCTTGTTAGAGGTGATACGGTCACACACAGGAATTCCAAGCAAGCACTTCTGGAATAAATGATGCTGCTCCGTTCTTTTCGGAGCAACAAATGAGTTCCCTTAGCTACAGCCTCAGAGCATCTTCAGCCAGTTCAGGGCGAGCTTGTGGACACAATGCCTGCTTGGAAGCCCCAAATATCCCTGCAAAAGCAGCAGTTAAACCCCTGCCTCACCCTGTCAATCCTTTAACGTGAGACATTTCTCGCCCAGGACGTGACTCTGCAGAGACAGCGAATCCTTCCTGCCTGGTGCCGGGGGAAGAGGCAGCCTGGCAGCAGGCTCAGCTGGGTGGGAATTAGGAAGGGCTTGAAGTGAGGGCTCAGAGAGAGCCTGCAAACTGCAAAACAGCTGTTAGTGTGTGCTTGGAGGGTGCTGGCTTTCCTTTGGACGTAAAGCTGGTTGTGAGAAAAGGATATTCAGACCAGCGTGGTGCTGAGGGTTTTGTTTTCTCTCCCTTAGCCAGCGAGTGCTGACATTTCCACAGCTGTGGAAGGGCCATTTGAGGGCCTCATGATCAGCAAGGGAAAGGGCCCACATCAAACCCACGCCTCACAGAAACGCTTCTCCAGGGCTGCCCTGCCCTCCGTGGCTCGTCCCCTCCGAGATGGGGAGGCTCCCAGCAGCTCCTGATGCCTGCCAGGAGCCCCTCTGGGAACATCCCACTCCCAGCTCTGGGATACACCAGCTCCCCTCCCATCCATGGTGACCTGGATAGCCCCTGGGAAAGGTGATGTCCAAGGGCACACGCTGCTCCGCCTCTCCTGGCTGCATTCAGCCACAGGATAAAGCACCCAGGAGTGTTTTTCCAACCTGTACCTCTTGCCTTGGCCTTCCCCTATGATACAAACCTGCCTAAAGCTCTTGAGTCTTCATAGGTGCTGAGCATTGCTGATTTTCATGGCTATTGATATGAGACAATGAATGGGTCAGAAACTCTCTGCAATCTACCCCTAATGGAAGTTTACAAAAAGAAGAGTGTCCAGGAGCATTTTGGAAGCTTGGTATTATATTGAAGAGCTGCACCTGACAGGAAGGTTATAAACAGCCATAAAAGATAGCCCCGTGTCTAGCCCCTTCTATCCGAGTTGCAAAGACAGGTAAGACTATTTATCTCAATAAATAGGCAAGAAGTCTTCAATCAAGTGACAGCTTGTTCCCATACCGTAATTAAATTTGAAGCTCAATGACTATTGTATAAGTCAATGGCATAGACAGGATGATTACAGGAAAATCCCCAGAGATGCCAAGATTGGTACAGAGAGGTGGAAGTGAGAGCTCAGTGTGAAGCTGAGTCTAGCCCAGGCCAGATCCACTGCTGGGCTCGTCCTGGGCTCTGCCCTGGAAGCATCACCCATGGAATTGCCAAAAAATCCTGTCTCCTCCCTGCAAAGGGAGGCGCAAAGATGTGTGAAAGTAGGAGCTGGCCTGAGAAAATCAATGTGAGCTGGACATGAGCCTCTGGGGCTGGACGGCCCAGCGATGTGAACTGACCCCCAGAACCCACCCTGTGCTGGGCTGCACCCCGAGCCCGTGGGCAGCAGGGCAGGGGGGATTGTGCCCCTCTGCCCTGCTCTGCTGAGACCCCCCTGCCGGGCTGCAGCAGCCCTGGGGCCAGCACAGCAAGGACAGGGAGCTGCTGGAGCCAGCGCAGAGCAGGGACACCAAGGGCAGCAGAGGATGGAGCAGCTCTGCTGGGAGGAAAGCTCTGCTGAGGGAATTGGGATTGTTCACCTGCACAAGAGAAGGCTTTGGGGTGACCTCATTGCTGCTTTTTCAGTACTTAGAGGGGACTTATAAGGAAGATGGGGGAGACTCCTAGCCAGGCCTGTAGCTGTAGGACAAGGGGTAATGGTTTTAAACTGAAAGAGGCCAATTTAGATTAGCTATAAGGAAGAAATATTTTACAGCGAGGACATTTTATGTTGGAATAGACTGCCCGAAGAGCTGGTGGATGCCCCAATGCTCAGGGAGGTTGGGCTGGATGACCTTTGGAGGTGCCTCCCACCCCAAATTACCCAATGATGCTGTGGCTCCACATCTCGGTGGCTGGGTAGCTGTGGCTGTGTGGCAGCTCCAGCACAAATGCACATTTGCATTCCGTGAGCTCCTGATCCTGCGGGGCTGCCGAGCTCCTCTCCTTCCCCACCTCCCCTCCTGGGCAGGCTGTTTCCTCCAGCAGCAGCAGAGGAACACCGGGCTGTGCTGCTGGGGCACAAATCCCAGCCCTGGCAGGGCTGAGGACCTCCTGAGGTGAAGGACCACCCCTCCCTTTGCTCCCTGAGCACAGCACTGGACACTGCTGGTGTCCAGCTCGCAGCTGTTTTCCCTCAGCTTGGCTCTGGTTACTGCCCAAGGGCTCCACTCCATCCTTGCAGCTTCCAAGTCCTTCAGCTGCTTTCTCCTGTTTGCACTGACAGGCGAGGGAAGGGACCAAACTCTGTGTTCCCACTCCAAGGGACAAACAAGGAGAGCACCATCGTATTTCCTTGGCTTGCATTTCGCGACATAATTAAAAAAATATCTCTCATTTCGGAGAGCCTGGGTGGTAATCCTGAGCACAGGGGGTCAGATGTCACACTGCCAGGACAGCACTGCAACGTCACTGGCTCAGGGCCTCAGTGCAGTTTAAGTTCAAGGCACTTTTGACCTTGGTGAACTTCTTTTTGGAAAGCGGGGATGGTTTCCCCCCCACCCCCCAATTGAATTTGTTCATGAATTTCAAAAGGAAACAGTGCCTCTGAGCTGCCAATAGGTAGGTCTAAGATAATGAATATACTTCTCACCAAAAAACCCCCCAGTACTGATGAAATTACTGCTCACTCACACAACAATCCCCATTATAATGCAATCCAGAAATTACATGATAATTTCATTTCTTTAAAAATGTTACGTTTCCTTTATCCCTCCTTGCTGAGCGCTGTTCTGAAGAAATTTCTTGCTCGTGCCTGTCCTCTCTGGCTGCCTCTTCGTGCCCCAGGTGTCACAGCTTTACATTTCTGCCCAGCTCCGCGCGAAGCAAGGCCAGGACCGCCCAGAGCCGCAGCTTTCCGTAAGCCCTTTACCCTCCTGCTGTGAGTTTGCAGCGTGGGGCCCTGCAGGAAGCTGCTGAGGCTTTCATGGGAGCCATGGGTTTGCCAGCTGCCCACGGCCAGCCAACGTGAGCACGAGCTCTGCCACGCTGCTGGGGCTCAGTGCTCAGCAGCTTGGTGTGCCCTCCTCTCTCTTCACCTGAATCCCTGAAAACAGCATTTGAACTGCCTGGATCTATAATAAATGTGAAGATTTAGCTACTCATTTCAAAACTAGACTTTGCTACACTCGAAAATCAGCGACAATTCTATACACACTCTCTGAGTAGCTATAAGACCAAGACTTCTTCCACAGACATCAATCAGACATTAACGTGGCCACTACTGTACCGTTGGCTAAGGGTATTTGTACAATTTGACTGAGCTACTGGAGATGCAAAGTACTCAAGGATGTGAATAACTGAATTATGTTTGTTAGTGTGTGTCATGTTTGTTGTATTTCCACTGCTTAGAGAATTTGAGACCTCATCTTAGTCTTTTGTCCTTAGTTATTACTTCTGGATGTCCTTCATGTATATTTGCAATGTTTACCTGTCACAGAAACAGGCTGCTGTAAAACCTGGGCACCTCTTCACCTGTGCCCGTGGGCTTGCCAGGATGTCCCTGGTGGTGGGACACTCCCTGTGGGTGTGGATTTACACTCCAAATTGACGCTTTCCTGCTCTGGATGAACCAGATGCCGCAACTCCTCCTCGCTGTGCTCTCTGTGAGCTTTGGTCTCGGGGCTGGGGATCAGCTCCAGGCACAAGGAACCATCCTGGCCCCATTGTCTCCTCCACATTAAGGAAAGTGCCCATTGGTGCCAGCTGTCCTGGGCTGCTGTTGCAGGGCTGAGGGGGGCTGGGTCTGGGCCCCCTCTCTTGTTCTCTCTGACTCCCTCAGTCTGCCCACCGATGTTCAGAAACTTCCTAAAAAAAAAAAAAAAAATTAAAAAAAAAATCCTTATTCAGACAGCTTGATGTTCGGTGCTCTGCTTTATTTCATATGTTTGAAATATAATAGATTACTGTTAAAATAAAGTGGTAATAACTCCCCATGGTGTGAGGGTGCTCAGAGGGCAGGGCAGCCTGGCCTGGGGGATTTGCAGCCCTCTTGCCCATCTGCCCTTACTGCTCCCACGGCTGCTTTCTGAGCCCAGCACAGGCAGCAAGAGGAAATCAAGAGGCATCTCCTAAAAGGAAATATTTCAGAGGGCTGCCAGCACCACGGTGCCATCGGAATGAGCTGTCGCCACCAGCAGCAGCACATTCCCAGCACAGGTTAGCTCATTGAGCCCTCATTCCCAAGGGATGAGGATCTTTGCTGGAGTTTAGCCTGCCCCGCAGGACTGAGTGGGTTAATCCATGCCCAGCCCCTCACCACTGTGGAGGTGTGTTTGAGCCTGGCGTGGGACATCTGCCCTCCTGTGAGGTGTCACAGTGTCACTCTGAGCCCTGGGGGGCACCAGGGTGCCCTTTGGCACCGGCACCACGTCCCCCTGGGGCCATCCAGCCCTGCCAGGGGCTGAGCAGGGCTCGGCCATGGCTTTGTGACCTGGGGAGGTTTGAGCTCAGGCTGCTCCTAGGTGTCACCTGCGGGGTCACAGCACAGGGCCCTGTGCAGGGTCAGGCAGAAAACACGGAGGGGGAAGATTTTGCCACAAAGCAGGGGGAAAAGCAAATGATTTTTTTGTGTCTGAAGCCATTTCTTCATCAAACAATTCACATTCCTCACCAGTGATTCCCAAGCACCAGGCAGCCCCTGGGGAATCACAAACGGCACGTGGAAAACACCGCAGCCGGTCACTCGGCCATAGCGTGTTTGCAATTTATAGCTGACTTCCTCGGAGCCCTGCTAAGTCACTAAGCAGCCTTGAGGTCTGAGCGAAGGTTTAGGAGCCAGGAAAATCTGGGATGAATCACTGCCTCACGCACCGGCGACCTGAGGACATCACTTGACCTCCCTGTGCCCGTGCTGCCAGCGGCCGGAGGAGCCCTGCAGACGGCAGGAGCTTGCCTGGCTCCAGCCAGGAGCAGCCCTTGACCCCGGCAGAAATCATGGAATGCTTGGGATGTGTCCCAGAGCCAGCGTCCCACAGAGCTGCAGCCGCTCGGGCTCCCTGCGCGGAGCCAACCCTTTGAAAACCGGGGGAAGACTTTCGGAGATTAGGAACCTCTGCAGCTCAGGACCCGCTCACTCCCCTCCAGTGTCCGTCTGGACTTTGAATAGCTCGTATAATATGTTCTAAATGACAATTAAAACATAAAATGAAGAGGGGAGCAGACGGCTCCAAGCAACATTTAAAAATACCGAGACTATTTCTAAATGCAGATCACCAGCTCCAAACCAGCCCTGGGCAGGCTTAGCTGAAGGTTATTTGCTGGCCTGGCTGGAAGGACATGTGTGGTCTCCGTCAGTTCTCAGAAGATGCTGTTAATAGGACATTTTCTGGCACAGGCAAGAGGGACAGCCAGGACACGGACAGTGCTGAGGACACAGACCTGCCCATCTCTTCTGAGGGGCAGTGACAAAGGCAGGTTGGGTCCGTGTCCCTGTTTCCCCCTGAGGAAGGCCAGGTGCTGTGCTGGAGGTTGGATCAGGGCAGAGGAGCTGTGCAGTGCCCTAAATTCCCAGCCGTCTTTTCCTCAGGATGTGGCTGCTCACGCCGTGGGTGTTACTGCTGTGGGGATCTGCCACAGCCATGTCCCAGCCACGTCCCGCTGTCCCATCGGTGGCACGGCTTCGTTCCCTTCCCTGCCACCTTCGCTGACGTGACTTCTGTCTCTAAATATTTGGCCAGATGGGGAAAATTACAGGGACCCCATAAGGTAACTTCTCACTTGCCTGGAGAAACTGAGTCTGGGAACCTTCGGCAGAGGGAAGGCCGTTGGGAAGGGAACTCTCACCAATAAAACCAGGCTAAATAAAAGGCATTGGCAGGAAAAAAAAAGAAGTGATCTGGCAGCACCATACCTGCCTGGACTTGGTGTGAGTGCAGAAGAACCACATTCATTTCAGCCCATGAGACAATTCCAGCTATGTGCTCCTCACCCTGGAGGTGCTGACCTGGAGCAGGGTGGGCACGGCTCTGCCTCCGCTGGCACCACCCAAGGCCACGTGCTGAGGATGTGACCTGTCATGCAATGTCTGTGCTGCAGCACAAGCCTTACCCCCAGAGATTGCATCAGGCTGGATTTCCCTCTCCTGGAGAAATGGGAGCCAGGTTTGTTTGGCCAGGATGCAGCACTTGGGCTGCAGAGGAGTCAGAGGAGCAGCAGCTGGCAGACACAGCCATGTCGTATTCCCATGGAGATCCCAGGCAAGGTTAGCTCCCTTTTCCAGCTCTGTGCCACAGCTCACGGAAGAGCAGATGGATAAAATGCCCTGCATTACACAAGACGTTTGGGTCTTTGATCATTCTAATGAAGAGTTTGATTTTGCCATGTTAAAAATATGAGCTTGGTTATAATTTGCTTTTGCTTTTCTTTTTCCTCTCTTGAACACGCTTCCACCTCCTGCTTTGCGCCGAGCCCGGAAGCAGAAGTATCACATTACTATGAGAGAAGCGAGTTTTGTGGTATTTCCATCCCATCCAGAGCCAGGAAACACAGGCAATTTTGCAAGACAGTTTGTACTCAGTAAATTTCCAGCTCGGTTTATATTTCTGTATTTATTTAGATTTGTGCTAACCATGTAAGAGAGCACTCATCCCGAGTGAGGTGCTGTGGACAAACTTGAAAAAGCCCTCAGATTTCATAGGCAAAGGACCCTGAGCAACAGAGATTTCACTGGAGCAGCGAATCCTCTCATCCGAAAAAGACACCCAAGATTGACAAAGACAAGGACAGCCAACTTCTGGTAACACTAATTCTTCACAGTAAATCAAAAGCAAACTCTTAGTAAATCCCACCAGTAAAATCACCATCTCTGACAACACTTTTTGGTACCCTTGAGACCCCCCCTTGAACTTTCCTTGCCTGCGCTGTAACACATCACATTTACAGCTCTCTCAGTCTGTGGCTTGGTGCATAACACCCTGCTAGCTTCTTCCCACAGCCCAGCTCAGCAGCCAGGGCCTGGACAGATGCTCACACCTGCATGGGGAGAGCCACGACAGCTCCAGGGGCCAAACTCTCCTCTCTCGACTCCTCCTTCGGCAGCAAAGCCCTGCCCCAGGCAGAGGGATTTGGGGCGGCAGCGCTCACACCAGCTCTGCTTGTTTGGGGCGGCAGCCAAGCCGTCCCCGCGAGCCAGCGTTCCCAAATACCCTCGGCCTGGGCCGCCAACCACACAGCACGAACACCCTCAGCTCCTGGAACAGACACACGAAGGGCTGGGAGGGCCTTTTGGAAGCGCCAGGAGTTCCGCTGGCTTTATCAAATTGGGGTGAAAGCTTTCGTGCCAGACGAAGCTGCCGCTGCTGATCCCTGGTGGGCTACAAATGGGCCGGAACCAACCTCAAAGCCAGCAAATGGTGACTTGAAAAAAATAATACAAATTCTGAGCCAACTTCTATCATCCAACACCGACTCGGGGCTGAAAATGGATTTTTTTAAACCCTGTTTCAAGGTTGTCCTGTGCTCTGCTGAACACAACTGTGGGTCTCTGCAGTCTGGCCTGAGTTAACACTGTTTCATGCTGTAATGCTGGTGGGGCAGGGGAGAAGGAGCAAGGAAATATATATCTTTGGTAAGGGAAGAAGTGCTCCAAGGAGAGGATTGTGAAATTCAGATTGCCATATCCCAGTTGAAGGCCTTTATAGGAAACGCTGAGGATGTGCCGGAATCCACAGTTTTTGCGGCAGCTCTGCTCTGTGTTATCGGGAACAAAGCCTATAGAGGACCTTGCAGACTTTGGGGGCCAGAAGGGAATGACATAAAGGGAATTGGAGCCTTTGGGCTGTAAGTGGATCCCCACACTGCTCTCGCTGTCTGGATGAAACCTGAATGGGAATGTCATCCCCACAGCTGGGGTAACAGGCTGTGGCTGGCTTCAAACTCCACCTGGGGGGACAAAGTCTGTGCAGTAATTCGCCACAAGAAGGGCTGCTAGGAAAACCTCCTGCTTATATTGAGTCAGATATTAGATGTGGGTGATCTACAACATTTAAACAGAATTTTTAAGTCGTAAGGATGGCAGTTTGACCATGCTCCTACACATTTTAGCTTATTGCTTTGGCTTATCAGCTAATGCCCTGTGGTCTGGGACATGCCCAGGTCTCGCCTTACCTGTGTGGAGGCAGACAAAGGTGGAGACACGGAGAAACAAACTTCCAGTACAAAAAAAGGCAATGTTTGGCTGTTTGCAGCCAGAGAAACACATTGAAATAGCAAAGTTACAAAGGCTACTTGTCTTGTGCCTTGCAGCTTCCTGCTTCGGCCTGAAAAAGTGCAGCATATAAATAGAGCGGGCAAGTGTGAGCTGATGATAGCAATACACCAGCGCACATTTAAAACCCCTGCAGCCCGAGCTTCTTTTGAATGATTTGCTGCAAATTGGGGATGTTCAGCACGGGCACCTGCAAGCAGCAGTCACGGTCCCGCGGGCATCCCTTAAATCTCAGCTTGCTCCCCTCAAAAATAAACTTGGCAGCCTTCCCCAGAAAATAAGCACGTGCTTTCCAAAGAAAACATCCTCGTCTGCAGATGCTTTTGTCACAGCAGCAGCAGCAGAGGGTGGAAAGGGAGGAGCAGAATTCACTTGCAGGCCACAGCCATGTGAGCCAGTGCCGAGGGAGAGGTTTGCTCCCTGAAACACCTCTTGAATTAAAATGTGCCTTGGGGGGAAACATTTTTAAAAAGAAAAGCCTTGGCATTAGGTTCTCAGTCCTGCATGAGAAACTGCTCCCCTTTGGGCTTAGAAGCTTAATGCTGGTTTGGGGCTTTTTAAGGATGACTGTAATCTTAGGTTGAAAGCTTACTGCATGAAACCCCATTTTCTCTTAGGATATCCTTTTTGCAAAACCATCTAGCAAACCTAGTAGCATACAAGCTCCTTTCTATTTAACCTTAAAATCATACCAGAGAATGGAAAAGAAAGTTAATTCTACTCAAAACCTCAGCAAGTCGGTGTAACAAGTGCACAGGAGAAACATCATGCTCTATTTAATAGGATTTTTCTTACTAATTAATCAGCAGGCTTTTTCTCACTAAGAAGAGGCCTTATTCTTTTCCTCATTAATGTTGACTATCTGTGAAAAACACAGCTGGGAAAAAAGAAAGAAAGCACTTGAATGTTGTAGTTCACCTGCCACAGGTATGTAGGACTCATGTTTTTTTCACAAGAGCACAGATTTCCTCAGCCCAATTTGTCTCAGTTGAGAGACACAGTGGTTTTTAAGATGTTTGTCTTTCTCAATTCTTTCATCGAGACAATTGGGGAATGCCCTCAGTCTCTCTCTCTCTCTTCTTGAAAGAGCTACACTAAAAATATGGGGGGAAAAAAAAGGAGTAAAATAAAGTGCAAAGAAATTGCAGCTCTGCCCACCCTCACCCAGGCTTTCCTAAAGACCACCAGCCTGGGTTTGCCAAACCAGAACACACATTTCCCCCAGCCTCAGCACCAAGAATGAGACAGACATATATAAAATGACACACTTTATTAAAAGTTACATTCAGCAGCAATGGACATATTTACTTAAGTAGATTTTAACTGTCAAGGAGCTTATAATTATAAATCTCTCTAAGGCATTAAAAGCTCTTAGATGTTTTAACTTCTTTGCAATCACTTCATATAAATAGGTAAGGTAAATTATATTTGCCTAGAAGGAGGATACCCCAGCTGCATTAAACAAAGATATACACATAAATACATGTATAAAACAATGATTTTTGTAATAAACCCGTTCATGGGGATATTTCACAATCTTTAAGTCTTGGGGTCTGGCCCTGCAAGCATTGCCCACGCAAGGAGCCTCCTGTTTGCATTGCCACGCGTGAGTGTACAGATTGCTCTCGTGGATGAGAGCAGGGCAGGGCCTAAGCTTTGCCAGAAACAGCAAAAATGCCAAAATGCTCAGTGAAATATATTTACAGTCTGTGCAAGCAGCATCAGCTGCTGTTCCTGATTACGGAGGTCTCTCTCCGAAGCCATGAACAGCAGAAAGGCACCGTGGCAAAGGCGAACCTGCAGCTGTTCTTTGTTTCTGACACTGTAAATGTCCCTGGAGAGCAGGATTTGGGCTCCTGAGCCCCAGGGGCCGTGGTGTGGGACAGAGAGAGCACCAGCAGCACCCAAGTGCAGCCCCGAGCTCGGGGCACCAACACAACAAGCCTCAAGTCCTTCCAGCCCCACCAGCAGACGCCTCCCCCAGGGTGCAGCGGTGCAGATGCTTTTTCTGAGTTTAAACAAGGAAAGCGCCAACCAATTCCAGTATTAGCCAACCACCCCCCCAATAAATAATCAGAGTTTAATTGATCTCAAAATTGAACTGTGCTTTGTGTTTTATAACCACACGTGCGAGGAAGAGGAAATTGCTGTTGCAACAGAAGCTGTGACTATATCTGATTAACTGTGTGGGCTAATTGGAATTAATAGAGCTACAGGGTCTGAGTCTCTACCAACTTACTGCTGGCCTTATGTTTGTGGGCAACTCCTTTGGCCATCACCTCTCACAGCCAGGATGCTCTCCGGACTAAGGCCAAAAGAAAGATATTTTCTTCCAGTAAAATACCTCTCATTTCCACACAGTATTTTTGAAGGATACAATTGAAGGCAATGGGAAATGTTTTAGTGGTAGAAGACATAAATATATTACTAAAATGTATTGCTTTTATCTCAGCCACATTATTGCCACAAAACGAAACAAAACAAAAAACAAAACAACAACAACCACCAAAAAAAAAAAAAAAAAAAAAAAAAAGGAAAAAAATATAGCTTCAAGAACTGGTTTGTATTTGGGATAAGAAGAGTGAAATGCCCCTTCCTTCCCTTTAGGTTTGAATAGTGCTTTAACTAAGACAACAGCATTTCTCCAGGAGGAAACTGGAAAATATTGACACCAATAGTACTTTTTCCTTTGATCAAAATAGCTTTTATAACAAAATGAAAAGGTTACAGGGGAAAATCATTGCAAAAATATTTTTGTTTAAAAAATGACTCCATGTAAGAAGAAGTGAATTTTCCAATGCAAGACAATCTGGTAACCAAAACCCACTGAAAACGGAAGTGAACTGAGAACAGAACTCCCATTTGTGCCCCCCAAATTTTCTCCTAAAAGACAAAAGAGTCCCCTAGGGCTCTGTGGAAACCCTGTAACTTTTCTTTTAAGCCATCCCAAGAAATACAGGATAGAGCAGAAAGCTCAGGTGACTCAGCTGTCGCCTTTTGCAGGTCCGAGAGCGGAAGGAATTTCTGTGGCATTGCCCCTGTGCTCCCCACCAGCCCCTGGAAGCAGGCAGGGCAGGAAAAACCATCAGCCCACGATCTTCAGCTCAGAGGAAAGCTGGCAGAATGCACTGCTTATTTACTCAAGTCAACTCTTGCTGAGATGAGTTTATGGAAGGTAAAGACACCATTACAGCTCCGTACAGAAAGACATTTTAAAGCTCTTTTTTTAAAAAATAAAATCCCATACACACTTTGGACTAAAGGTATCTTTTTTCCCCCTGAATCCTCCACTGGAACTTGAATTTAAAACACAGTTTAACTCCTCAGTATGTGAAACCTCACGGCCACATTAATCGAGAACATCTGAAGCCAGGAGAAAGAAATCACTTCCAGTTATGTTGTCAGTGTTATGTGCATAACATTCCCACAGCTGTAGATCCATTGTGCTCCATGTTATAAATAAGAAATTGCACAGTGACAGCTAAAATTCAAAAGCATTAATGTTTCTCTTCGCAACTCTTTTTCTATTTTTTCCTTCCCCCCCACCCGCCCCCCAGTCTTTTTGAGGTTTCTCCTCTTTCTCTCCTAGCAGAAGTTACTTGAAGCAACATTATTGCTTACCCGACCGACATATTTACGGTAATTAAAAAACAGTAAATGCCAAGCAAATATGACTAATGTTGCTATTTGGCAAGTGAGCCAGAGACGACCTATTGATTCCGAGCCAGGCTGCCGTGTTCGCCCTAATGAACACCTCTCCTTCTTCTGCTCAGCTCCGCTCTCTGCTCTCTGGTGGCTTCCAGGACACGGCCACGCTGTCCCAGCCTGTGTCCCAGCCTGTGTCCCTGCCACCCTGGAGCTGCAGGGCCAGGGAGGGAATACAAACGAGCTGCCTTGTATCGCTCACATTCTAGGTTGTGGTCCCTCTCAACCATGAAAAACAGCTACAAATTGTTCCCAGAGCTAAACCACTTAACATCTTGGCACTTGGTTGTTTTTAACTTTGCAACAATAGGCACTGTTCACTCCTCTCAATCTCAGTTTTTTATTCTATAATAAAGCAGGAATACTGATGAAAGGCTAGTCACGGCTTCTCCCCGTGGTATCAGGGTGGTGGCATGTGATGATTCACATGGGGTGTGTTTGATCCAAGAAAGCCCAGCCTCTGCTTATTCTTCCTTTGTTCTGTCATCTAAGGTAGAAAGGCAGAGAGAGACGAGTTGAGATTTTTTTTTTCTTTTTACTATTATTTAGCAGTCACAGAGCAAGATACATATAAGCAAAACAACAGGGAGTGGAATTCTTTTCTTCCACACAGAAAATTACAAGTAAGAGTTGTCTTTGAAGTGAGAGATCTGTTTCCTGCAAAGTATGGACATTTTATTCTCATTTATACATTATTCCTATCCCCCGGCAGGTCTTACAGTGTATTATTTGTGCTGCTATTATGTTGTGTAGCCCTGCAGAGGGTCAGCATTTGCACTTGGTGCTGTACAATCACAGAATTAAAAGATGGCCTCAGCCACACAGAGTTTAAATTTAAGCCAGGAGAGAACAGATTCAGCCAGAGGGGGATGAAAAAAATCCCACCAGGATGGTGTGGGTAAGCACAATAAGCAATGGTCTCAGCACATCCAGCCCAAACCTTTGTTGCCTTTTGCACAGCGAAAAGTTTTAAGGAGGGATTTGAAGGGGAATAATTAGATAACTCCGTCAATGCCACTGAAGTGCTTCCCATAAAGAAAACACACAGACGCTTTTCTGAAACTGTAATGAGCAAAACAGAGGTGACCAGCATCTGCAGCAAAAAAGGAGCTGGCCTTGTGATCCTGAAGGGAGAGCAAACACCCAGGATGGTGTGGGCACGAGCAGGGCTTTTAGGGAGGCTGTAAGGGAGGCTTTAAGGGAAGCTTTAAGGGAGGCCAGCAGCTTGTGCTGCACACAGGAGAGAAGAGGGACCTGCAGGAGGGGCACTGAGACAAGGGTGACACCAGCAGAGCAACAGGCTCTGCGAATCCTTTTCACAAGGGCACCGTTATGTTCTCAGTGGGGGAAAACCCAAGAGCTGGACACAGAAGGCTTTTCTCCTCCGGCTCCCATCAGTATGCAGCTATTCCTGACACCACAGCACTTTCCCTGCCGGGTTATGCTGCACCTCATCCCTTCTGCAGCTCCCCCCCATCCTCGCACACTCACTGGGAGAATTTCATGACTAATTCCCCCTCGGCTTTTCTCCTTACCTGATCTCTGCTGTTGCTAACAGAGTACAATTTCACTCCAAACCCCTATCTGTATCTACCCAGAAAGCTTACTGGAGGGAAAGATAAAACCTTCCCGAGACAAAAGTCTCTTTTGTAACGCTGTCCTGACTGTGACCTGATGAAAGGTGGCACCTTCACCCACACGTGCTCGCTCTGCTACCCACGGAAGGCACTTACCTGCTCCTTGAGCTCAGCCAGCTGACTGGAAAGCTGTTTTACAAGGCTCATGGTTGACTCCAGCCTCTCTTGCAGGTTCCTGATTTCATTTTGCTCACTGTCGCCTTCATTGCTAACCAGAGACATGGCTCTCATCCGAGGGAACCAGTCCAAATTCTTCTCCTACATGGGTAGTAGAAAAATTAGCCATGTTAGTAGGGGTTTATGCAGGGCCACTAAGCTGAGACCGGAGAATGAAAGCTCAGAAGGACTTCTACTCAGTGGATGACACACAGCAAAAGTGAGCTTAAGCAGTAAATTTAGAAGGTACTTCAAACAAGCAGTTTTATGCTTGGTTCTCCTTAGCTACAGGGAAGGCACCTGGAAAATCTGGGTTCCCACAGCTGCAGCTGCGTTGCAGCATGGGCAGCACTGGCACATCAATCTGTGGCTCTGGCAGGCCCTGCTGGGAACACTCCTCTGGTGCACCAGCCCCAGGAAAGCCTCGGTGCTCGCCGTGCTTTGCTCTCGAGTGTTTGCAGGGACACATTTCCCCAGCGTGCCTTCAGCTTGGCTGGTCTCCATCTATTCCGGCTGTCCTTGCAGCAATGTCAGCAAAACAAGAGTTCTCCAGACCAGCCCCAAGCACTTCCACTGGAAGAGCAGGACCTGGATCCGGTTGCCCACAACAGGAGATTTGGGGTCCTGGGAGTGGCTTAGGCTGCAAAGTGCTGTTCAGGCTGTGCACCTTGGCTAGACGCAAGCACAGCCCCACAGCAAGGGCTGAGCTGCCAAGGACCAAGCACTGCATGGAACAGCTCTGAGCTGGGTGTTCCTTTATCCATGGACTCAGGCTATGAATTCAGCCAGGATAAAACTACTGTAAACACACGATACGAGTCAGGAAGGTGCTGCGTATCTGCGTGAGCCTGAATTGTCTCCATGGCTCAGGGGCACAGATATTTGTGTGCAGAGCTTGACAGATGGAGGAGACGGAAGGGTGCAAGACTAGGAGGAGTGGCAGCCATGTGGAAAGAAACCTGCTTTGCCCTGAGACAAAGGGAGCAGGTCCTGCAGCGGCTGTGCGTGACATCCACCCCAGCCCTGCACCTTCGGGGAGTGGGAGGAGGATGTGGTTGGGTCATGTGCACGGGGCTTGCAAGGGGCCTCTCTGGACACGTGCACTTAACTCGGGAAGAGAAGCAGAATGAGCTAAAGTGTGTTTTTTCCAGTGCCCTAACCTGTGAATGGCCCCACACAAATAGCACTGCGTCGGGAGGAACGGAAAGGAGTTCTTTCCAAAAGTCCTCCTACAAGACACCTGGAAGGCAGGAGTTCTGCTAGTTATGTTGTCCAGGTATTTGGCAAAGTTTTAAGTGCATCAAACTTCTCATGGTCTCAGACTTTGCCTCTGTTTTTCCTATGAAAATGGAGAAGGCAGTGATGATCTGCAGCACTTACAGCTGGGCAGCCCAGGGCAGCTGTGCCCGAGCAGGGCCCAGGAGGGCTGGCCGGGCCGAGCTGTGAGCCTGGGGATACACCAAGGCTTCATCCTGCTTCCAGGAAGATTTCCTTTCAACTCTCTAGTGCTCTGCCCTGATCACCAAACCCTCCCCTCCTACAGCAGCATGATTTAGAAAGCCTAGGTAAGCATGGAAGAACTTAAGAATATTCATGTTTGTCCACTGTTTGTGTTAGCTCAGTCCCCTCTGTTACCCTGGTAAGACTAAATGCAAAGTGGTATGAATTTTAGCTTTTTTTCCCCTTCTTTTTAACTCAAAACTTCCAACGAGTTTTTGCCTGGCTGCGCAACCCCTGGTCCTGTCACTAAAGCAACAAAGATGTCCAGGGATTTGGAGCGTGGCCCTGGGTTGCATTTTGCAGCCCCGGGCTGCCAGCCGCGGGCGCTGGTGGAACGAGGCCTCTTTGCTCGCCGCTCACTTCTCCAGCCTCGTGATCTCATTATGACAATTTACCGTGGTTACGCATGATGCCATTTTCAATGGGTCATAACTCATTCAAATCAAAACCTGTTTTCACCAGCTCTGCTGGTGAGCTCGAGAGGGGCGCACGTGACCCTCCCTGTGGATATCCCCAGCTGACACGCAGAGCGGGAGGCTCCTGTTCCTGCCGCATGCGGTCCTGCTTACAAGACCGGCATTCATCTTCCACCAGAACGGGCCGATACTTATTTTAGATTTATTTTGGCCGGGATCTAGCAGAGCATTCATCACGTGCCTGGTGTCGAGCACAGGTGTACTCATTTATACTAAGCTTGGTTTGTGCACGGTGCCGTTCTGGATCGATGCCTTTTTTTCCCCCCCCTTTTGCAAAATGTTTGCCAGCAAATTTGTCTGCCACTACAGGCACAGAACTTTAATTCAAGGCAGCTACAGTGAACAGAGCTGCACTTGTACCTGAATGTTTCCTGGAAAGCTCTGGTATCTGCACCCATTACAGCTCCTCCTGCTTGAAGCACCTGAAGATACCAAAGGCAAGGCCATAGGAGCCAGCTGAGGGAACAGGAGCCCTTTCAAAGCTCACAACAACGCCAAAGTTCCTAAAGCCAGGCTGCACAGGGAGAGCAATCTGACACTCCATCGTTGTGGTTCCTCTGTTTGCCGAGTGCTGCTGCCAGGATTGTGAAATGCACTTTGCTGGTTTTGTGTTTTCCATCTGCCACACCCTCACTCCTCCAGGACACAAGGCAGAGACCGCCGGCTGCTTTGGAAAGACTTTTGTGGACTGACCCTGCACCCCACTGCAGCCTCCGGAGGAACAGCACACACATCCGTGCGGATGCCTGACATCCTGGCTCTCCTGAGGCGCCCAGTGTCACCTGCTCCCTCCTCCTCGGCACGGCGGGCACTGCCCGGAGAGAAGGATGGCCAGGAGCAGCTGGGGACAGGGGACGGAACTCGCAGCTATGGAGCACATGGAGCAGATGTGGCTCTCCAGCTGGAGCCACCCTGCACCCTGTGCCAGCTCACCTCGGCCACCGCGAGCCCCGGGGCCGCGGGACTCCGGCGACACACTCCACTCATTCACGTGTGCCCGGTTTTTGCCTTCCTAGAAATGCTGTGATAATCTCTTCCAGGAAAGAAACCCAGGGCTGGTTCAGTTACACATCAGGAAAAATCTGGGCCTTTTTTTTTTTCCCCCCCCCCAAGTATTGTGGGGGATCAAGCAAGGACTTGATCCAAGTTCTAAGGGAAGCTGATGGTTTGCACAGACTGGAGAGCTCACGCAAAGATGCTGCTGACTTCTGAAGGTAGCAGAGAGACAACAGGTCCAACACCTGCCTGCAGGTCCCACTTGTTAGTCCCAAGAGCTGAGTGAGGTGCAGGCCTCTCGGTTCTCAGCTGCAATACACATCTCATGAAATCAGTCCAGCTGTGTATTTTTGTCATGCAAAGGATCAGAAAGACTCAAAATTCAGTAGGGGACACATTATAGCCTGCCAAGCTGTCTTTAGGTTAAAAATACTTATCTAGCTTTCACTGATAGTTCCTTTATAGTGCACACAGCAGGTACTTTCCCTTGCTGAACCGCACGCTTTTGCCAATCGATATGATCTTACTTTTTCATTGCACTAAGAACTGCAGAACTTTATTAAAGGGCAGCATGAAAATTAGCTTTGGCAGACAGCTCTGTTTGCTGAGTCTATACCACAAACAAACAGCAATTGGTGCTGGGGACAAAAAACTTTTGATTACAAACCTGCCAGGATCCAGAAGGCAAGTTGGACAAGGCTCCTCGTTCAAAAATTTTCGTGATCTGTTAGTGTTCATGGGGGGACACGCACTCCTGTGACTGCTCAGCAATGGGAAAGCTATTTTTACTTCAAGGTAATTGCATGCCAATTAACTGGAGGTCATTAACATGTTTGTACAACCCCAAACATTTGTTCTGGGACTTAAATGTTTATGGGCTCGGTCCAGGGTTCACCCTGACCAACACCTTCAAGCTGTAACGTGCAGGAGCACTCCTGGGGCTTTGCAGGATGTTATCTGTCACGCCTTAGCCATTACTCTTAGAAATCCAACCATTTTGCCCAGGATAGCATTCCCTCAGACATTCTGAACCCTGCCTGGAGCCGAGAGGCAATTTGGAGGAGGAAGGCAGGCTGCTGGCAGGGAGCAGGGCAAACCTCTGCGAACAGCTGTCACGGGACTCAATCAACAGCCACCAGGTTAGCCTGAGGTGACACAGCTCGAGCATTAATGAGCTCACAGAGGGTGAACCGTGTGGACAGGACGCTTTTAAACGAAGTAGCTACCTGAACAAATAATTAATTGTTAAAATGTACCAAAATCTTCCCTCTAAACAGCCGTGGTTTAAGGCAGCGTGTTGTTAGTTGTTTTTGTTATTTCATTCTTGCACAGGACACAGCTATTCACTGCCCACCTACGGATCACAGCATCCTCCTGCTCCTCACTCTTCCCGCAAGCATAACTTGTGCCTTGCAGGATCCATATTTAAGCAGACATCTGTGTCCAGGGCACAGCGTCAGCCAGACAGGAAAGCTGCAGGGACAGAAAGGAGCTGCAGCCTCCTCTCCGCCAGTTCAGCTGGGGGAAAGAAAAAAAAACAGAAAGGGAAAGAAGGCAGGTGGGGCGAGCCAAAAGGCTGCAGGCCAGAGAGACTGCACACGAGCAGAGCAGACATTCGGTGCGGGGATCCAGCGTGCTCGCTGCCTCCGTCCTCCCCCTGGGCTGGCGGGGCTCCAGCCACAGGCACAGCTCCCCAGGGCCAGAGCTCCGTGCGAGCGCTCTGGGTACCCGAGGTGCCCATGGCCAGGGCACATGCCCATGTGAGAAATCACAGCGCTCAGAGGATTTGCTGCCTGCGCATGCTGAAAAACCTCAAACCCTGCGTCTCAGAGAGGCAGGCTCCGAGCAAAAGTCTGTGTCTGCCTCCTGCAGTTTTCTGTGCAACTCTCTCCTTCCCTTCTGTGGGCTTTCCAGGGGGATGGCAGAGCTGTGGGATACGTCCTCCCTTTGGTAAAATATTGCAGTTTTTCTGACTCTGCTGGCTCTGGTTGAGCATGGATGGAGGAAAGGCTGAAGAAATCTGCTTAGAGTTTCTATACTTTGTACGAAGCCTCTCTTGAGCCATCCCTGTCCTGTTGGCATAGCCAACTGGCTTCAATCAAGCTCTCACGCTGAGCTGAATCCATGCCTTCGGAGTAATTGGCAGAGGGATGTTTCTTTAGGAGGTGCTGGTTTCACAGGCTAGCAGCGAGATGGATCAGCTGCAACCAGCAGAAAAGACTGGGCTGAGCCGTTAAAAAATAGATTACTAGATAACAGTGAGAGAAAATAGGTCAGAGAGTAGGAGAAGGGGGATGAAGTGGAGGAGCAAAGGCAGCCTAATGCATACTTTCAGCAGTGCTCCCGCCACGGGCAGCGAGGGCCATCAGCTATGCCAGACTCTCATTTCTCCAGCACTCTAATGCCGTGACTGTCAGCCTTTCCACCCTGTGACCCCTTGCTGCAACATGAAAACAAGCCCTTGCAGGGCTTCCCTCCTAGCTGGTCACCAAGAGAAGAGGTGGTGACTGCTCCTGACTCCTCCTGGGTTGTGACCTGCCCAGCTGCAGGGGACTGGCCTCCGTGTCCCCCCGCCCACGGCTCCGCAGGGATCCTTGTCCCCTCGGTGGCTCAGCGAGGCTGTCATCACGGGGGCTGTGACCTAACACCAGGGCTGAGAGAGGAGGTGTGCTGAAGCCCTCTTCTCCTCAGCGAGATGGCCACTGAAGGGTGCACAAGAGGAGCGTGGACGCGAATCACCACAAATGTTTGATCCTGGCGCCTTCGTGTGCTCTCCTGGAACACACCTTTGTGGGCAGGCAGCAATCCCAGCAGCAGCCTCCAAAAAAGGATCCCTCAGCTTTAGGGAGACCGAGCCTCTTCAGAGAGACTGTAGCCCCTCAAGTGTCCTTTGGGGTGGTAAATCTCTGCTGCACGGCACTGAGGAGAGTGACCTCGCTGAGGAGTGGCATGGCCGGACCTCTGTGCCCCCAGCACGAGGGCAAACAAGCCATCGCTGCTCTCCGGCAGGCAGCCCCTGACATTCCAGGCACGAGAACGAGCAGTCACTCCCCTTTTCTGAGCCAGCACCTTGAATAAATACTTCAGCACTGGTACAAAGAGATCTGTTTACTGAGAATTATTCTGTACATCTGAAATGCAAATAAATCCATCCATTCCCTTCCCAAACAGGGCTGCCCATATATGCAGAGAGGGATCAGTCCAAATGACCTTTCGAAAGCTATTATTTTTTTGTCTAGGGACAGAGTCTGGTCCTAAAAGTCTGGAGTTATATAGCTCCTATAGCAACCTTTAAAAGGGATTTTAAAGATTTAAGCTATCGTGTGCTTTAGATGACACAGGGCAATAACCACTTTGTGATTTAATCACAGACAATAATAATTTGGTTCAGTGCATGATTCAGCTAATCCACAATTTGATAAACGTTCATCCTAAACTACAAACCCAAATAGCTTTCTGCAAATCCTGTTTGACACTTTAATGTTAAGACTGTATTTGATAAGCAATCTGTGCTGTACAAGAATATAGGGAGGGAAATTAGGAATTGTTATGCATCTATATGCATCCACAACAGTAATTCAAAGAAAATAAAAATAAGCCTTGGCAATTACAGATAAATCTTTAAGCAACAAGAAAACTAATAGGTTTGGCTGGGTCTACACTGGATTGATACATGCTACAACTCCCACAGCTCACAGAAAAATAGAAAAACCTGCTTCCCCCTGAAAGAAGGTTGAAACCACAACACAGACCCACTGTCTGCTTTAGCAGTGTCATTGATGCATTTACTTTCATTTTAACTTGGCTGAATGTTTTCAAGGGCTGCAACAGAATCTCTCACCGTAATTCTGAGTAATTGTGAGTTTCTCTAAACTGATATCCAGGCCAGGCAGTTATAAACGTCTCAGTGCTTCTGTATCAGCATTCCCACTCATGATATCCCTGCAAAAATTATGGTGAGGAATGATAATAAACCCCAAATTGCAAAGCATTTTCTCTGATGCTCTATGGGGCAGTTCTGACACTCAGCTTGAAGCTCTGTAAAGGACACACACAAGGTGTGTCCGGCACCACAATATTTCAGCTTATCAGACACACCTAAGGGACTTGGCATTTACCTCCAAAAGATGGAAACGATCATGAAAATAATTTTTTCCAGCCAGGGCCATAAGTCTGAACGTGCTCTCACAGCGCTGTTGTGGGCCAGCAGGTCTGTGAGTCACAGAGTGTCCCTAGAGGGGAAAAGGCCACCCTGACCCCGGCTGCAGCAGCCAGAGAGGAGCCACATGGGAAGGGATCCCCTTCAGTGAGTCTGCCCTGGAGGTGGACAGCAGAAACCAAACCAAGTGGCTTTGTCTCGGAGAGGGCACATTCCACTGTCCAGGTGGAACCTGGGGATCTGCAGGTGTGCAGAGACCACAGAGGACTCAAGGGAGAGCCGTGGAGAGCTCCTGGTGCTTGGAGAGCCCAAGCTCGTGTCCCACCCCAGCACTGCTCTCTGGAAGGCATGTTTGCATTTCCCCATGGCACATTTCTCAGCTGCCTTCTGCTGTTTCAATTGCTCTCTGCCACCTTATCTCTCTCATAACCCTGATAATTGATATTCTCCTCTGCAAATCTTCAAGAATCCCAACACTACCATCAAAAGCTAGGATTTGGTTCGTAATATTTGCGCCCTTAAAATAGATACAATTATGCATTTGTGTAAAACATGAGTTTACTTTTCCACATTCCTATGTTTTCATGTTGTTAGTGGTTACGAGACATACTTTAGGAAAAACACTTCAGATTATTCATTTAAAATAATTAAATTATTTCTGATATAATCCCTGGACCTTGTGCACAACGAAACATCTGGTACAGAGGTTAGAAAATAAATGTTCTTGGCGGGTTTTTTTTCTTTTGTTAAACAGATGTTGTTGATACAAAACACAGAACAGTAAATCATAGCCTGCATGTGGACACAGACTGTCACTACCGAGCCGAAATTTACTGTGGCTAGATGGAGGTTTGAAACAGCAATGAATCACCGGCTTACTAACTTTATTCACGTGGGGATGGTTTCAATATCCCGACATTAAGCGCACATGTCCTTACAGAAAGGACCTTCCCATGGCAGGCTGGGAGGCTGTGGCTCAGCTCCAGCCCCTCGGTGTGGGAAGCCCAGGGAATGCCAGGGCGGCGTGGCAGTGCCTGTGTGTGCCCGCGGTGCCGTCGCGGAACCCCGCGGGCTCGGCTGCCCCAGCCTGGCAGCCCATGCAGCCCCAGCACCGCCACCAAAGTGCCTCTAACCCATTCCCCCTGCGCTTCCCCTGCTGCCCCGGCAGCATTTGGGTCAGGTTTGTGGGCCAGGCTCCCACCGAGCACTAGCGGCGGCTCTGCTTCCCGCTAGCTTCGCTTGGGGTGACTGGAATTCCGATGCCTCTGCGGCCCCGTGCCATTCCCGCTCCCGCCAAAGCCCCACTTCAGCCATTCCTCTTTCCATATTGATTTTCCTTCACAAAACACGCCGGCAGCACACGCCAGACTTTGAGCTCCAGACGAAAGGCAGCGGCACCAATCCCACTGCGACATAAACATACCCTGCAGCACCAGGCCACGGATGATGTCTCCTCCTCAGAAACATGTGTACCATCCAGCTGGAGAGGACACCACAAATTCTGACCTGGTTTTGCCAGTGTATCTGCTGGTTTGATCCAATGGATCAGGGTCTAGCTCCATGGTTAAATTCCAAGCCATGACCTCTACTTTCTATCTTCAGGAGCATATTTGTTGAAATTTTTGTTTTGTTTTGTTTTGTTTTCACATTTAGCTTTACTTCTCTGGTCCTGTCACCTTGTATTTTCCAAGTACTGTCCATTTCCTGGCTTTAACTTCAATTTGGTGTAACAGAATCTTTGGGAAATACAAAGACTCAGCTGGAGACTCATTTTTCAGAGGCCCAGGACTTGACCTTGTTCTCAGCTTTACACAGGCAGAGCTCCGCTGATTGCAGCGCGATTGTTCTGGTTTAGGATACTGCCACAGCTGAGGCATTTTGAATCCTGCTCTGAATGTTCCTGCTCCAGGCCCATTTTCACTCTGATGTATTTTGCACATGGGGCAGTGTGAAAGGACAACTGAAAGAACAACACTTTCTTTGAAAATGAGTAAGAATTATTGACTATCCCCACACAGAACAGTTTTGTTAAGCAGTGACACAGTCACGCACATACCTTACACATGCACAAAACCATAGAATCATTAAGGCTGGAAAAGACCTGTGAGATCATAAGTGCACATACTCAAGTACCACTCAGAGGAGAGGAATACAATCTAAGTTTCTCTGCGAAGCATCTCTTGACAAAAAAACATCAAGCAATGGCCTCCTTGCAGCCCTGTGGGCTTGAACACTATCAACTTACTATCACCCTGCTCCCTGACCTCTGGCTCTGCTCCACTGCTTGGAGAAAGAACAGCTCCTTGCCCATGCAGGCACAATGGCCAAGGGTTGGCCCCATGGCAGCTCTGGCTGCAGCAGATCCCACAAGGTGCCACCTGCCCACTGGGACGGAAGCACAAAGCGCTTTTATTCCCTTCAGGAACCAGCAAAACTGGGCCCTCAAGGTGAAATGTCCACTCGTTCAGGTTTGTGTCTACTGTGCTTTGTTTTCAAAGCTGCAGGAATATATCAATTTAAAAAAAAAACCACAGTGGTACTTTGTGACCCTTTATCTGCCTATACTACATTTTCATTTAGTGCTCTTGCTAGGAAATATTAAAATGGATCCTCTGATCCTCTGCTTTTTCTTTTTCTCTTTTCCCTTTTCTTTTCTTTTCTTTTAAAAAACTGAATTTTCACTTGAGAACAAGCAGACCTGAACTTAGGATTTTCCTTCAGCAACACCCAGCAAAATGAAAAACAGAAACGAAACATTTTAATCACACGTGTATAAAATACACAGGGTTCATTAAACATGATTTAAAGTTGCCTGTTTGTTTTGGAGGCTCTTTAGTACTCCTACTACCCCAAAATCACAGAAGTGTAATGTGCTTCCTCATCTATTGAATTCTGGAGGATGGCTGTAGTGGGTTCCATTATATATAAATTGGATGCAGCCAATTTACAATCTCCGATATATACTTTTATCTCAAAATGCCCTGTGAGGCATTTGTGTAAAGTACTTTATCAGGGATTGTTGTTGGTAATATTGCAAGAATTCACGATGCAAAAAATACATCAATGTCATTTAAATTGAACAAGATGGTTCCTACTTTTTTTTCTTGTAGAGCATTTTTAACCATCTTCTCAACAAATTTGTTCAATAAATACTGTATGAAACAAACATTTTGCACTTTGTCCCACAGATGCAATTTGCCAACCTGATTGATTTCTTTCTCTACAACTAATCTGATTTCTTTAGGCTATATATCTTCTCTTTTATTAAAGATGATGCAATCTTAGCTTTTTATCATACACACATCCAACACAGAAAAAAAGAGAGCAGATTCTGCAAACCAGCCTTGCAACCAAATAGAAAAGCCTGACACAAATCTCATAAAGCTGATCCCAAAAGATAAATGGCACAATGAGACCAAAGTTACACAAATTCAGAAACTTATCCATGCAGAGTAATACGGGCCAGTGGATTTTTCTTCCCGTGACAGATACGGCAAACAAGTAACTTCATCAAATCTGTAGCACCTTGTGAATCAAGCTCACACTAATGTTACACCAAATTCCCCAAAGTCTTGCTGTCTCTGCACTGGGAGAGGTCAGAAGCAGACCTGCATTTTTTGTAGCCTTTCCTTGGTTTACACCTTGCAGAATCTCAGTGCTGTGTTTTGAGTCCCAACAACTGTAGCCCTATTTACTTTTAAAAGGAGATCCTGGTAAGGCAACGAGCTCATCTCCCTGTTCTTTTACTGACTGTCCCCATGTCTTTAGGGAACCCCACAGTCCTTCCCTTTCTCAGCATCTGCAGTTATCTGCCTTGGCTGTAGACAATTTTTCAGTCTCTTTCCCATTCAAGCAGCCAGAGGCTTAGTACCACTGTAATACAAAGAACAATAATTGTTTTCAAATGCTGCAATAATATTCTCAAAGAGCACTGAAGCGTTTTGTGTCTGTTGCTTCTCCCATCGAGAGGAATCAAACGAATTCAGTTGACACGTTTCGGGATCTGCTCATCACGTTGTTCCTCTGGGCTTCAGCTTCTTATCACTAGCTGTGATCCCAGTTAAGGTCCAGCTTTCACTGGGCACAGCCCTGCAGAGCCAATCCCAGGAGAACCAGGGCTCTGTCACCGCCAGGATTTTAAGAGCAGCAGTAGGTGCCTATCCAGTGCCTCGGAGAGCCTTTCCATCACTCGCAATCGCAGACCAAAGGTCTGCCCACACACAGATCCGTCTCAAGCCACAGGCTTCTTTAACAAAGGGATAAAAGATGGCTTTTGCAGGCTGCCTGGAAAGCTAGCAGCTCCGGCCTCTGGCAGGTCGAGGCGGGAGCGGATTCCAGCTGGGAACCGCAGCCGTGTCCTGCCAGCAGCGCTGCGCAGCTCCGGGGCGCTCCAGCTGGAACACCTCCACTCCCTGTTCCTGGGGGTGGGCAAGTTTCAAGGAACACAGCCTCGTGTCCAGACCCCTCCTCGAGTTTTTAAGGCCAGCAGCAAGCAAACGAACAGGAACCCAAGTCAGCTCATTTATTTTGATTTGCAAATTGAATGAGTTGAAGTTGGAAGGAAGACAAGCAGGCTGTGACTACACTGTATTATCAAGGCAGAATTCATCTTTGTGGCAAAATCTTTGAAGTCTAAATACTGGGCAACAGACAGGTGGCCAAATCTTGAAAATACTGTGGAAATCAAGCTGAGCTTACAAGTGAGCCACAATATCACAGGGGCCAAAAAGACTAGGTCTGGGTAGCATCAAACCACTGATTCTGGATCTCAGGGGGGAAAAAACCCCCAAATATCAACGAATATACTTTTGAGGAGTTTTAGGCTCCACTCTATAACTTGGAATTACATCACAGCTGCGTATTCAGAAGCGATTTCAAAGGAAAGGGGAACAGACAGGTTGTGTTGGTGCTGGGCTCTGTCTCTTCAGGAGCTCACAAGAACGTGAGGGGCTGAGCAAAGACAAGGGTTCTGTGCCACAGCCATTCCCTCCCCGAGTCAGCTGGGGGTGAGGGTCATCACCATCCCTCAGCACACACAGCAAACCTGCCCGAGCTGCAGCACGTGCCCTGGATTCCGATCTTTCTCCTGCTCCAGCTACTGGCATCGTTTCTAAGGAGGCAGGATCACATCCCTGCTTTCCTCTCCAAGCAGCAGCAGCAGGATAATTAATTCTGCCTGTCTGAAAAGGATGTATATAAACGTAAAACCACTGAAACCTCAAGCTTTTGCAAGGAGGTACCAAATGAAGCCCACCTTTCCCTTTATTTACCCCCGTCTCACGCACCACTGAGCCAAGCAGGCCAACTCAATTATGGCAGACCAAAGAGCCCAACGCTGGAAGATGCAGAGCCCTTCAAGTAGGAAAGAAGATGCTCTGCTGTCTTGAAGAATAGGAGCTTTGTGCAGAGATGCAAAGTCCTCACGTGATGCTAACTTTTCATGCTTTGAGAAACACAAATGAGCAGGAAAGCAGCTAATTAGGCACGTTACTGTGATTGCTTATTTTATGAAGTGGAGAGGGAGGTGCTCAGCACTTTAATGAGATAATAGCATAGAGGCAAAATTGTACAGAGAAGCAAAAATAGGAACGGTCTACGTACAGAAGTGAACATTATTTCTGAGCAACAAGAAAAGCAACAATAGAAAAATAACTCAGTACCTAGCAGGAGAAAGAACAGTACCTCAATTGATTCTGTGCATGTAAAACCTGGATAACACTTGGATATGTGAGGGTAGAGGGATCTGCCCTCATATACCCCAGCAGTGGTTGGACCTGTGCAAAGCACAGTTTCAGCTCTGTTTTAGTGACCGTCACTCAACAGTGATCACTCTGAGATCCTCTGTGGATTTAGGGCAGGCCTTGATGCAGAAAAAGGACTTTCTCTGGGACCTGGTACACCTAATCTGAAGCCCTGGACTCCCCACAGGGCCTGCGTCCACGTGGAAGGACACAGAGAGCTGCGTTCTCACTCGCTCTCCTATTTTGAGCACAACAAAAAAATGGGAGCTGTAAATCATCTATTTAGGCGTATTTCTTTAATTGCTTATTTTATGAAAACCCAACTGCAGAAAAAACCAGCACTGCATTTCCTAGGAAATGAGCCTGTCTGTGAGACCTCAGATCTTATTTAGCAGCCAGCTTTTGTGCTCTTGGTATTACTGCCATGGTAAGTAATTACTCATAACGTGACATGCATCGTATCAGCCTTTTAAAAGTAATTAAGAAAAAGTTGCATTGCTTAATGATATGTACATACATCTCATCCTTGCAAGTTTGGCTTTGATAACATCTGCTAGTTTCTGGAGCAAAGCCAGTGTGAAAAAGTAAAATAACCCAGCCCTAACAATGGGAGCATTATTAGCTTCCCAAAAGCTATAAACTCCAGCACAACATTTGTGTGCACAAGTCCTGTAAGGAGTTTCAAGCCTGTGAGTTGCCAGATCAGAAAGTTTCTGTTGAACTAGAATTTACGCTAATGAAGAAGCCTTAAAAACACAGTTTATTTACAGTGAGCCGGTTGAAGGGCGGCAGCTCACCGTCCCTGGCAGACTGAGCTGCAGCAGCTGAGAGGTCACCCCGATCAGCTGGTGCCCTTTCTCCCTGCTGGCATTATCCCACCCATAAAGAGGCAGCAGAACCGCTGCCGTGTCCTCTCCTCAACCAGTGCAGTTCAGACTGGCGTGACCTCAGTGGCCATCAATTTTCACATTAGTACTCCGGGCTGCGAACTGCAGCAGCCCAGGAGTGAGCAAACACGTTCCTGGTCCTCCCACCTCTGCTCTCGCTGCAGCAGAAGGGTCTGGTGGACATCTGGGGGAGGAAACTCCTGAAATTGTCTGGGATGAATCACCAGAGTGCATGTGAAAAGCACGTGGAGTGTCTTCCCCAGATTCCAAGCGCCTCTTCTGCAGCATTTATGCTACCTTGGGTTGACATTCTCTGCTTTAGGTCATTCTCTCTACTCATACAGTGTTTTGTGATCCTTGGATGTAATAAGAATATCTATAGAACTAGCAGAGAAAACTTTTACCTCCAAAATTCAAAAAGGTGATGGATAACAGAATAGAAAAATTTTGAATGTCAGAACTTTTTTTCTTCCTTCTCCAAAGAAGCTTTATTTTAAGAGCAGAGGTCAACAGCCCTCTTAGTACGTATTATTTTATTACATTCTTTGACAAAAATCGACAGCAGTAAAGAACGGCTTGTTCCACAAACCCCCATGCTGTCAGCATGCCCTTCCCCTTTCTGTACAGCACTTTTTCACTGTCTCCACCTCTCCTGCCTGAATTTCCCTCGGAGCTGCCTCCCCTGGAAACCTGCACGTGGTCCGCTCGGGGATGGCCACTGACTCTGTGGGCCATCAGGGGAGCACACCAGGCTTTGGCATCGGTGAAATGCCTTTTTCTCACTGTGTAACCCCGGAGCAACCTCTCCCAAGGTGTGAGGGGACGGGCAGGCAGCCTCCTGACCCACAGCTGTCGGGCTCCGTGGGCGCCCTTGGCTCACACCTTGACTGTTTTGACAGTCACTACGTCCGCTGGGGTTGGCTCAAACGAGAAAAAGTCTCTTTGCAGGGCGTGCCAGGGACCATGCACAAGCAGCTCTGGCTCCAGGAGAGAGCTTCTCCCCTCGCCCTGCTCCTGTGCTGGGGGTCACAGCCCCACGGAGCGGCCCTGGCCAGGACCCGAGCCCTGGGAGCAGCCTGGAGTCGCCATGGCTCACATTGATGCCTTCAACAGGCTGGTAAAAATATGGAGCAGACACAGCAGTACAGGGAAAAGGGAATTTACCTCGGTTTCATAGGATCCGAGGTGCCCAGACTCATCAAAGGTGGGAAACACACCAAGGAGCGAACGACGAGCCAGAACTGCCCATACAACGCGTACCGGATTTTTATGGACTTCACAAAATTAGCATATCTACCTAAAATCCCCCAATAAGAAACTTAATAAATGAATAATTGCCCCCTATTCTAATGAACACCCCCCAAATGAGACTACAGCCTAGTTTACAAAAACATGTTCCAAGAGAGAACAGGTTGGAGCCTCTAGTTCTGAGATAATATGAATGTTTGGACTTCCTCGCTTTGCAGGACCCCAAACTAAGCTAAATATCAGACTACAAGGGTTGTAAACATGTAGGGCTAAAGTACAAGGCGTGTTTGTGCAGGGTACAAGGAGTGAGTATAGAGGGTAACAGGGAAGGGAAAGGGTATAAAAATATATAAAAATGTGTAAAAAGAAAATACAGAAACCACCGGCATCAACATCACAGCTCCCCTCCCGAGGTGGGAATGGGGGAAACACAGAGCAGCAGGGCAGGAGAGAGGAGCATGCCAAGGGAAAAGCGCTGGCGCTGCCCAGCACACGGCACGGGCAGCATGACAGCTATTGTGAGGCTTCTCAATGCCTCATTGGGCATTATTCCCAGGACCGCTTTTGAATTTAACACCCACTTCTGGGTATCTCATGGAAAAAGGAGGGAAAACCATGAGGTTGGAGGTAGGAAGAACAGAAACAGCACCAGTTCAAAGGAGCACTAAATTCAGCCGAATTTTCAAACTTCGGCATTTAAAAACAGCAAACAAAACAATCAGAACGTTTCAAAAGGGGAATGCATTCTTCCTCGTGACATGGCTAAACGCTTATTTTATTTGATAATTTAAAAGAAAAATAATAATTAATAAAAAAAGCAGACACCTTCAAAATATTTAAAATAAAGCAGTTAAAATATTTTGTCATGCGATTACCAATGTCAGGCAATTGCTATGCCGCAAAAGTGCTTTTAAAAGAACTGAATCAGAAGGCAATTGCTCAGAATTTCAGGCTGGTGTTGCTCAACCTGTCTGTACTGTTTCCTCCCTGCCACACTGATGGAAATAAAAGGTCCACTGTCCCAGTGACCATAATGGAGAAGAGGAGAACAGAACCTTTAATTTCCCAGCAAAGATTGCCTTGCTTTAGAGAGATGGTCTAATTCATGGCAGTATCCTTTACTCTTAGGAGCACAGGCTGGTTTTAGAGCAGTTTTCGGCTGACTGAGGAGTTACATAATTGCACCAATTACATCCAATTACATAATTAGGGTAAATAAGTAATAATATAATTAGGTGCTGTAATTATGTAGTTATGACAGGTAGCACTAATGCTGATAAAAGCCATTATGAAACTTGCTAAGAACTGTGGACAGAGCATGCGAGAATGAAACTTCCAAGGCTTCGTTTGCTAAAGTCTTTCATTCATCCAATGGGCAAAATAATTAATTTCATTATTATGCCAATAGCCTTTTATTTTTGCAAATGGAGGCACAAATCACAGGCTAATTCATATCTCTGTTTAGCTGCAAAAAATTCAGTAGCTAATCATATCTTTTTTTTTTAACCTCCATTTATCTATTTGTAGCTACCAAAGCTCAGGTGAAATATGTGTGTACAAATTACACCTCTGAAAAGTGAAGTATAAAAGTTTGGACATTAACCTTCGTTGTTCCAGTTATCACATTAAACTGTCTCCTCTGACAAATGGACATGAGGAACATTCAAAGATTGCTGTATCGATGTAATACAAGTTATGTGCCTCTCTGGGTTTGCTAGGGATGCTGTTTCTGGTCAAATGGGTCAGATAAGCAGGGTTTTTTCTACAGGAATGAAAATTCAATAGGGGAATCATTCATGCAGGTTCTCAGTGCAAACACAAGGCATGCAGCCAGCTTTTCAAAGTTTCTGTCTCTTCAGATATTGTATAATACTTGCCTGACTTCATAAAAGAGGCCTGGAGAGCAAACAAATAATAAAACCTACTGCCCTGCTTTAATATTCATTAATATTTCACCCAATAACTGATAAAAGATAGCGTGCAAGAAGAAAGGGCATCACTGGAGGAGCTGAAGTGCTTTATTCCCACCAACATCTCCATAAAGCTTGAGGTGTATAAACTGTGTGATGCCTTACAATACATTTTATGCTTGGCGCTTTTTTCTAAATAGAAAAAACCCAGAAAAATTAATGCCTTTCTTTATGAAAGCTGGATAGCTCCTGACCAATTCTACCACTGCTCAGAACAGTATGCTAAGCACTCAGGCAAACACAGAGCTGCTGGGAAAATCAAAATCACAGGGAACATTAGGAGTTTGCAGAGACAATGTCCACAGTCCAGAGCAAGAATGCCAAAAAGTGCTCTCCCCCAAGGTCTTTTGAGGCCAGAGACATGCAAGATAATGGGAATGGCTTGAAACAAACCACCCCTGGAACAGAAATACAAGTGAACTTGGAAACCTGCAGAAATCTTGCCTCTGCGTGAGGAGTGTGTACAACACCCACGTGTTTCCTTCCCATTCTTGAACTAGAAAACTGGAGAGGTGCACCATGATGTGTAAATAACTCCCATCCATTTGGGCACTCAGCCTTTCAAATAATATCCCAAAACAAGAAAACCACAGTATTCCTGGTTTTTTATCTGTTGTGCTACCAAGCAAGCCTTCAAACCAAATGCTTCACTGTTTGCCGGACAAATGATACAGAGACAAGACTGAGAGTCATAAAGTCGACAGTCACATTTTTGGGTTCTGACGAGGCTGGGCAATGGAGAAAAGAGACTATCAGGAATTGCAGGCGCTTCTCCTGGTGCTTAATTAATACTGATAATTATTCAAATGTTACTTTTTGCAATACTTTGCAAGACAGGAGTGGGGAAATGCAAATACTAATTGGTTCCTAATTGCAGTTGTAGGGGCAGTAAGGATGATACCTAGAGCTAAATTCTACGATTAAAGTTACTGAAGCATACTCCAAAATGTTGACCTATGTGTATGTATGGATAGATGTGAGCCCTGAAGATTAGATTTGGGCAGAAGTTCTCTTTAAGCGATCTGGCTGTGGAAACACAGAATTGGGGTTTGATCTGTTAAAGCTACAGAAGCAGCCATAGAAGGCATTCCTAATAATAACAAAAACCAATAGAATGAAGAGAGTTTTTCCAGGCGTATGATTCACAGAGTTTTTTCAGCCATATTCTACATAATATGAAATATCAAATCTCATTCCACCTTGTCCTTTTCAAAGAGGTTCCGAAACTGCCTGGCTATTCCAACCACCCTATATTTATAAATATTTCTTGCAATCCTACACACCCCCAACAAGCCTTATTGAGCAATGAGTCAGTTCCACTGGCAAGCTCCTCGTGAAAGGTTAATTTGAAGTCTCTTTTCTGCCAATCCTAACCAGGATGTGGTGTCTTACCTGGGACTTGGTCACCTCTCCCAGCATCACAAGTTTGGTCACTCAGGCTCTCACAGAGCCTGAATCAGCTCCTCTCTCTGTCTCCATGACAAAAGCCATACTCAGGCTGAATTAGTGCATGGAATGCAGCACATCTCACGTGCCTCTGGCGTAATTTCCTTACCATCAGGCTGTGTTTGAGACACACCAAACACATTTGCTCCAGCAGCTCATGTTTGACAGCTGCAAAACTGCCTCTGAGAGTTTTCATTTTGACTCTTCTCTTGGTCCTGAGCAAAGCTGTATCTCTAAATCTCTTCTTCTCTGCAAATATCATACTTCACTCTTCCAGTCAGATTATTTTCTTTAATTTCTTAGTATTCCTTGTAGCATGTGATACACAGTAAATTCTCTGGCTCCATGAGAAAGTGTCCTTTTTTTATTCACTTCAGGAGTTCCAATAGTTTCTGCTATGCAGCACTGGTATTTCTGCAGCACACCTTCCCTGGGTTTTGTACTGGGAATTTAAACTACACAAAGACACAATACTAATCTCATACCAGACACTTGAAGTTTGTTCAAACATTTATTTCCCTTTTTTTCTCCCACTCCACCATTTATACTTTCAGTCCCTGTAAGCTTTACACTTCTAGATCCATAGGTACCTCTCCCATCATCCAAAATAACCTTTAACTTTATATATACTCATGGATAAAACAAGTCTTCCTTCAGAGAGTTTAATAATCCCAAAAACTGGATTACTGCTAACCAGTTAAACCACCAGCGCTCTGCCACAGAGGAACAGGGGCTTTGAGAAATCAGTTCAGTGCCAGAGGTCACATGAGATTTTGGTGTTTTTCTCTTATTTTAGATATTCAAACAGGAGTTCCAGCCATTGATGCAGAAGTAAAATACATTAGTGAATTACACATCAGAAAAGTCAAACCACTGCTGCCACAGGATGAATACACTCACTGTGAATATTAATGCATCTCTTGGAATTAAACATTAATACTTAACATACACACCACCAAGTTTAAAATCTTACAAACACTGCAGGGAGAGGAAGAGGAGGAATGAACAAATGAGACAAGCCCCAGAGTCTGATTCCACAAATTAAAGTGTATTTCTGAGATAAGCTAAAATACTTCCATGTGTAACAGGACAACTTGCCACTATGAATATTTTCTTGTAATGCAACGGCATCTACAAGGATTTGCTTTAGGTTTTCTGCCTCGCCCACCACACTACAGAAATGTAGATCCATCACAGCCTACAGTATAAACACTCTGAACTGGGCAATGAGATTGATGGCTCAGAATTGATGGAAATAGGCTGTTCCTCTGTACCTGAGCACCGAATTCCCATCACCTGCCACAGCACCTTCCCTTCTAGTGGTAATAGCACTCACAAAAGCTCCATTTAACTGCAGCAATCAAGTACACACTCCTGTCTAAACACAACCTTTTCCACTAATGTGAGTTCTTTGAGGTAAACTCTGTGTAAGACTGCACAGTGGTGGAGTCATCTCTAATTTTAGCCTGCTCCTAATTAGGCATTTTGTTTAAATCAACCATTTATGCTTCAAGGGAGTGAGAAAGGTGAGTGAGCCCAGCTATCCTGGACACCCATCTGAAGGCAGGATAAATAACCCAGCTTTCTGCACTGACAAGGCAGAAAGGAGCTGGGATCGATTGAAGCCCAGCAGCTGACCTGAAGACAGCTGAAGTGAAAGGAGAAGAATCTTCCCCTTGGCTAAACTGGGGACTAAAAGGCCACCCAGCATCTCAGTAATGAGGCTGGGCAGTATGTCCAGTCAAAGGCCTGATGAGGGACAGCACAGAGAGAGAGTCTCGACAAGAAATGTGGCTCTGGAAATGCATAAACAGCAAAGCCCAATGTGCATTTGGTTACAGCCTCCGCTGGGATTCAGACACATGCCAGCTCTGCAACCACAGAGCCTGGCACGGGCCCTGCGCAGTGCAATACCTGCCAGCAAGTCCACAGGAAGAAAATGCTGCACCAGAATATCGCAGCAGGCAGGCAGAATTCCTCAGAAATGAAGCCCCAAGCCAGGCAGCCTCGATAACCCATCCCTCTCACTCACCAGAATGAGCCCTCTTCGACAGTAGGCTGGAAACAAAACGTAATGGAACACCTCTCTGGGCCGGTGTCCTCACATCTCCCTCTCTGAATCCAAGTACCTCACTGCTTCCCATGGCAGTTCCTGCAGCTCCCCAGATCCCCGTGCCTGCTCTGCTTGCTTCTCACCAGCTCGTTCAGAGCAGCCACAGGAGACGAGCAGCAGCCCTGAGCGCTGACCCCGCGCTTCAGCGTTCAGCAGGAGATGTTATTTTTCTGGACAGCAGCCCAGAGACACCGGACAGAGCCGAGCAGCAGCAGATGTTATGATGTGTGCTCTCCTGCCCCAGCTTTGGCTAATGAGGCAGCAGAGCCCACGGAGCATGAGAGCACCGATGCCAAACTGGAGACCGCGGCCCGAGCCTTCATCTTTTTCACTATGCTTAAGGCTGGGTTTTGTTGCAGGCTAAGACACGTGAAAAGATCTTTAAAAATACAGATCGATGCCTCCTATTGTTCAGAGAGAGAGGAAAAAGAAAGATATTCTCTGCTCTAGCTGCAAGGAGCATCTCTCAGTTGCCTAAAGCACATGCCCAAATTGACTTACCACAATCATTTGCGCCACGTAGCTCTCCGGGCCAGTGTATTCAGTCGGATCTTTAACTCTGACAAGAACTATAAAATACAAATAATGCCACATGTTGTGTTCTGCCTTGATATGCTCCTCAAACGAAACCGTCTTGTTATCAAATTTGTCTCTCTCCAGTCCTGCAAAAAGAGATGAACATAAAGCCAAAAAATAAACTTCGACATAAAAATACGCAAATCTGTTAAATATGTTAAAGGAACCTAACTTAATTTAAAGGATCATAAATTTGAAGGATCTTAATTTAAAAGCTATAACTGCCAGGCAAGAAATAGCAGGCCAGAAGGCATTCCTGACAGAAGTCTTTCAACGCAGCATTTATTCTCTTTTGTGATATTTCCTCTTAATAACAATAACAATATAATAAATATGTTACAGCTTTACAGTGCCTTCTATGCTGAGGGCTATGAAGTGCTTTACAAGTGTTGGCTCTGGCTCTTTCTAGATGTATACTGAGAAGCACACAGCGTGCAGTCCAGGTCCTGATCTTCCAAAGATTTGCGCACACTTTTACCGTCGAGCACCCAGACAGTCCCACTGAAACTGGGATTGTTTGTGCAGGATCAAACCTGGCAGAGAGGGTGAGCCTCTGCAGCTCTGCTGTCACACAGTCTTTACAGACCTGTAGTCATAAGAATTTTTTTGTTTTTTCCCTGTAATGGGTCAGATCCCTGAAGAAGAATAGCAGAAGTGAGGAAGGAGAGGGATCACCAATGTTTGCCTCCATGTTAGCACTCTCCTCCCTGGATCTCTTGTCTGCAGACACTAAAGATGTTGTGCCCTGCAGCATTCACCCCTGTCAGTACAGCCATGGAAGCAGCACCCAGCCTACAGAAATGCAAGTTATTCTGGAGTCCCCCAGGGAGTGCAGGTCTGTGCACTCCAAAATAAGCGTGATTTATCCATGGGCTTTGTGGGGATGATTTCCACCAAATTCTTTTGTTCCCTACTTCATACCACCCCCTGAAATCGGCAGTTTCTGCCCTGTGCTGGGAAACAGAAGCTGCACGTTCACCTGCAGCAGCTCAGTGAAACTCAGTCAGCAGCTGCCCCATCCCCACCAGTGGTGACAGTGCAGACGTGAGACACAGCTCTTCTGCCTCCCATTCTGGGTGGAGACTGTGAAGCCACTTCTTAGCACAGAGCTTTTGATTCATAAACCAAATCCTTTCCCTACTGAGAGGGAATAAATTTGGAATCACGCTCCAGCATTTTACAGATTTTCCTTGTAGAAGATAACCACGCCTGAGGTCCAAGCTTTATTTATTGAGGAATAGTTCATTTTTACTCCTTTCACCCTCAAATATCGCAACAGATCAGTAACACCTACCACAGATGAAACAGGTGGTCTTTAGTATCTCCTCCTTTTTCTGCTTTTCGCTCCTGAGATCAGCAAATGTATCAATGATGACTCCAAAGATCAGGTTTAGAACAATAATTATGACAATGAAGTAAAACAGAAGATCATAAACAACTCGTGCAGCAAACAAGGGCTCCTGCAATAACAAGGTTGCAATAAGGTATAAAAATAGCACATCTCTAAAATATTAAACAACTTTTTCACATTAGCTCAAGCAGAGCTACAGATCTTTCTTTTCACATGCCAAATTCTGCTAGCCTACTCACAGAACTAGAGAGGGACTATCTATGTGTCCCAAGTCCTTTTCTTCACCACGATAGACACTTGAAGCCACCCAGTTGCTGAGTTTCCCACATATTCATGGAGATCATAGCATTACCCTTTGTGAAGTGCTTTAATGTAATTAGCATTAAATAGCTGCTGAGTGGCAAGGGTCACTTTCAAAAGTCTGTAAGTGCTTACAGACTCCACTGAGGATAAACTTTGGCTCCTGCAGAACCTCCCAGTCTGTCAGACAGGATGCAGACTCCTACTAACAGCACAGGAAGCTCTTCCATCCAGATTTGTCTCTGGACTCTTGCAAGTCTTGCTGAGATCCTACTCTATCCTGAATTTATTTGTAACACATTCTTGTTTCATGGTGTGGCTCATCAAGCAAAGTGCTGCCAGATTGCCTTTATTTGTGATCCAAAAATGCATAAAACCACCCAAATATTAAGGGAAGTCCTTAAATCACTGAACTTTTGAGGAAACTTCTGGAAGAGAAAATATGCCACAATACATGAAATTTTGTTTTGACCTTCATGCTGGTTGAGTACAAGTAAACAACAGGACCTACTCCGGGGCAGATTCCTTGCTGAATATAAACTAAAATGTGCAGGTGGAACCTCCTGGGCTCAGTCCCTGCGGTTCCTCTGTGCCATTGCTGAGCCTTGCAATGGGGATGGACATCCAGGGCTGAGGGCCCCTCTCAGCTGGGGCTCCTCTGGAGGCTGAGCAGCCCCAGCTCCCTCAGCCTTTCCCTGTCAGAGATGCTCCAGGCCCTAAATCATCTCCGCTGGCCCTGCTTCAGGAGCCGTGTCTGTCCGAGGAGCCCAGGGCTGGACACAGCTCTCCAGATGTGCCTCACCAGGGCTGATTTCTTAGCAGTGCTTTGGAGGTTATGATATTCCGCAGTTTTCCACAAGTGGTAAACAACTACCTAGAGATCCTTTCTTCAACTATCATCCTCACACCAAGCTTAGTTCTTCCCATTAAATATCCCACCTGGGATCTAAAAATTACACAGATAAATCAGCTGTGTGACATGAGATCAGACTAGATACAAACACTGTCTATAACCTCCAAAAATTGACTTTGGCATTCATGAGATGCACAGGGAGTAATGCATTTCCTCAGCCAAAACACTCACATCTTTGGAAGGCTTTCTGAGCACGTCTCCCACACCACCGCCATTCCGCAGGCCTTGGTTTAACACGGTCACAATGCACATGAGCAGGGTGTCACAGGTCCTTTCTATTCCATCCTCCTCCTCTTCACCTGCAGACAGGAGAGTGGCAGCATCAAACAATCACCCAACAGACAAAGCCCCAATTCTGTGTTAGAGAAAGCGACTGCAAGACACATCTGCCTCTCATATTCTTTATCCAGAATCTCATTGATCATCCCCACCCATGTGCACATCGCTGCTGGTGACACCTTTAGGCACAACAGGCACACTCAGCCAGAAGAGAGAGGGAGAAAAACACAAGCAGTGCTCCCACCAGAGCTGTTAATGACCCAGAGCTGCCATCTCTACTCATGGGAGCACCCCTTCTCCTTGCAGTGCTCCCACTGCTTTTCCAGGGGGCCCCCTAAAAACACAGCATAGACAAGAAGCAATGTAAACAGAGAATTAGAAGCACATTTGTAGAAGGATTGTCTTCCTGTGAAATCATTCCCCTACCTACTCATGTACAAGCCAAGTCATGTTAGCATTTCAGACCATTAAGGAGGGGCTGGCTTTTGTACGAAGCAATCTGTCCACGATCTTTCCAGCAGCACACGTGCCCAAGCACAGGTCTGACAGACATTAAATGAAAGGCTCTCCCTGAGCTCAGCCTCCAAACTCGGATTGTGTTCTTATCTCTGCCACAGAGCTGCTGCGTGGTTTTGGCCGAGCCACAGAGGAGACTATTGTGCAGGAGATATTTGAACGTGCAGAGGAGCTGGGCTGGAACACCAACCCCGGGGGGACTCTGTCTGCCTTGGCCAGGGTCCCTCCCACCGCACACTGCATCCCCTGCCTCCCTTTGCAGAGCCCTGCCGGAGCTGTGTCCTGCTGCCCTGGGCTCAGGGCTGTGACTGCCATCCCCTGCCTTCCTTTCTCTTCAGGGACACGCTGGCTTGAGCAGGGAAGGCAGCGATCCACACTCGGTTTGCTCCACGCACTCATTGTAACGTGGTTTAATAAATAACAGCGTCCTGCTGGGAGAGTTGAGTGAAACACACATTGAACAGCCCCAAACCACCACATCTGGGGCACCGAGAGAGACTCTGATAAATTGAATTGACTGCAAGCACTCGCATTGCAGACAAGTAATTTGGATTTAAATTTAATTTTGGATTTGGGCTCCCCAATTGTGGTGCGTGCATCCCGGCTGGGATGGGCAGGACAGCGCTGGTGTCTGCTGCTTTTGCCACCATGGCTTCTGCTCCACAAGCAAATTAGATAAGAAAGAACTCCCTATTTAAAGAACTCTGAGCAAAAAGAAAAGCAAAAGCAGACATCAGGACAGACTTCCCTCTTAAACTATATGGTCATTACAGACACTACTCCCACAAATAATCCCAGATTTAAAAATAAATGCTTAAATATTGAAACTGAAAGGATTGAAATAAGAAACCTTTTTTATCCTGACATATCTAGACTTTTTTACTAGCAAAATGATGTTATTCATACCAACTAATCTTTGCTGTTGCATCATGCCATTATTCCCTCCTTTCAAACAACACTCCATCATTTTTTTTTGGACCTGTGCTTGAGAAGGAGACCATCCACAAAATAAATTAAAAGCCTTGGAAAAAGCCTCGCCTTCTATTTCCTTTAGGCAACAACAATATTTTCACTGTTCACAAGACCAGCCTCAGGTTCTGGAAGCAGCAGATGATCAGATTCTGGTGAACAGAGAGGATAAATTGGGGCTGGGAGCTGGAGAGGAGGGAGTTACCCACCAGCAGCCCTAACAGACAGCTCCCCATGCCCACTGAGAGGCTAATTCAGAGCCAGCCAGGCTTCAGAGAAACAAGATACATCACCTTGCACATCTTGCAACACACAGTCAGCATCCCACATTGCACCCAGAAAAGCAAGCTCAGGCTGCAAGATCTTTGCCAGAGAATCAGACCGCCCAAAGTTGGCAGAAACCTCTAGTGCAGCAATGTAGGCTGTGGGGAGTGTGCAGACATCCTTTTTTCTGTTCTATTCCCACTCCCAGATGTGGAGCAACAAGAGCTGCCTTCAGCCTGGGAGCTAGGCAATCCTACAGGCACATGCTCTGCCTCAACTGTTCTGTCTTCAATGTTCACAACCCAGGCTCAGCCCCTCCAGCCACCAGCTATACCCATACTTGAAAGAAAGGAGTGGATCTGTAGAGTGGATCGTTGTTAAGGACCCAATATTGACACTAATTGAGGCTCAGGGGGGTTTGTTTGCAAGCAGTTCCACCCTGGAGAGTGTCTGGTGAGTGTCTGGACAGCATTAGGCAGGCTGTCCTCTGACTAAACTTAATTCAAAGGCAAAGCTGGTACAGCACTAAGACCACCCCACAACGTTAATCACAGGGCAGGAGGAGGGATAACACAAAAATTCACTTAGAAAATCCTCATCTGATGGCCCACAGCTCCCTGGGCCACAGCAGCACAGGAGGTGAGACACCATGCAGATCCAGGGGAACCTGCACAGAGCAGGAGCAGGCCTGGGGGTGGAAGGAGGCTTTGGAAAGTCCCTTTTGCTCACAGATACCTGTGCATTCTCCTGGCACAGGTCTCTGCGGGCCAAGGAGAGATGTACTGCAGGACGTGAAGCTCCTGTAAGTGATTAGGCACTTCTGCAGGCAGAGACTTAAGCGCTATGGAAATGTCTTTGGAGCAGAGAGGAGACTCCTTGGCAGATGAGATGCAGTGTGTTTATGCTGACAGCCCAGAGCAGCAGGGAGGCTGCAGGGAGGGGAGGCTCTAGGCAGAGCTCACTGGATCCCAGGGAACTCCCTCGCCAGGCAGAGCAATGACTGAGCACAGGCTCAAGCAGCGAAACCCAAGGAAAAAGCAGAGTTCCATCAGAAGAAATTATCAGAAGGGATCTGACCTGAAAAGCAATGAAATTCCTGTCTCCACTCAGGATCTGAGATGCCACTGACAACATTTTCTGTTTCCTAGACACAGCTGTGGACTGCTCTGGTGCTACGAGGTGAAACTCCCCCAATGTCACAGAATCACAGGACCATTACGGTTGGAAAAGACTCTGAGACCGAGTCCAACCATTAAGCTAACCCTGCCATGCTCACCACTAAACCTCATCCCAAGTGCCACATCCCCATGCCTTTTGAACACTTTCAGGGATGGTGACCTCATGCCTTTGCATTCTGCCACAGTCACACTTTTGCCAGAGGGGAAATCTGTCCCAGGAAAAAACAGAAAGTAGAACAATTCTTTTTGACCAGGTGGCTAAGGTGAGAAAAACTGTTCTTGCTGAATGTTGGTGGTTTTTAATGTTACTGGATAAATAAAATTTCTCAACGTGAGAGCGCACTTAGATGTTTTGTACAGCCCTCTTTCATTATGGTTTGATTTTAAAGGAGCAGTACCCAAACAATAAGAAATGTGAGATTTCTATCGTTTAAAGAGCTTGGCAAAAGCCACACTGCATGTCTCTGACTGATTGATTACTCTTTGAATGCAGCAGCTTTGCCAATAGCTCTTAGACTGTTTTCTCTATCTAGTCAGACAGTTTCCCATGTTGTTTATGAGGCCTGTTTACACACCAGCTGGGGAGAAAAAGCCTGCTTTTATAGCCCACTCCTTGAAGCCTTTGATCCTAAAAACTCAAAAATTAGTAGTGGGAGAATAGAGCTTATGAAACAACATTACATTGACACTCAGGAAGGGAGCATTTATTTCCTCCGTTTCAGCCCCCAGCAACCACAGGCAACTGTGGCAATAAATATTTTAAGGCTGCAGAGCATCCACTGTGCACACACCTCCACTGCAAAGACCTCAGCACATCAAACCACACTGAGTATCTGTAGTGCCAGAGCAGCCTCCTCAGCCAGGCTGGGCCACGTGGAAAGATGGGAGACAGACAGACACGTGGGCCTGGCTCTGAGTTCTTGAGTCCACTGGCTACAGGACAGCCTCGGCGCAGATTTATGCAGAAAGGATACACAAAAGCTTGCTGATATATAAGCTGTGCCATGAAAATGGATTTCTGTGGCCCCAACTGGATCTGACAGTGGCTCAGTGTGTGCAGGTGAGGATGCTGCAGACAAGCAGCAATTTTTTTCTCCCAGCTAAGTCACTTGGCAAGAAGCAACCTGTACGTTCGAGCATAGTGATTCAGCAAGCTCCTTTAATAACAAAATTAATGTCAGTGCATTTGGAAATCAGGTGTGGGAAGCACTGCCATTAACTGCAAAGCTGCCAGCTAAGCTCCAAGCCCTGCAGAAGTTGAGCACTTCTGACTCACAACAATGATCCTCACTTCTCACACCGGCAGAAGTCCCTGCAACAGCAACACACAAATCAGAGAATCTCAGAACGGCCTGGCTTGGAAGGGACCTTAAAGATCATCTCATTCCAACCCCCTGCCATGGCAGGGACACCTTCCACTGTCCCAGGTGGCTCAGAGCCCCATCCAGCCTGGCCTGGGACACTGCCAGGGATCCCTTGGCTCTAACTGACCATCAGTGTGAGGGAACTCGTGCACTAACCTGGGTTGAGAGCTGGGATGCTCGTGGAACAGTTCTCTTTTGCACAGGCTCCCATCATTGATGTCAGGGTTGTAGTGGGAACTTCACCAATGCCTGTGGAAAAAGCAGCATGTTGACAAGAAGACAGGTGCTGCACTGATGTGAAGTTTTAAATCATTATTTTCTAGAAGCGAATCACCGGGTTAGAGAGTTAAGAAGAAAAAACAGAACAAATTACACCAGCAATTCCTCCCTCCTCTAAAGAGTCTGCCTCAACAGCTCAAAGCAATCACAATGAACAAAACCACAGTTTTATATTTACTGTATATCACAGCCATTCCCACTTCATCTCCTGAAATTAATGAATCTACATCAAATGCGGCTGCTTCTGGTGAGAACAAAATATATTCAAAGCAAGAAACAACTGTCAGATATGAAAATAATGTCAGTTTTTAAAACCATTAGATAAATTATTCACAAAAGCTGACAAGAAGGACACCAAGATGATGTTCAGTTATTCTGAATGTAGAATATTTAAGGGTTTTCAAGGATTATAACACAGTTTGGTACTCATTTGTAAATATGTATGGGTTTGTGTAAAACACTAATTTAACATTCCCAAAGTGGTAAATGTGTACATCAGCTTGATTTTATCAAACCAATTTTATCTTGTGCATCTTCAACAATTTTCTGCATTTCAAATTAGAGATACAAAAACGTTGAAGGAGAAAAAAAAATGAAGGCAAAACTATATAGCAAAGTAACAGCCTAAGACAGTATGTGTAATGCAGAAAACATGCACTCTGACTTACTTTCTGCTACTTTATAAAGAAAAAATTTAAAGCACTTGTCCTGGGAAGCATAATGTTCCATCAACATGCAGTCAGCATATTTTCTTGATGAGTTTTTCATCAGAAATGGCAATGTATGAAGCCAGCAAGAACATACCCACACCACAAAAATCTGCCAAGAACTCAACAGAAGCAACACGAACGCACCGGAGCTGCTGCCCTGGATCAGACCAGAGCTGGGTGTAGCCTGTTTTATTAAGATGGTCACAACTACCTTTCAAAGTCACACTTCACACCCTAAGTTCTGTCCCAAAAATGAATAGTGGGTCAAATATAAGCCAATTTAGCCTCTAAAGGATGATCAGTGGCAAAAAAAAAAAAAAAAAAAGAAAAAAAAGAAAAAGAAAAAAGAAAAGAGAAAAAAGAAAAAGGCATGTTAAAGAAATCTGTCAAGTTACTTTTTTTCATATGGTTTCAAACCAGCTGTAGAAGTACACCAGGCCCATGAGTCTTGAATGACCTTTGCCTTGTTTGTGAGCTTTAAATCCTGAAAAAACAACTTCAGGAAAAGGCTGGCAAACACACAGTCCCGGCTGGATTCTGCCAGTTCTGCGCTTGTGTACAGGTCTGAAGAGCTCAGCATTTGGGAAAATCATGCCTCTAGGAATTTAATCACAAGCTATTCTCAGGTATTTCTGTGCAGCCAGCTCCCTCCCTGCCCATGCTCCCAGCAGGCTGCTTGGCAGCACACACAGAGCTCTCAGCACACCAGACCTAGCTCTTTCCTAGCAAAGCAAGTTTGTAACCCTCTATTCACTTTGCAAAAGTCTCTTATTCCAGAAAGCTGAAATCCTGGCCTTCTAAAAACTGGTTCATAACCTCCCAACAACTTTACTGAAGCCAAAATTACACACTAATTACGATGTTCATGAGATACACACTGAATTTATAAGATGCTCCAGGAAAGCTCCTATTGGTAGAAGTGTGGATTCTCTAATAAATTTCTGCTGGATGAAGCTTAAAAAGCAATGAAATGGATACAGCTACTGAACATGTTAAGATCACATGCCTCATATAGTGCACAGAAATTACTATGAGCTGCTTTCAAGGTGGGATGAGAACCAATACAATCCACTTCGAGCTGCTTTTCCAAACACTTAGGAAATACAGATTATTTCTTAATGTTACCACGAGTGTGTAAAGCAACCACAATAAATCAAATGTGTTAGATTTTAGTATTTCAACAAATAAGCCCAGACTAAAATAACACTACAGACATTAAATTTTACACAGAGACTTAATTGAGTTCTACGGTATATGGAATTAGTTCTGCTCGCACACAGGCACAAATAAAGAAATTTGATGGCCTTAGATGAAAAGTTAGGTTAGGCAGACAGAAAAGGGGAATGTCGGAAGCAAATTTTAATATAAAAACCAATACCTGCAGCAGGGGTCCTGATTTTCAACCTGTCAACCTCCATGATAAAGTCATCTTTCAGGAAGAGGAAGCCGATGATGGAGAAGAGATAAACCAGGATGAGTGCTAGCACCGCGGTGAGGATAATTGAACGGCCATTCCGGGTAACACTTTTTATCACATTTAGCAATGTCTCCTCTCTGTACACCAGATCAAACAGCTGGGGAAGGCACAGAGTAGAGGAAATATGAATACCAATGAGGCAATACATAGATCTTACATAGGAAAACAATCTGAGCTATTGAAACACGTATCGAGCCGTGTTCTACTTTCTCAGCTTGATAAACCCACATTGATTTCAGTGGGAGCTGGGCATGCTTATGGAGGAGGAAATCAGGCACAGAACTTCAAATTTTAAAATAAATTATAGCAAAATCGAAAGCCACGATGTGTATTTGAGCCATGTCCAGACATGGACAACACCTACCAACAAGATCCATTGTTTCCCTGTGTCCAAAACCAGGCTAGATAAAATTTTTAAAAATGTCTTCATACTATGGATCTGTATCCACTAACTAATTTTTCATGTTATCTCTCATCTGACAAACATGCATAGGCTGCAACTCAGAAATGCACTCATACCTGTAAATAATTACATGTTTGTAAACTGTTTCTTTGGGCTTATTGCATCATTCAAATGTCACATGGACAAGGATCGTGGCCACCTTCTTTTAGGACAAAGTTAAATTCATGGCACTGTTTGTATAAGACTATTCTTCTTTACCCTGCACTATATGCTTTCCTGGTATTTAACATTAAAGAAAAGTATATATTAAGATAATATCGCTTTAAATGTCAAAAGCCTAAACCAGCAATTAAATGTGACAGGAGCTTTACAAGAACCTATAACTTTTTTCCCCTCTTACAATTTTCTTGATGTTCTATAGTGCTTTGGACCTTATCTATAATGTATGTATTCTACTTCCAAACACTCAGATTACAGATATAAAGTGACACACTATGATTTATCAAAATGCTCCACAGAAGAAGGTATTAGCCACAATTTATAAGATCTGAAATGCACAGCCTTGTGAAAGGATTAATAATGAAGAAAGAAAGAGGGGAGGCAGTTATCATTCATTCCATACAAGGCAAAGATTAAAAAGAGTAACAAATTAGAGTTTAGACTACATCCACTACTAAGTGAACACCTGAAAGCAACCTGGGGACGTGGATAATGTCCATGAATCATGGACAATGGTCAGTAGCAGTCACTGAAAAAAAAATAAATAAATGAAATGTTTCTTAAGCTGCTTGACACTTTGCAAAGCATTTTAAGATAGAGATCACCTTACTCATGGAAGGAACAGCAGATAATTGGTGCATTTTTTAAGCAGGCAAGTTACATCCATTTGAAGAAGGTCCTGCAGCTACAGCCACAATCTTGGCTCCTTTGAAATCTGCCCAAACTTTGAAGCAGACTTTAATGTCAAGATCTGGAAAGTCTGACTTCAACAGGAGCTCTACCTGTGCAAGCACTGAACCCCTGAAAATTTTAGTGTGCTTTACACATCTTTGAAATGCTGGGAGTTCACCCCTATTCAGGAAGCTGAGAAAAAATACAACAGGAAAACGAACCCATGTAAATGACCACAATTTAGTCTGTCTCCCTACAGGTTTCACATGTTCCAGAACAGAGCAAAAGGATTAGCAAACAAGAGCAGCGAAACACCTTTCACTGCTACTCAGCAGGAAGGGAGCAGTCAGTGGAGTTTAGCATAATTTTGTGTGATTCATTTTCACTGCACCTGTACCACATTATTAAAAGGCATTCCATCTGGGTAATGGCAACGAAAGAAAATGAAGTGGGATAGATTTCAAGTGATGAATCTTCCTACTACACCAGAGGCATGCCATCCCCATTTCCCAAGTAATTTTTTTAAAAATTTATTGGGGATGAGGAATGGGATATAGGTATGATGCACATACCACTGGACAACTGCCCCCGAAATGTTAGGACTAACAGAAGCTGCAGGGAACAATGGACACAGAACATGGAGAAAGCTGGCAGAAAGGAGGGGACGGCATGATGTTTGCCTGAAAAGAAAGGAGCAGACTTTCCAGCTCTAAAACAGATAAAATAAGTCTTAACAGAAACAGGTTCTAATAAAAACAGCAGCTCCTAAGGGGCAGCAACACAACGGCGTGCTAAAAATACACATGATTTGGCTTGATTGTCAGGAAGAAATTGAAGACAGCTGCATGGGTAACGGTATTTTCTATTTTTGCAAAGTTTTCCCCTCCACAGCAGCACGTACTTACCAGGAAGCTATAGAAGAATTCGTGCACACAGAGGCCCAGCATGCAGACCAGGACATAGGCCACGTGGTAGAGGAAAGCCATGTCCATGATGACCGCTCGGTAGCCACGCGTGAAAGTCCCGCGGTTGCCAACGAAGCTCACCAGAAACACGATTTTGTTACAGAGCTGTGGGGAGTAACAAAGGCTGGGTTTATTCCATCAGAAAAATCCTGTTGTTTATTGTTTGGGTTGCTGTCCAGATAGGTTGGTTTGACTAAATGCACAAGGTTTAGATAGCTGGAGTGAGGTGAGAGAAATCCAGCTCCAACCGCACTGGGAACGAGCCCATGAGGGTGAGAGCAAGTCCATCACCTCTCCAGCACTGCACTGGGCCTCATTCCACTGGGGTTTATTCCGATAACATTAGTGAATAGGTGGGCAGGATTAATGTCACGAGGCATTAAAAATCAACTGGGGAGTGAACTCCCAACGATGTCGAGTTTAGACCCGAGACTATGTAAGAGCAGCTAGGTACTACCAGGAGAACAATAGTAACACCACAGAAAGTGTGTGGGGGTGTGTGTGAGATCTATTTCCTTCAGATCGTGTTCTTCAATATAAAAAACCCCTAAAAAAACCCGTCAGATGAGGACATTTTTGAAATACAGCATTTAAACAACAGCATCGGATTCTCCGTGGCTCCCGAGCTTCGCCTGCACACCAGCAGCAGTGCCGAAGGAGCAGGAAATGGTCTCACCTCATCTCTTTGGCAGGCCAGGACAAGGAACGAGGATTCAACATGACTCCTTTGTTCACAGGCAAGCGCTGTTTACTTGCCTTTACCTTTGACTATATGTCTGGGTGTTTTTAAGTGTGTGAAATTCTCACATACAGAACTGGTGGCAAACAGCCCAAAACTTCATGCTGGGGTGAATTAGAGCTGTAGCAGTCAGGCAGAAATTTAAATAAATGACTTGTGAGCACGACTGTGTATCTTACCAAGCTCAGTAAGCATGCAAACTTATTCATGTCTAAGTTAAGAGATTTGGCAAAGGGCTGAGAGAATTTTTAATTTTGAAAACTCTCTTCTTCCTGAAAATACATATAAGGTCTCAGAAACTTTTCACAAATTTGTGTGAATAGTGCTGAGCATACTGGTAGAGAAAATTATTCTTTTAACCTGAGAAACTGTAGATTTGATTGTCCTTATGCAGCAATATTTCTTTAAATTTCATATTGTTTTTGTTTTTAAAATATTTGCATATGCACAAAATTAAACCAGCTTTTTTCTTAGCTTCCCACTTTGCTGACGCTGCTATTTCACGATGACTGGAAATGATTTATTTTTTTGGCTTAACCAATGAACCAGAAAAAGAAGTTTTTGCACAGCTCTAATCAAAGGGGTTTTTTAATAGGAGACCCTTAATATCTTTCCTTCTGCTGAACGGGAAATTCTGCTTGCTTTTCAAGTACTTACATTAGCAGCACCAAGGAGTATCAAGGTAGGGCCAAGCCCTATAGTATATATAGACCTGAGAATAACAGACACCAAAAAGGGTCGGATGCCCACAGGCTTGGAGATGAAAAACAGCATTGCTGTGCAAAATGCCACTGCTATCCAGAGGAGCACGGAAAACAACGGTGAGAGCGTGCCTGTACGGAGGAGAAAGGGAGATTTGAGAAAGGCATCTTTGGAGACTCCATTTTCCACCAAGACACAGATCCAAAAGATCAATTCCTTTGCCAGAAGAGCTAACAAAAGCGTGATTCACGCATCACAACCGCTGACCACGGCTTGCCCTAATTGCGGCAAGAGCTATTATTCTCCGAGCATTGTTGCTCTTTGCACAGGTAATAATAAGAGCAGCTAATGAAATTTCCATTAAAACCCAGGCAGTGTTCGGAGCTGGAGCAGTTTACCCTCCTCCCGGAGCAAGGCACTAATCAGCTCCGTTCTGCAGGGATCATTAGGGCTCCTCCGCTCTGTGCCGGTGCTGGGGGCAGCACAGCGAGTGGCAGCGCTCTGCAGTGCCACGTTCGCAGCCCCGGCTCCCGGAACAGCAGCTCCCTCCCTCTCTCCTTCCCTGCCGAAGGGCTGCGGGTGTTCCGCGGAGCCTCCGCCTCCTCCTCCGCACGGGAGCAGGGCACGGGCACGGCCGGAGCGGCCCCGGGCGGGACAGCATCTGCGGGGTCCGGCCCGCCTGCTCTGCAGGATGCTGGCTCCAGGCGCTCCCCGGGTCTTGAGAGATGCCCCTGTTTTCCCTCTCTGCTCTGCTTAAAGCCCTGGAAACACACCATGTTGCTGGGATATAAAAAGCACATTCAGATCTCAGGGCACTGTCACACTTGTACACTGACTTCTATTGTTGTGGGATGAACCGAGAGGTCAGTGACGGGGGAGAAGGGAATAGAAAATTTAGCTGGACTCACAATAGAAATCATGCTATCTCTTTGGCAACAGATACACAGCTGAGCAGCATCACTGGGATTAGAAAACAATGAGATGAGGCCCCAGCCTCAACATTCAGATGGTATCCAAACTTTTCCAGAGTTCAGGAGCATTTATATCCCTGGCAGGAGGTTCAAGGTCATCTCTGTCAGATAGTTTCTTCGCCAACAAGATTTGAAACTTTTAATGAATCCTAAAAAAATAACTTTCAAGCTGATCTGAAAGGTAAGGCAAAAGTTCCCTGTGGTTCTTTCACAAATCAGTTTTCCTCCTTCCCTCCTGCAGGCCCAGCAATTTCACGCTGCAGGACCCACACAGGCAGACAGGCACCCTGGAGGCAAGGACTCTTCACAGAATCATGGTTTGGGTCGGAAGGGACCTTAAAGAACATCCAATCCCACACCCCCTGCCATGGCAGGGACACCTTCCACTGTCCCAGGTTGCTCAGAGCCCCATCCAGCCTGGCCTGGGACACTGCCAGGGATCCAGGGGCAGCCACAGCTCCTCTGGGCACCTGTGCCAGGGCCTCACCACCCTCACAGGGAAGGATTTTTTCCTAATACCTAACCTAAACCCACTCTCTGTTGGTGCGAAGCCATTCCCCCTTGTCCTGTCACTACATGCTCTTGTCACTCTTCATTCTTTCTTTTAGGCTCCCTTCGGGAACTGTCTTCAGCTGGAGCAGTTTTGCTTATGCCATATTACATAAGAGCTGCGGGTACCTGTTAAAAGGCAGCATTTTGGGATGATTAGATCAGCCCAGGCACCTTGGACAGGTGAGCAGAGGTGGATTTACACAGGGTGAAGGGGAAAAATGGGAGACAAAGCCCAGCTGTTGAAGCGGGCTCTGGTGGAGGGGGAGGCTGGAAGTAAGGAGGTGGCCTCATGACCTGCTAATCCGATTTGGCCACACCTATTCCTTATTGCTCAGGAGTGGCTTTGGCTTCACAAGCGCCAGGAGCTGGAATCTGAAATGCGCTATCACTGGATTACCGGGGCCACTTAAACTAATGCCATATAAATCTGCAGCTCAGAATAAATATTAATACCTACTGATTGCAGACTAGAGCATTTACACGAGTATAGATTAGCTAAAATTCAGTAGCTTAAAAGGTTTATTTTTAACCCTTTGTTTCTCCTCTCATCCTCCATGGGCTCCGAGCGATTCCCCAGCTCACAAATAGGAAAGCACTGCATGCAAGTGCTTCCCTTTTCCTGGACACGGCCCTGCAAACTCTGCTTCACTCCACGAGGCTGTGACCTGCAGAGACCACCCCGTGGGGCGAGAGGGCAGCGTGGCCCCCACGCCAATGTATTTTAATCTGCTGCCTTTCTGTCCCGCCAGCCAGCAGGAATGCTGGCCCGTGCCAGCTGTGGTGCTTGTGAAAAGCACATGTATCTGCTAGGAGCTGGACTGCTTCCACCAGCCCAGTTCACATGCCATCAGACAGAGGTGACTTGCAGTCACATTACTGACTGGACATGAATCAAAGGCCCAAAGGTGAATGGCTCTGCTCCCATTACCAGTATTCCGAACTATTTAGTCTCCTTTATCCCAATTAAGCTTGTTTGGGCTTCAGAGAGGCCTCCTGCTATTCTGCTGCATTTATAGCAAATAATAAATTTCATTAAATATTTCCTGTGACATGGGATGAAGCAGAGACAGAATGATAAGTTTTGAGAGTATTTTTATATAATGCATTTATCCTCTGCAACAGTTATGCCCTTTTATCCCAAAAAACAACACAGTCCAAAGCCAACAACCTCGTTTTCAAATCATTCTCTTCCATATGTTTCCAAGACTGCAAGTCATTCAATTTGGTCAGGCTTAAGGAATCTCTGTCCCTCTGCTGCCAGGAATCCTCCTTCAGTTCAGAAGCTGCAGCTAAATGTGTGCAGTGGGACGCTGCAATATGGCAATATAAAAAAATTAGCTGAGATCATCTAGATAATCTTCAGCTTATGCTCTGTCCATTTTACTCTGCATTGTGTGGGCCACACGACACAGATCAACCACCACATTTCAGACAACATCTGGCGCCTACTTAGGAGACACTAAATGCCTTCCAGATATGACTGCACCTGAAATGCAGCTTCATTTGTTCCATTAGAAATGAAAGCATCTAAAATTAAAAGGAAAAATAGAACCAAAGTCTACTTGCCTTCATCTCCATCATCTCCAAAAGGGTAGAACAGAGCAACTGCTAAATTGATAAACACAGCAAGGTTGAAGGAAATGCTCCCCCAGAGAGAGATGTGTCTGGAGAACCAAAACAGGGCTGCATTATCTAGAAAGGGGAGAAAAGCAGCAATCAGTGAACTGAGAGCAGGCAGAAACTCAATCAGCAATGGCCTCAAGGGAATTAAATACAGATTAATGTAGAAAATATGCAGATCTTTAAAATTAACTAAAATAGACAAATATTAAACATAGGTTTGCCATAAAACATAGTTTCAAGCAGAGCTTTTAATCCAAGATCACAATACAGTCTATTATATACCACAGTTTTGCCTCTGGTAAGATTTTAGGCCTGGATATTTTGCAAAGGAGGTTTTTCAGCTGCTTCTGAAACTGCAGCCTCTGTGCACAGGGACACAAAATCAAGCCAACAAATAGATTTTAGCACTCTGAATGCCAGTCAAGCAGAACACCCGAATGGGTCATCCAGATGACCTATTTGGACCAAGTACACTGATGACACATGCAAAGAACGATGGAGTAGACATGGTTTCAGAACTGCAGTATTTTTCCCACCTCTGTCAAACAGAAAACATTCTGATCTGCTTGGGAAGCAGGCAGAATTTGGTCTGACTGGGTTTTGGCTCTACAAAAGCTGACGATTTCCTGCATGATGCTCAGAAGTCCACGGTCACCTGCTGACAAACAGCTCTGTACTCCTGCTTCAAAGGACTCAAACAAGCCATGATCTCCATATGTGAAGTGCTGTACAAATACACAGAAATAGTCTATAGCCCAAGGAACCCACAGCCTTGCTAGAAAAGACTAAAAAGGGAAACAGGGTTAAGATTTTGTGTCCAGAGTCACATAAAAAGTTCAGTAAGAAGGCCAGGAACAAGAGCAGAGGGTGATAAGACTCAGGCAAGCGCTTCATATATATGAATGCACTAAAATACATTTAAATGAACATTTGAAACAAGATCCTATGTGCCATAGTGTAAAAAAATCCCTAGTCAGAGAGGTTTCAAACATGATGCATCCCTGTTAATTAGATTTTAAAGTACTGAAAACTTCCTGCAAGTATGCAGAGAACCCAGCTAAGTTTTTATAAAACAGCAGACTCCTTCAACTGCATATGACTGTCTCAGGCTCTAATGGCAATTAGGTAAATATTCAGATTTCACTGTGAAAACCTTGTGCTGCTGACTGCTGAGATTTAAGCATTTGCAACCATTGCAAAAATGACATCTGTCAATTTAAGTAGCACAGACTTCATGCTAACAGACACTTGGCTAAAGAATGAACCCAGCTTCAACCTGTATTATCTTTTCAAATAATGAAAAAAACCCAACACAGAGACTTGTAGGCTATTCCACTGATGAAAGGAATTGAGAAATTTCTGCTCTGAATAAAAATAAACCAATTTTCTTTGTTTATAGCATTAAGCAGGTCTGGTCTATCTAATTGTTGTGTTGGCTCTTTTATTTATGTCTCTAAAGCAAAGCCCCCAGATATGAATTTTACTGAAGTAATTTTTCTACAATGCAATGACTTTTATTCCCAAATAGACTGCAGATTTTGGAATAATTTATTTTCCAACTTCTATTCTGGTCACTTTGTCACTGCTACGTTTTTAGAGTGCCACCAAGCGAAGCAGACTTGGGCTGATGGGGCTCATGCTGAAGACTTGCTGCTGCTGAAAACTATAGCTTGGGACTCGACATATAAAAAATTGCAGTAACATCCATGTTCCCATCATGTTAAGGATGCTCCCACGTTGCTTTGACAATCCAAACTCCCTGACCACAGACCGTATTCCTCCCTTTCTTCCTGACCAATGCTGTGAGCAGAGGATGTGTGGCACTCCAAGAGCATCTGCATTTTAGCAGCGAATGAAGCAATCACTTTTAGGCTTTTTTACATATGTTCAGCCTGGAGAAGAGAAGGCTTTGGGGTGACCTCATGGTGGCCTTGCAGTGCCTGAAGGAGCCTGCAGGAAAGATGGAGAGAGACTCCTCACAAGGGGGAATGGCTCCACACTGACAGAGGGGCACTGACTCCATGGGAGCCAGGCAGATTTAAAGCAGCTGAGGTTCTGGTGAGAGATGTTTTTAAGTGACTGACGTTTACAAGTTTTTTAATGGTCTTTCAGGAATCTGCAAACCTCAAATATGCAGCTACACATGTTTTTGTTAAGTATTAGGGGCCTTGGCTTAATTAGGTGCAACGCTATGGAGATTAGTAGAACTACACCCAGTTCATGCATCCCTCAATTTAACTTTTGGAGTCCAAAACATCATCTTGAACACATTAATAACTGCTCCATATTACACTTCTCTTCTTGTGGCATGCAAGTGCTCAGCTGACCTATACTCTGAACAGTTTTGCCTGTTGTAATATCAGAGTGAACAGAGAAAAGTGTATCATTAAAATGAAAGTATTTGAAGGTTTAAAAGCAAGGGTTTAGCATAATGAAGGTATTTTTAAAAAATTACACTACTTACTCCTAATTTTCTTTTGCCATTTCATCTCGTTGTACAGATCCTCAGTCTGCTGGAAAAAGTCATTGACTTTGCTGCCTTGTTCATCTCTCTCTGTTGTGTTGAATACTCGACTTTTGGATTCCCGAGTGAGGAATTCGCAAATATTGGGGACAGGAAAGACAATTTTTTCCATTGTTCTATCGTGGCGAACAATCTATAAACAAAATGCACATTTTTGTCAGAGTCAGTGACTATCCAATCATTTTGTCATAAGTTTTCTTGTTCATAGCTCTCCTTTTATTTATAAATTATGGCATTAATTATTTGAGCATTACAATACAATCAATCCCAAAACAGAGTAAAGCTGGTTTTTTATTTTCAAAAGCCTGCCTGAATAATGTGGTAAATAGAGGTCTCAAGAAAAACCTAGGTCCACACTTTCCCAAATATAAAAATTGTTCTAATTCAGAATGCTTCAGTTTTGCAGTATACTGAAACAAATCTCTCCCAGTAAACAGTGGAGAAGTTCAGGGGCTTTCTGCTCTGATTACAAAATCCTTTTTAGTCTATTTCTATGATGGGATAAATTGTGAAGGTCAACATGCAAAGACAGCACCTTGTTACTGAGACAGCACCCAAATCTTGCCAGTCTTTATCTTTTTACTCAACAAAACCCAAGGTTTTGAATTGTTTGCATTTCAGGACCTACTGAGTTATCAGTGAGCAGGCTAGATTTTATTTCATCTCACCACATTGCCATCAAAATTGCTTCCCCATTCTGATCGTGGACTCTGCATTACTAAAAATACAGAAATGGGCAGAAAACTCATTTTGACTCCTACAACCATGTCTTTGTGCGGCCACTGGTGAAAATAAAAAACCACTGCTATGTGAATTTCAAATCAAACAAATGAGATACCTTAATATAGGGGAGATAATATCTGAAACACCATCCAGGTCTAGGACTGCTTTCAGAGAAAGACAAGCAATTATCTGTTCTGTATAGCAGCCGTGCTGGGTTGAGTTTCACTTTTCCAGAAGGAGCTATTGGCCGTGTAAAAGTTGACCACAGTGCTTGTTTAATGCTTAAATTTACAACCTACCCAGATAAACTGGCTGATGATTGCTAAGAGAGATCTCAACAGCACCCAAAGTATTAAAATACATTAAGAGGAGCACTGAGCTGCCCTCTGGAAAACCACAGCCATGGAGCTTCCATCTATCCCATTGCTGGGATACCTCTGTGGACTTCTATCTCAATCCAGCCCATGGCAGGTGTTAAGTTTAAAACACAGAACAGAACTGCTGATCCAGGCCAAGCCTTGGTGTTTTAAACAAAAGCCACATTGAATGTCTACACCACTTCAAAACCTCTTTGTACTCCAGCCAGCATCAGTGGCTTTGAAACTCGTGGTTATTTATTTGAGTGATGTACCATACAAGATAATTCTTGACTTCATGACACAGCTACTGCCCACAGTCATTATTTCCCTATCAAAACATGCTTGGTAACACACAGGAAAGCTACTGTGAAATGATTGTTTGGAGCCACTTCTAATACAGGTGTATTCCTTTTCCTCCCACAGCCAAAATCATATTATTCAACCTTCTCCTCATAAATAATCCACACCGTTTGGAAGCTTAAAGAGAGGAGATACACCACACACAAGATGCAGATTTGTCTCATAGGCCATCTCCTGGGGAGCAATTCTTTACCTCTATCTGTGCCGTATGCTTGGCATAAAACCTCAAGGCTTCGTCTCCTTCATCTGGATCTGACCCTGGCTTCAGCATCTGTTGCAATGTTTTATTGTGACAAGCCAACTAGAAAAGAAGAGAAATCTGATTTATGTCCCGCTGCTGTTTTCAGTGTTATCATCTCCACTTAGCTAACACAAATCCTCCTTCCCACCATTCCCATACACTTACATGCTCAACCCAGTGGGGCTCTTTCCACAGATAACAACAAAAATGCAATTACTCCAGAACAATAGAAATAATTTAGTCTTAAGAAGTCAGCAGCACGTCTTCAGTTGAGATTTATGAAAGGCAGCTTAGCTTGCAGCCTGGATGGTTTTTGGAGGGCTTTTGACAAATGCCAAAAAATTAGACTGAATACTTCTTTCCACTTGAATTTGGACATACAATTTGCATACCTCTGAGTATGAAATTACATTTACAATTATTTTTTCTCAGCCACCTCAAATGGCTAAAGTAGGTTGTAGGTTGGTATTCCAGGGCTGGCAAGAAAATGTCTGTAACTATTTCTGAGGCAGCTGGACTGCAGCACCAGGCAAATACATCCTTAATGGTAAAGTTTATACGCACAGCAAATATGTACATACACACAAACACACAAATATGTATCTCCTACAAACTTTTACAAATCATACACTTCACATGATTCATAAAATACATCTGTTCTATGTTGAATAGTGGGTATTTTAAATGCTCCATTGCTGTACAAAGTTTAATAACAAAAATGCTATCAAACGTACTCATGATGTCCTGTAGGTGAGTGAGAAACAAAGACTGAATTATACGACATAAGGAAACTACTAAAAATTCAATTTTCCCTACATCATGGTGAGTGGTTTCCATCCAGAATAGCTGAGGCGTTTCACCTGTTTTAAGATGGGAAAAACTGCAGCAGGAAAGGAAAAGCCACCTCCCAGATGTGATCCAGGGCTGAATCATCACAGCTGACATTACCACCACAGACCAGACACAGCCATTAGAAACGAGGCAGGCACAGCACTCAAAATGACCACAGGAACTGGGGCTTTGAAGTGATGATCACCACAGGTGGACCAGGATTGTACTACATGAAATAGCACAGCCTGGTGAGGAATTATAAAATAATTGCACAGCTACAAAAAGACTGACAGGGACTAAGTCTAAAAGTAACAATGGATCCAAACAGATATTGTAATAATCTAACCAGAACATGATCTCAATCATTTGGAATCCCCATGTCTCATTAACTCCCTTTTTTAAAAACAGTAAAGCAGAAAGGTACATACACAATTTAATTCCCTAGACTCTACTGATCAAAATAAATGCTCTTCTGGATCTTGATACACACTTACTAATTAAAGATTAATAAAAACTGGAACATCCAAAAGTAAGAGAATATCAGAAAGGGATATTCAGGAAGAATAAATGTGCTTCCTACAGTTTTCCCTGGGGACAGAAGTCTGCTTGGTCCCGACAGCAGAGCCCAAGCCAATGTGGCAGAACATCAGCATTTTATAAAAGGGTCATGAGCAGATATTCAGGGAGACCAGCAAAGAAATGACATGAGGGTCAACTGCAGAGGAATATTCCTTCCATCAGCAATAGGTTTCTGTCTTGAATAGTTACTTTTCTACTCTATCTAGCAAATGCAGGGATAGTATCATTACATGTATTCATCTTAACTTCAACTTCCACTTACTTTTGAGACTAAAAAAGTTCTTTAAGACTATCTGACTAGTTCTTCCCCTTCACACAAGCCAAATAACCTGATCCAGTCAGCAGCCTTTGCAGCACGACCACAACAACTGCTTAGCAAGATAATTTGAGTTCATTTTCTAGAGGTCTTCTGCACGCCCCTCAAGACATGCTCTAGAATCATGGAGAAAGAAGACGAGCCTCTGGAAACAAGACAGTTACTGCTTTAAAATGCCCTTTCAACAGTGTTATTACTTTTGCCTTTCTGCTTTATTGGATGTCCCTCTGCTTCTGTACTTAAGAAAGGGCAAGCAAGAGCGCCCAGTTCACCTACCTTCTCTGTATCATTCATCATTCTGTACACTACTGTCACGTTCTCTTTTATTTGTCTCTTCTTTAAATTAAAACAATCCCTATCTTTCCCATCCCTCCTCAAACAGAAGACTCCCTGTGACTCAATTATTTTCCCTGTCTATCTCCAAATGCCCTTTACTTTGGCTATATCTCTTCTTTAAGATACGAAGAAGAGCACTGACTAGACAGAATGCAATCACACCGTGCTTGGAGTGATGAATTAACATAACCAGAAGCAAATATATTCCCCTTTTATTACCTTCTGTAATACAGAGGAACTTTGCCTGTATCTTGACCTTTATTTCTCCAATGTGAACCATTAAGATTTTGAGTTTTCTAACAAATGACAGGTCAAGGACATATGGGTAGTTCTTATTAAAACTATGCCAGTTTGGAGAAAGGGACTTGCTATAGATTCAGAAATTTCCATTAGTACCGCAAAAACTTTCTATATTCATACACGAATTTGTATACAGAATTGGAAATGTATACAGAATTGGAAATGTAAAGCATATGAAAACTCCAGATATTGTTTCCTGGTATGCTTTGAACTGTCCATAACTTTTACTGTAAAAGTCTCTCCTGGTAAGTATCAGTAACAGAAGTTCCCTTATCACACGGACTAGAAGGAAAACCATCTCAGCTCTCGCGCTGTAATGGGACTGGACAGGACAGGGCGTTCAGAGACCGCTGGCGATTTGAGATTGAGCATATTTTGCTCTCAGGTTTCACGTGAGCAGCAGCCACGCTCTGTAAAGCAGTGTGTATTTGGTGATCTGCACTGCTCTTTCTGAGGCTGTGCTTTCAGGCTGTGACTGTGCTGAGGTGTGAACAGAGCCTAGCACTGCCCCGCTGGGCCTTTCCAACACAGCCACGGGACACAGTGACATCAAGAACGAGCCAGGATTTTCTGTGCCAGCACCTCGACTGGCAGAAAAGTCACATAAGAAACAACGAGGGAGTGCTGATCAAGCTGGAGGAACTGCAGCACATTTCAGACAGGGAACCTACCTAAAGGCACCACCAAGCTTCAGCTGGAGAAGCTGAATCTTCTTCACTCAGAACTTCATTTCTCTCAGCTTCCAAAAGTCTCAGTACCCACGTACCTTCTGTGTACTCCAGAGCTTCAGACAGTAACTTCAGAGCAAAGGACTCACCAATTTCCTGCTCATACTGCAGAACAGGGAACCTACCTAAAGGCACCACTGTGGATGCAATATTCTAAGAAACTCTCTCCTTTCTCATGAATTGTATGGGAAACAAAGAGAAGCTGAATTCTTCTTGCTCTTTCTAATCTTTGTTTTGGTACTGGGTGCTGTAAGGGTTCAGCCAATCCCCCCAGGGGGTGGATTGGCTATAAACCAATCACTGCTAGACTCTTAACATCTATAGAAGAACAGAACTTTTTAAATAAACTTCCTCTTGCATTTCCGCCGTCTCTCTGCCTGTTTCCTTGCTATATCCGTGAGCAGCAGCAACATCTGGACTGTGAGATGATCAATTGTACGCAAAGCTTTTTCCAGTCGGCTCTGTGGTGATTCTCCATGCCACCACCAAGCTTCAGCTGGAGAAGCTGAATCTTCTTCACTCAGAACTTCATTTCTCTCAGCTTCCAAAAGTCTCAGTACCCACTTACCTCTGTGTACTCTAGACCTTCAGACAGTAGCTTCAGGGCAAAGGACCCATCAACTTTCTGCTCATACTGCAGAACAGGGAACCTACCTAAAGGCACCACCAAGCTTCAGCTGGAGAAGCTGAATCTTCTTCACTCAGAACTTCATCTCTCTCAGCTTCCAAAAGTCTCAGTACCCACTTACCTCTGTGTACTCTAGACCTTCAGACAGTAATGTCAGGGCAAAGACCCATCACTTTTCTGCTCCTACTGCAGTTCCCACACAGGTTGGATTGCTCTACCTCTGCTGCTGACATTTCTGTATTGCCACACCATGCTGACGAGAGAACGGCGTGGGCAGCGATGTGAGACAGCTCAGACTCGAAGCACAGGCCCATGGTGGGACACAGAAGGGCTCTAGGAGCGCTGTTATTGGCAATCACAGTGTTTGCTGAAGCTCTGCTTTCACGAGCCTTCCTTTGCCCCATAACGAGCTCAAAGGCCCACGAGGGCCAGGGGGACTGCGTCAACAGATCCCTTGACCAGGGCAGAGCTTTCTGTGAGATCAAAGGCACAGCAACGAAAATAACAATGCAGTGACAAACTGTGAACCTAAAATACAGAAAGCTTATCCAAGCTTATAACACACCCTAGGTGACAATCTGTGCGAGGCATGTAAAGGTCGTGCAAGCTCTGAGTGATATTTTTTTTCGTATTTAACTCCTGTGATGTAGGAAATTGTCATATCCAGTGTGCTGTACAAATATTTTGGGGCAGCTGGAGGACAAGACATGGGATGGACATGGCTGACAACAACTCTAATGAGGAGAATGGTCCCATTTATGTTCGCAAAGCAAAGCTCAAAAATGCACCTCAAAAATACACAGCAAATGTAACTGAAACAAAAAAATGACCATCACTAGAGCCTGAATTTGCGAAGAGCTCCTGAAAAATCACCATTGAGGAGAAAACTCCCTCACTCCCTCACACATCAGCCAATGCCAGTGACAATATTTTAAATGTCAACACTATTTTACTGCTCATCAAGGCATGTGGGGACAAGGAAGCAATAGCATATAATGGAACAGTGATTTCCAAAGAGGGGATGTGCAAGGCAATAGCCATATGAATAAAGATCATTTGGCTTTCAGTCAGCTCCTGAGGAAGGACTGCTGTTCATCTTGAAAGATTTTTACTCAAAAAATTTGGAAAACACTGTAATAAAGCATCAGTACAAAATGTGAAAGATTGAGGACAGACCAAGAACACCGAAGACATTAATAAAGAAACAGTAGAGATAAATGACAGAATTACAAGTAATGCTCAGTCTAAACTCCTGACACAACATGACTATAAAATCAGATCTGCTAGTCATCTGGGATGCCATGTATGATCAGCAGTGTGGAAAACCACAGCAGACCCAGCTTCTGCAATTAATAGATGGGTTTCCTGCTGGCTTTTAGTTTTATAGTCAAGATTACCTTGAAAAAAAAATGAAGTTATTTAGATGCTCCTAAAGAAAAGACTGATTTAAAGCTGTGAACATTCATTTCACCAGCCTGTCATTAACTCGCTGAGGTGGGATAGTAGATTGGTTTGCCAAAATACCACTATGTATATATATGTGAGCACGTGGGAAAATTGCTTGGAAAAGACAAAGTTTTTCTCCACTTTTCATTATTTCTGTAAAACACAGAGCCGCTCCCTATTTTAACAAGAATGTGTCAGTCCCTGCATGTAACTTGTAAACTGCAGGGGCCTCTCCAGCCCTCATGAAAGGCATGAAGTCTTACCCAGTACACAGCTGAGATGGTTGTCAAAATTCCTGCTGATTACACCAGGCTTTACTGAAGCCCCCAAGAGGACAAGAAATACCAGAAAAAAGTACAAGAAATACAAGCTAGAAACAGTAGGTTGGAAACCCCCAAATTCTGAGAGATTTATTTCACTCTCCAGCATTTTTAAACTGCCAAACTGGGGGGGGGAAAGGTGACTTTTTATGACCAGAATGGTATAAAGGGATCTAAATGAGTGAGGCTTAGTGTCCTGTAAGCAATCAGGGTTTTCATGGAAGAGTCGGTTGACAGGCGAAGTGCCAAACACATTAAACTGATTTCCTAGGAAAGGTTGATGGAATATTATGAAAAGCACTGGATAACTGGCTGAGAAGCAGAAACAAACATACAAACAGCACAAATAGCTCCCGTGCCTTGACACAATTTACATTTGCAGTATTGCTATTAAGAAGCACTACAAACATCTAAAAAAAAATAGAAACAAAGTTCTTTAAGGAGTTCTTCTCCTTGTTCCAATTCTCTCAATTCTCCTCCCAGCAGTAAGGCTGGCATGTGATGGGGAGACACACAGGGCATTGCTGGCAGGGGAAGGGCACTGGGTAAGGCAACTCAGGAGCGTGCCTGGGGTTTGTTTTGGGGTTTGACTGGGGTTTGTTTTGGGGAGGGAACTGGATGTGGAACTTGTGAGCTGTCACACTGCACGGTGCCTGCTCTGCCCTCGCCTCGCTCACCCTCTGGGGTGCCAGCCAGCCCCCCCAAGCCTGTCAGGGCAGGGGGGCCACTCCACAGGGCTGGAAGCTAATGAACTGCAGCTTTTGGGGAAAGGGAGGTCAGAGCGTTCGTGCAGACCTGATGGCCGAGGCGTGACACCTGAGAGATCTGCTGTACGTCACCTTCACCCCTACCCCGTCAGGTACCACGCGTCCTGCAGTGGGGAGTGCCAGCCAAAGGCCAGTGCTCCTTCACCAGGGGAAAATGGGACAAAATGTGACTTGCAGCAACACCAAAATAATTGCATACGCGCAGAGGAGTCTCATCTGGCCGTGCAAACAGGCTCGTGCAGCTGGGGCTCACTTACAACCTCAGTCTCTCCCTCTTTTGCTCCCTTCAGTCCCTTTGGCTCCCAGAGCCAGGTGATGTGAGATCTGGCACCACCAAACCTCCCCACCAGGGACAACCCAGTCATCTCACCAAACACTTCATTTGCTGCTTAGAGAGCAAGAAAGCATACAAAAGCTGCCTGGGGGCTGACAAGAAAACCCCCAAGGACTGAGAAAAAACAACCAAGAGGAAGTCAAGGGAGTAGCCAAAAGGATAGGAGACAGACAGGAGGACAGCAGGCAGAAAAGGAGCACTTCTTCCTTGGCATGGCAGGACCTTGCCACACGCCAGCTCCCTGTCCAGAGCGAACGGGAACATTCCTACTCCATCGGTAAACAAGGAGGGGAAAAAGGAAATGTCATCTTAACCATAACCGAGCAGAAATTTTTATTCCAAGTAGCTGTACTAAAAGCAATAACAACTTCTCAGCTCCCCATGTTCCAATCAAAACTGAATGGTGCTTTCTGCAATACACAGGGCAACTTCCTTTCCAGAAGTCATTACAGTTTTATAGAGCGGCACCTTTGCACTCTACCACAAAGCAATCTGTTAACAAACATTAGGAACAGCAGGGATGGAGCAATGGGAGACTCTCAAATCAAGTATTCATTGATTTCATTTAGACAATTATACCATACAGAGCAACCAAAAGGGTTTAGAGTTAATCTTTCCCTGATGGCTTGTGGTACATGAGCAGGTCCCTGGGTGGTCCAGACGCTTTGGATTCTGTTCCTGGGTCTTCCATGGCCTCGTGTAACCTCTGAGACACCAACTCTCCTCCCCAGCCTCCACATGGGGCACACTACAAATTGTGGCTAATAGTCATCTACCTCACAGGGGAGAAACAAAACACCTCAGTATTATCACATAAAAGAAACCACCACCGCTAAGTGAACTCTATCACTATTATGTTTGCAGCCCCCCATTGTAACTTCATTGCTATTTTTGTTGTGGTTTTGCTGTTTTTTTTCACCCTGATGAAAACCAGCAGAAGACAAAACGACTTGTTAATATTTCAATGAACTTTACTTCCACTTGTCTCCTTTCTAATTTCTTTTGCAGGCAAAGCTGAGTTGCAAAGACATGAAGTGTACATGTCTGTGGGGAAGTTCAGGTCAGACAAAACACGTTGCAACCAAACAAAATTAATTTGAGGTGGGTGGATGTTAAACAGTGTAAGTCCCACTGGCCACATTGAGGTTTTGGTGTACACTGACCCTACTGGACATAGGATGTGGACAGCAGAATGCAATCCAGAATATTCCAACAGGATGGCACAACTGCACTTGGAGAATGCCTCCTGTGACCACCTTAAGCAAAATCTTACAAGGCACAGGATGGAGGGAAGATGATGGAAGTGTCAGACGTGACCATAGGAAGGTAACGAGAAAGTTCAGTGGAAAAGAAAGAAAGGGAGAGCTGAGTTTCTGCAGCTGGTCTTCTTCAGAGCATAACAAGGAAGAATATCGCAGCCACATGCAACTTCCATGAAAGGCAGACAAACACTGTGCACCAGTGTTGTACAGACACAATCTGAGAAACCCCAAACCAGCGAGTGTAGGGATCCCAAATCCACACAGCAAGAGAATGGTTCACCTCTAAAAGCCACCAACGCTTTATATACACATGAAGTACATAAATACACCTGAAATAAGAGAGCTCTGAAAGGCACACCCTTTCCAGGAACTCTTAAAATCCTTTTGCTCCCAAGCACATCACTTTCTAGGTTTCTCTTCTCTGCAGAACGTGACTCTCTGCCAGCTATCTTCTGTCTACTATGTGGCTTCTCTAGAATAGGAAGGCTAGCACAAACAAAAGGAGGAACTGCTGATGACTCTTACTTTGGGGGTAATTTGGTGAGGGGATCCACAATTTTAGGTTTTTAAGTACAGACAAACTTCCTTCTGTAAGCCATAAGACCAGAAGACGTTGACTGGCAATCAACATCCCTTCCTCTGGCACCATGAGCAGAAAGCACCTCATGGGTTGATCCTTCCAGAATGGACTCATCCTCTTCCTCAGGATCCACCCAAACTCATCTCTTCCATTTGCAGGGTGGTTTCTTTGGCACACCGTGACCCTTCAGCTGTTCGCTAACCCAGGCTGGCACAAGCACCAGCTCTGCTGCAGGCAGGTGTGCCTTGGGAGACAGCCACAACACACACTGCCCCTGCAGAGGCTGGGCAAGCCATCTCCCTGTCCTCAATGAGGCACATTAAAGGGGTTTAAGACCTCGGGTGTGGCTTGGTCTCACGGCTCAGCCTCCGTGATTCAAGTTACATCCATGTCAAATTAAAAAGCCTGCTCACAGCCAGTTCTGCTCACATCTCGCCCTCCCGACACGTAGTTCCACAACACAGAAAAGCAACTTCCTCATTCAGAGTCAAAAACATACAAGGCTAGAGCAGCGAGCCAGCAGCTGAAGCTGCAATCTCTCAAATTCACGGCAGACATGGATTTCCTGCTATCTGCTGGGGCCTGATGTGTGTACGTTGTGGGGTACAAAACAGGGCAGTGTAGAAGTGTGGAGATGGACAGGGACTCAGAGACGACTCCCCTCAGACAATTACAGTGATGAGATTTTCCAGCATTTTCAACCATGCTGTTGAATCTCTGCCTCCCCCTCCAATAGAGCAGAGCAAAACATCCCTAAAAAAAAAAAATTAGGAGCATAGGAACAGAGAGAAGAGAATGTAAAATGATGAGTTGCTCTTTCCAACTCTGTGTTATGGCTATTGTCCTCAGGAGAGCACTTTCACCTGACACCTATGAAGTAACAGTTCCTACTGGGAGTAAAAATTCCACCTCTCTTCTCATCAGATATTCACAAATAATTCTGCTTTACCCAACCAACCAGCAGCTAAACACTGTTCTGCAGACTCAAAGACAGAAAAAGCTGGAAAGATTTTCCAAACAAAGTTCATTTAAGGCTACCACAGATCATCATTTGTAAAACAAACTCTGAAAATCCTTGCCCATAGGAAAAAGCAGAGAAAAGGCTTCTTTATCCACAGGTTGATTAGATGCCTACCTGTGTGAAGGTCTGAAGATGATCATAAGTAACTGATCACCTCACTTTTGGTGTAGAAAAGCATAATCAGCCGTTAAAACTAAATTTCACAGCTGGACACTTTTATTCAGTATCTCATAAAGCTGCCTCAGAAAAAGTGGAAGGTGAACCTCATTTTCACTTTTCTGCACTGTGTTAAATAAATGAAATACGGTGGATGGCAACTGAGCTCTGCCTATTTGTAGATTACAAATTCAGATCTTGTCTGGAAAACTCTATGGTGACTGAGACACCTAATTAAATTGTGACATCAGAAGAGATGAGAGTTAAAACGGAGCAACTGTGAGGAACAGACATATTTTGACATTCTGTTTAATGCTCTTTATTTTTGTTAACCTGTAATTACTTCAATGACTACTGAACATAAAAAAGTATGTCTTTGTTAGAGAAGATGCCCCCCCCCGATTTTAATTAAGGTGTAAGATTTCACAATGCAGATATCTGAGGCCTATTAGAACTGCTCTGATACTACTGAGACCAGATTTCATTTCCATTATATTTCCAAGGTTACCCTCACTTCCCCTCAAACTAAACAAACTTTTTGTCCAAGCTTAGAGTAAAATGTTTTAGTTGTGCTTCAGTAATAAGCAAAAGGTGCACCTTGGTTCATTTGATGGTTACCTCTAATGGAAAAGCTCCATCTTTGCCTCTAGAGCAAGAATTCAACACTTTGTGTAACTCAGCTTCCTTAATGAGGGGAATCTGCAGCACTTTGAACAAAATAGCTACGTTGCATGCATTTCTGAGGCAGTGATGTGTGCACGCAGCACTTGAGGGTGGCTGAACATGCAGTCCACCCTGAAGGGTGATTTTGGAAAGATGGCACTGTGTGGTCCCACATTTATTGCCTCTCAACGGCTCTGGATGGAGTTTACTCAGTTTACAAGGAAAGGAATTTTTATTTCTACATAGTGCTTCTCCAAGCAAATTCACATTTTAAGTCAAGCATCCTCCTTTTGAGCCATATATCATCACTCTCCATGCAGGCTGTGCATGCCGAACACAAGCAGGCAGCTCCAGGGGAGGAGCACGGTGTGAGGACAACAGGGCAAGTTCTCTACTAGTATAAATCAGTATAAATCAGTATTGCTTGCCTGCTTGGAGCGGAGGCATTTCCACGTAGACCAGCTGTGGGAACAGCTAAATGAAGTGGGAAGCGAAGGAAGTGCCCCATGGGTGACAGAGAACCAAAGGAGGACTCAAGTCCCTCTGTCCACCCCATGCTGCTTCAGACTGCAATAAAAAGGTGGTGTGTTATTGCTAGCACAGGGCTGCAAACAGAGCCTGAGAGCAGAGAATGTCTTGAACAGCATTTCATTGTCCCACAGCCAATTTTCAGAGTAAAACCACAGACTAATGTGAAGATTTCACAATGCAGACATTTGACAAAGAAAGGATATTTCTTCTGGTGTAACGTTTGGGCCCCGACACCAATACAACGTATTTCCCAATGACAAAAAAACCTTGTAAACCACAAAACACAAGGATTACAGAAGTTAAAGATAGAAGAAGAAACCCACAAAGCAGAAATATTAAGGCCACCTGTGCACTAGTGAAATGCACAGTTGCCACAGTCAAACAGGATACATCCCTCATTAACATTACATATAATAAATCACACACATATGTAGAATAGGCACTTCATCTTATTCTAGAGAAGCAGAATCAGAAAAATTGAAATAAGCTAAAGCTTTTGTGGCCAACCTACGGCAAGAAGCTCTAGCTTGAATCCTAGCAGCTCTTAGCAGCCTAAGTCAACATGACACCACCCTATCAAAGTCAGAACAGCATTCTGAGGTGAATGCTTCCAAGGAGAAGGGGAGAAAATAAAGCAATGAAGGACAAGTTACCAAGGTTATAACCCGAGACCTAACAGCAGCCACAGACGTTTATTTAATCTTTCAGGTGCTCATTAGTGTCAAGCCCTCGTGGCAGCCTCCATACCGTCTCTCTGTACTGCAGCTGGCTGAACGTGGAGTTATATCCCACCCTAATGAGCCACGAGGAGGGTGATGTGCGTCACTGGCTTCTGTTTCAATCTTGGCAATCTCAGCGTAAAAGCCTTGCAACAGCTTCTGATTCTCCTGACATTTAATTAGCCGGTGTCATTTTGATGCCATAGCCTGTCTCATCAGGATGATAACTACAAAACAACATGTGGAGCATAAAAGTTCCATGAAAAGTTTCAGGTCTGGCAGCCAAGCTTACGAGTCCCCTGACAGTCACGGTTCCTGGGACTGGCTCCCATTAGCCTTTTGTTTTGGCACTTCTATCAGCAAGAGCTTCTCTGTTAAGGAGAGAGAACCAAAAAACTACCAAAAAACTGCAAACCTCAGCATAGCCTTGCAAATAATGACATCCTTTAGCTTGAAAAATTTTACCTGTCCTGCAGAAAGAGAGCATCCTTATTGCACAAACTCACAGCTATTCATCCCGAAGGACAGGTTTATCCTACAGGATAGAGTCCATCCTCTTCTGGCCTCAAAAGGTAGTCCTGTTTATTGAAGTGTGTACAGTATTTGTCCCCATTTGCCATCTGGTACTTGGGAAGACAATCTCCAACAATACCTGCCAATTGCTCCTTGATCACATCAGCTGCAAAAATCTCACAATGGTCATTGCTACACAAAAGGTGAGCGATCTACTCTATATTTTACTTGATACAACCAGAGCTTTTTTTCCAAAATCCTAGTCTCACACACTAAAACGCTGTTTAATTTTGAGAGTGTACCAGTCAGAGATGTGTAAAAACTCAAATGAACCAAGACATTTTGTTCACAAAACAGAATCAGCTCAAAATCTTTGTCATCAGAACCTCGGTACAACCTAACGTTTTGTAAAGACAGACATGCAACTACCTGAGGCAGAGGAGGAGAAAGAATTCAGCAAGCTTAAAAAATTTACTGAACCAGCATGGTCCCCTCTTCTGGAGGATCCTTGCCTGAGCTCAAAGCTGCTCCCAACTGAATGAGCCTATCTTTTGGAGCAAAATGCTCTGGGCACTCACAGCTCGCACAGGGACACGGAGATTTCTTTTAGGCAAATGTTATGGGCCAGTGATGGCAACACCCCTGTCAAGGGTGAGGGTGTTCTTGCAAGACTTTTCCCTTTGTCTTCTGTTCGTCTCATTTCCACGGTGTAACCATGATATTAAAGCTTCAGCCAGCTCATGCCCACGGCAGACCACTGGGCTGTAACTTGTTCCACCATCTCCCTATCCTAAACAGCCTTTCAGGTGCTTTTTTGCTGTCTTAGAGAAGGTGCTAGTTAATGCATATTACTGAGCAATTAATTTCTGCCTTCTTCATCAAAATTTCTTCATAAAAAGTCAAATTTCACCCTGAATTTACCCTTGACCACAGTCACACTTCATGCAGAACAGTGTTTGGTCAGCCTGGTGCAACCCACTCAGTCCAAAAAGCTTTGGAGAAGCCACGTGCAGTGACCCTACTCCACATTCAGAGGCACACATTTACAGTGTTACTTCTTGGTTCCTCACACATGAAACCATGGACAATCTGGACCCATCATTTTAAGCAAGGTCTTGCCATGGAATGGCTTGACCTGACTTGAATTATATTCAGATCAAGACAAATGGATGAGTACAAGAATCCACATTTACCTTAGAGTGTAAGTGTTAACTGTACTTTATTTTATAAACTGTATTTTATTTTATACACGCACACACAAACTCAAGGGGAAAGGAGAACGAAAGTCTCAGTGAATCTGTCTAAAAGTTAAAATACAGCAAAGTGAAGGAAATCCAGGAACTGCTCCAAATTACAACACCAAAAATAACCACCCACAAAAAAACCCTAAAGCCTTACAATACCTCCCTCACACACATACACACATTTGCATCCGTTACCTTATGAAAGCTCTTCTTGCCTCAGCAATCCATAAGAGTAGCAGCACAGGAAAGTTTATTTGAAAAACACATGCTAGCATGTCTCTAGAGGACTTTTGGAGTACTAATGTGCTGAGTGATTATGCAGTTCCCAACTGCACTACCCAAAAAATGCCAGGTTTCCACATTAGCAAAGTAGCTGGGATCGAGTGAGCATAGGAGGGAAGCCAATGTGGCAGCCAAGACAAAGCACTGGGGATCAAACAAGCCACATTTGCTTCCCATGACAGCTCATGACCTGCTGCCTGTGCCTGCTTCTGCCTTGGTGCCTTCACCTGCAACACCAGGGAACACCAGCTACCTGAAAAGCACCAAACAAAATAAATGAGAGCTTTTAACCGCTCCAAAATTCTATAAAAAGTAAGATTAATTCCTAAAAAAATTCGGAAGCCATTATTATTACTATTATTATTATTATTGTTATTATTATTATTATTATTTATTATTGTTGTTATTATTATTATTTCTTTGTTCTGCTGGAGCATGTAAGAGTCCCAGAACCATGAAGTCGTAGGCACAGCACTGATGTGGAAAGTACAGGTGGTCCCAGCCCTGGGTGTACTCAAATCTGATTATTTGAAAGACAGACTGAGCAGAAACCCACAGAAAAAAAAGGTTTGCTCTCCTTAGAATTTTTCATATTTGGATAGCTAAATTTCTTAAAACTGACTTTACTTTCTCCTTAATGAGCGTGTCATATCCAAGTCTCATTATCAAACCTCTCCTATTTCAAATGTCAAAACCAATAACTTTTTAAAAAGAGCTGGTAGTGTATCCCTACTCCCAAACTATAAATCCATGCCATCAATTATTGCTGTTTTAATTGCCTAGATAGGAAATACCCTTAATCTGTCTACACTACTAAGTAATAAAGTTAACATGCAACAAGACATTAGTTTGGTAACACTTGCCAAGTTTGATTTAAAAATCTTGATTCTGGTATCAATATATTAACAAATATATAAGGCTGAATGACTTACTTTGCTCAGCCCACTTAAAATTAGCACCAGAGAGGAAGATGTGTGTCCTTAGGAGTACCTGCAGTGAGAACCTTACAGCTCACAGCAGATGAACTTGGTTTATTTTAAGAACTTATAAATGGAAGGACACTTCCAACTGTGTTAGTCTAGCAGAAGACAGCCTGGTTCAAACTTGTGTTCATTGCACAGGTATCAGGCAGTGATAATTCTTCTAACCTTATGAGGTGAGGAAATAATTTTCATTAAGTCTTGGTGGCACCAGGAAATTGTATAAATGTAAGTAGTTTACTTGGTTGGGATTTAAATAATGATTTAGCTTAAAGTCATAAAAAAACCCCCAAACAAATAACCTTACTCCTTTACTTCCTACCCACTCACATCTTTCCGGGTCAAGGATGTGTCTCCACAGCTCTACAGGCAGATGAAAGGGTGTTCTTGCCATGCTGCAAGCTGACAAAAAGCTATGCAAAGTTATTTCACGTTCTTGTGACCATCATGAATGAAGCCCCTGCTGAAAGGTACAGTGGATTAGCTTGGGCTCCATGCCTGATTTAGAAAGTTTGCATGAGCTGAAAAACACAGAGAAATATTCCAAAGTGATGCCTTCAAGGATTTCTAGTTTTTTACTCTCCATGTATCTGTAACTTGGTGCAGTTCTGTGCTTCTTACCAAGTGCTAAAATCCTTTGTTCCAGCACCTTTGGCCAAACAAGGCTCTCTGAACACAGATTCAAGGACATGTTCATTGCCGTAGGGCCCGAAAATATGCAAACAGCTGTGAGATGGGGGAGCAGGCCTGGGGTGATTGGAGAATTAAGGGCCCATGTGCTAACAGGACAGAACTTATCAAAGGTGAAGGGCTCGTGACCCAGGGTCCATTTTGGGTGCTGTCCCCAGTGGGGGACTCTGCTTGCCTGAGTGTACCTTCAAGACCTTTGCAGGCCTTGAATAAATTGTTCACTTTTATACTACTAATTTGTCTTGGCCTCTTTCAGGTAGCCTGTCTTTTAGGCATCAAAAGTATTTTTTGTTAACAGAAGCACATATACATACATACAGATATATATATATATATATATATACACATGCAAACTACAGGAGCCTCTGGTTATAACCAGGGCCCTCTCTTACTTACTAGTAAATGCAAAGGGATGATGAACGTCATGGAAATACTGCCAATGAAGTGCTGTAGTTTAGTTTACTAACTTCCGAAATACTTTTTTGTGACTAACAGGCAGCCAGCTCAAACAGTCATCTGAAAAGCCGGAGGATTTCTTCAGCCTTTTATAATTTCTTTTTTTGTGCAACCATTTAAAAACTTGATTCTCTTACACTAATGCTTCGGCAGATAAGGAGCAAGAACGAAACTTTTTTTGTGCTACCGTGTCAAAAGCTTTTGTAATTTCCTACAGGGACATAACATCAAGATGAAGTCTCTTCGTGGCCAGCCTTACTAACTTTGCAAAACAAAGTGTGACCTGCTTTAACACAATCTCTTAAGAGGACAGCAGTAAAAATACCATGCCTATTGACTGAGGCTGGAAGAAAAGAGGCATGAGGCGATGGAACTGTCTGTGACACACCTCTGGCACTCACCTGAGACTACTGAGAGGAATGGCAAGGTCAGGGCCTGGCCCTGAGCATGCCACTTGAACTGGAGAAAGAAAACAGAACCTCCTCTGTGGATTTTCAAGAGCACTGTGAACCCTTTCTACCTAGCAATAACAGGCTCATTTTCCCAGGATGTGACCCCAAGCAGCAGCTCGTGTGCACGTGCAGCTGTAGAAGGGCTCCAGCTGGAAGGAGCCCCTGCCCCAAAGCCAAGCTGCAGCTCAGGGTGGACAGCTCAGCTCTGCTCACCCAGCGGCGCTCCCTTCTCCCTCTGCTCCCACGCAGAGCAGCAAAAGTGAGGAGCAGCAGTGCCCAGACAGCCCGGGGTCAGTGCAGGGGAAGCAGCACAGCCACGGCACGTGGCAGGCTGGAGGAAGATGGAGAAAGAAAGGGAAGAGAGGAGAGGGAAACATGTGGAAGCCATGTGATGGGTGGCTGCTGTGCCCACACACCTCTGTGTGTGCACAATGTGCTGGAGGGCCGTAAGGAGGATTTGGCAACAGAAATCTCAGCTTGCTCGTAACACACGCATAACTTTCTATGCACCGTGGGTCAAACATTTACGAGAATGCCTCTTGCTTCTGGTAAAAGCAACCACAGGAAGGGCAAGGAAGGATGTAGTGGTGGCAAAATGCAGAAGCCACCATCGCCCTGAAGAGCGCAACGACAAAAACTGAAAGTCGGAGCTCCCCAAAATAAACTGTCTGTGTTTGAGGGTTGGGACAGCAAAAAGGGGAACTCTCAGTCTTGACTCTGCCATTACAGAGGGACCAAAAAGCTCTAACTAGAGCAAGTGGTCACCAGGAAGTGTCAGGAAAGCGACTGAAGAGCCACACTAGTACTAGAAGAAGGTTAAGTCAGATGAACTGAGACAGCAGAGAAATGTTATGTAAATGAGGTCAGCTAAGCCAAGAAGAAGGCCCAGCAGCAAAAAGCCACTTTGACAGCAAAGCAGAGGTGTTTGGAGACCGAAGGCAGCAGAGGAACCCAGCAACAATGGCCTTACTGAGGAGGGTCCATGCTTGCATCCTGCCCATCCCAGGGCGAGCAAAAGGGCACACATGGAAAGAGTTTGGGGTCAAAGATCAGCAGGCCTGTGCCAAGAACTGGAGCTTTTCATTAGCAGAGGACACAGCAAGGCCCCAAATTGCCTGCCCTTCCATTGCTTTGTTTTGATATGGGGCCTGACTTGGGAGCAAGGCTATTGTAAATGCACGTACCGTGTTACAGAAATGCAAGAAAAAGAAAACAGCTCTTTTTTTCTGTTTTTTCCTTTTTCTTTTTTTTTTTTTTTTTTTTTGGTAAAAAGATGAATATTTTTACAGCATACAGAGCCAATCATGACATTTAATTTTACAGAACAGGCAGGAGCTCAGTAAATTGCTGTAAAAATATCCACCCTTATGCAACCAAAACGCCAGCTATGGATCAGGAATAGCTGTGGAGTGGCATCATGGACCTCCCAGCACCGTGGATATGAACCAGGGACAGAGCTTAACCTACACCTCAGCTAGCTGCTGTACCCTGGCAGTGACCTCTCGTGTAAAATGACCCCAGCAGTCACTCCAGATATAGCTTCAGGCCTGGATTCCACTGCCCCAAACCATGTTTTCCATGCCACAGACCCTGTTACGTCATTTAAGACACACTATAGGCATAAGATATAAAATACTGACATTTCGATTTGGCAGGCATTTGAATTTTCATTCTAAGCATTCAGACAAGTAGTAAATAGTCCTACGAGGTAAGGAGCTGCAGATGCTTTCTGCAAACACTGTCATCTTTGATGGGTATGCTATGGACAGCCCTGCACACAGCACAAGAGCAGAACATGGTCAACCACAACAACAACAAAATAACAACACTTACTTCTTTGAATGTGCTGCAAGCACACCGGCATAATTCATAAGTGTTTTTTTGCATTCCTTGCTTGAAAGAAACATTGCATAACACGACTGCAACTATAGATTGCTTTCCTGTCTTTTTTCCACCAAGTATTCAATTCCTAACAACACTTAATAAATATAAGTAATGAGGAACACTCCCTATCCCCATCTATTTTATTTCTTCTCACTTAGGGAAAACATTTTTTAAAAAAATTTGGCCCTCATATGAAATACCAAATGTGGTAATTTATGATATAACCAAGAAGTTTGTGGTTCTTACTCTTTTAATGACAAAAAATCTTTTCAATACTCTGAACATAATTGAAAGATAAACTATTTTTGGCACCAACTACTCTGAAGAATAAATAACCCATTAAACAAAAACCTTCAGTGTACATTCTACCTTTATCAGAGAAGTAAAAGTGACCAGAAAAAGCTTGAGGGCACTACAGCATAATTCAAAAGAAGAAAGCAGTGAAAAGGCCCAATTATTCTTATTAGCAAAGTAATACATCGAAAAAAATAGTTATCTTCTGAAATCAAGGTCACTTGGTATCACAGCTGAAGGCACCATTTAAAATATAGCAATAATGGTGACACAATCTATGATTTGATTGATATAAATCATCTGTTAATGTTAAAAGAAGACAAAGCTAGGTCAACATTCACTGTTTCACTTTACATGGTTATTTCACCCAAATAACATTTCATGTGGAATTTCTCCTTGATGGGAGGACCAACTGCTCTCCCTCTGAGCAGGCGATGCCTCTCAAGGTTGCTCAAGACTCAGAGATTCCTTACCACAGCAGAATCTTGGTAAGTGGTTAATAGCACGCTAAACTCTGAAATCTTAGCTAAATGACATAAAGAATTGATTGTGTGCATATAATCTTTTAGACATAAACTGTTGGGCAAGTCTGGGATTTAGTCTGGATCCAGCTGCACCTAAACTCACCTCTGAGAAGGAGTTTACAATGCAAGGGGGGCCTTCCTTAACATCACCACTCAACAGGAGGGTCTCCCTGACAGTTTTGGCTGAGCCTGTCCTGTATGCAGTAAATAATCGAGTGTGCCTTTGCACTGAATCTTATTAACCCACTGTCACATTTGCTATCAAGCTTTGGTTATTATCAGTAAACATATTGCTGCTTCTCTCTTACAGCTGAAGTGCATCACTCCACCTGTGACAATGAGGAGTTAAACCATGTAAAGCTTTTCTGGAAGCCATCACTAAAAAATAAGACATACCTGATGTGCCAAAATATAGATATTATGGCCCACATCTTTTGGGGAGATGCCATCATCTCCGTTCTCCTCCTCGTGGTCACATTCCAGACCTTGGTTGTATGCATTCTTCATCACATCCACCTGCAACACAAAGCCAGCCAGGGAGAAATGAAATAAATGTGGTTCTGGGGGAAAAAACACACAGTGTTTGAACACAGCCACTTTGTTCAGCTCCAGCCTGGATGGGTGCCCTGCAGTGCTGCAAGAAGAGCGAGCAGCCTGAGAAACACTTTCTGAATAAAGACAAGCTTGAAGGATTTATGAAGCTCCAAACCGCTACATTTTTCATCAGCAGCCATGAGAAAGGAGCAGGAATGCTGAGCCTTTCTGAGCAAGCACTTTCACAAATGCTTCTAAAGACTGGTCTGGGTAGGGCAGGTAGTGCTGTGCAGCCATGATCTTCCTCTGGCCAGAGCAGGCAGCAACACAATTTCACAGGAAAAACCCACACCTAAATCAAAAAGGAAAGGAGGATCTGGGCAGGATGCCGGGGGAATTCCAAATATTCAAAAGCCTCCTACAGGACCAACATGGGGTTCCCCACGCAAGGGCTGATCCTGCAGCTGTACCCTAGGGATGGCCTCATCCGGCTGAGATGTCACCCCAGTGATGATCCCCTGAAACCAGCAGGCACTGGGCTCTGCCTGAGGGCAGGACCAATGCCCTCAGACACTTCCCCGAAATTCCTCAAGAATTCCCAGACCTCTCAGTTTCTGCTGTTACATGGTCAACTGCATTGGAAACAACTTCTCCAGGTTTCTAACCCATTCAAAGTTCCTGGAGACCTCCACAAACATCAGGGTTGTTCCACAGCAACAACTGTTTGTAACTCTCTTTGTTCATGAGGCATAAATATAAAACATACATATATATTAAATATATTCAATGTCTACACACGCATTTCTGTTAGCACTGCTTCACAAACTGTACAGGCTTAATTTGCCAGCCCCTGACAAACTGCACTTGAAGACAGTCTACCAGAGTACGATAATTTAGTTAGGAAACAATTACAGAAAAGTGCTTGGAACGGATAAAAATAATGAAGTCATAAAGACTGAAATCATGCATGCTTGATCCTTTTAAAGTACTTTTTGTGAATTAGTACTATCCTGATACATTGTGCCACCATACGCTGCCAACACTTTTCAGCTTAGATGCAGATCATTTTAAAAATGTTTTAATGACAGATTTTTTTTCAGCCAAAAGATTTATGAATATTCACAAGTTTTCTCACCAGTTCTCTCGGTCTCATGTTGAAAAGGATTCTTTCCGCATTCTCACTGTCTTGCCTGCTTTCCATAATAGCCAGCAAAAGCTTGGAGGCATTGTTCTAGAGACACAAAACCAAATTAATGCAAATTTTAAATCTCTTTCATGGATTAATGACCCTTGCAGTTGTTTTAATTGAGATTATGAGGACCACTTTTTTAGTGGATAATATTTTCAACTACTTGCATCTTTTATTTTACTGACATATTTAATAGGGTTTTTTAATGTCAGCACACTGTAACAGTAACTCTGCACGCTATATGGGAAGAAAAATTTTAAACACTGAAAAAATTTTACTTAAATACAGAGCCTTGCTGTAGACTGTGCACAAGAAATTAAATTCCATTCCCTTTCCTTATTGCCCAACTAAAATTTTTTCCTTGGCCTTCCGTTAAAACAAGACTCAACAGAGGTAATTACAAAACATATTACACAAAAGGTTTTATCATTCAGGCAGGTTTCCTTCCCGTTTGGTTTTTATGAAATCCAACTGGTTATTACTTGAAAGGCTGTAAAATAAACTGTTTTCATACGCTCCTGAGATTTTGTTTCACTGCTAAATATTCCTGGGGGAATATATAAAGACAGCCTTTGCCTTGTCAATCGGCTGCTTTTCCCCAAGACCTCTCCTAAGGACTGAAGAGCATGAGCTTTAGCTCATGAGCCGAGTGGTGCCTCAGACTTCAGAGTCCTGTCTGCCTTCCAGTTAAATCAGCTGCTCTGGAGAGGAGAGGAAGAATGGTTTTGGAGGGTTGAGTGCTTTCAGAGTTGCCCTGGTTGACCTGCCCCAGCATCCCCTCACCATCCCCCGTTACAGACAGAGCTGTTTGAACACTTGGAAGCAGGAGACAGCCCCAAGGGAAGAGGTAGGGGCCAGGAAAAGTCCCAACCCAGCCTACAACCTCATTCTCAGCTGCTTATTGCCAGTATCGGCAATTCCAACTGCAATTTCTCCAGTGACAATGTGCCTCAGACAATTGGCATGGGCAGTTTCAAAGGAAAAGGGTTCAGCTGGTTTTGGGACTGGGGCGAAAAGAAAGATGCTATTCCCTGCATGTTCAAGAAACTTGTGTTTTAAGCTGCCTTTGTATCCCCAAGTTTCGATAGCAGAGCTGAAAATATGGAGCACTAGAGGCCAATAGAACAATCACAGGAGTCGCAGTCTCCCAGCCTAACTTGTCCAACTCGGAAGCATTGTGTAAATCACAATTTGAGTGCTATAGAGCAGAAACACACTGATTTCATAGCTACAAGCCCACTGAGCTTTTTCTCAGTGAGCACAGAACCACAAAGCTGGGCTGGTTGGATCACAAAATCACACACTAAAGGCTGCCTACTGGACTATGGTTTCAGCAGTCTGGCCCCTGCTCCAAGCAGGTTGCTCAGGGGTGTGCTAAGCTGAGGTTTAAACACCTCTGACTGGAGGACGAGACTGAAGGTAGATGGAAGGAGAGTAGATTAGAATGAATACTTGTACATAACTGGAGAATAAGAAACTTCTGGGAGAAAAGACTGAGAGTTGAATGAGAATCCAGGACAGAAGAGCCTGGGCTTGCCAACGCCGGAATGAGATAAGGATGAAGAACAACAGATGAGAAGAAAAGACCTAACTGGGTCTGGCTCAAGAGAACAGCACTCCACGTTTTGCCATTTCCCTTTCCTTTTGCTTCCAAATCAAATCGGGACCATCTATGGGAAAGGCTCAAGGAGAACAGCACTCCATACCTTGCCATTTCCCTTTCCTTTTGCTTCCAAATCAAATCAGGAGCATCTATGGGAAAGGTCCAGTCAGATTCTTCCCCCTGTGACCAACACTGCAGAAATCCAATGTGCACAGTGAGTGAGAAGAGGTGGAGGGAGAGGACAGCATTTCGAAGGCATTCCTAACAAGATACTGCTCTGAAAAGCAGGGTGCTTCCTCTTCTGCTGCAGTTTTGCCTTACAGTGGTGACCAGGTCATTGATAGGATCTCAAATGGAGGAGGAGGAAGGGGCTATGACAGGCTGCCAGGCAGCTTGAGGAGGAAAGGGAGGAAGCAGGAGGAAGGCATCAGCCTACTCACTGATGGGGGAGGAGAACTTTGAAGCCATTTCCCAGTTCAGATAACCCTGAGGATGGAGAGGAGGCTGCTGCAGCTTCAGGAAGCTGGGAAGGTAGAGGCTGGGTAGGACTTTGTGCCATCAACAGCCAGCTTCTTGCTACTGACTCAGCAAAAGTGGCATGCCATGGCCTGGAATTACAGCAGGTGTTTGAGATGGTTATTTGACCACTTATTCATCACTTTCTGCATATTTGGAGACCCTAGGATCTGATTTCTAATCCCAGATATCAGTGAGGAAAAGAGGTCCATTGCTTGGAAAACATAGCATGAAGTTCATAAGCACTGTGAAAAATCAGTTTCCAGGTGCTACAAAACAGGACAGCCCAAAGTACTTCTGGTCTTCTTTCACTTTTACCTGCATTCCCATCTCATCTCCTCATAAAAATTTTGGAAAAATAAATCAATGAGCAAAGCAACCAGATACAGCTAGGAGAAAAAACAAGAAGATGCTTGTATTGGACTCCCTCTACCCTTAGAGCAACAGTGTCTCTTCACCCTGTCCCAGAGGTGGCAGATATTGAGGCCTTACTGTGTGCCAGGGCTTGCTCACAGTAAGGACAGCCATGGGGTCACACTCAGAATAAAAAGAGGCAGAACACAAGATTGGCCATCTGTGCACTCAGTGAACAGTGCCTGCTCTGCTCACTAAATGATTCGGGAGTCCACTGGAAAATATAATCCATGAAGATGGAATTAAATGCCACATCAAAAACTATGTGCAAAACAAGCTAAACTAAGATGGCATGGGAAAATATAATTCTGCCTTGCCTTTCCTTTGGTTGGAGGGTGTAAGTTCAACACACAATGTTCACTGAAAGCAGTGTCTGAGCTTGTTTGTCTGTGTAAATGTATGGGCCTACATACTTTGAATTCTGTATTTTCACTGCAAAAATTTATGTATTTGCAACTTCACAGTTGCCAATGAACACTGACAGAGTGTCAATGTTAAACATTACTTGGTAAATTCAGTGCTTTATTATTTCAATGTGTTGGCACTCAAAATCAAAACCGGCAGCTTCTTAATTTGGATCCAATTCTTGAGATGAGATGTGGCCGAGCAACATGTCCAGTTCCAAGCTCCCCACTATAAGAATGATATGGACTTAATGGAACGAGTCCAGCAAAAGCCACGAAAATGATGAAGGGAATGGAGCATTTTTCAGCTAAGGAGCCACTGAAAGTTGTGACTGTTCAGCCGGGAAACAGATGGCTTAGATGGATCTTATCAATGGGTAGAAATACCTGGTGGGAGGAAATGTAGAAGATGGTGCCAGACCCCTCTCAGCAGTGTCCAGTCAGAAGGCAAGAGACAAAACAAAACACCCATGAAATTCTATCTAAACACAGAAGGCTTCTATACTGGGAGAGGGATCAAACAGTGGAATAAATTGCCCAAATGGTTGTGGAGTCAAGAGCTGTGGAGATATTCAGCTGGACATGGTGCTGGGAAACTGCTCTAGCTGCCCCTGCGTGAGCAGGGGGGGTGGACAAAGTCACCTCAAGACATCCCTACTAAAACAAATGACTCTGTGATTCCGTAAAATCTGAATCATTTCCACAGCTTGAACCTCTGCTATCATTCACCGCCATTTTTGTTAATTAAGTAAGTCTGAGCACAGACAGTCTCCTATGAACAGGGTCACACTGGTCCTTGCAGAGATGTCCCTAAAAAAGACCCCTCAATTTTTGGTTACTACACAGAAAAGCTGTTCTACAAGCATTTGCTCACTTCATGACAATGGCAAATCAAAATGGCACTGGAGTGAATGCAGTTACATCTTTACAGAGCCTGAAATTTGGACTTCAAAAGAACTATCTGCATGTTCAAAGTTAAATGTCTGCCTAAGTGTTTTGCTAGAGGGGGGCCTGAATTACATTGCCATTCAAAAATGTAATTACAGTTATTAAAATCATATGTAAAGCACTGTTTACTCAGTGTTTCATTGTACATGATATATAGCTACATTAATTATTTTATTAGACATGTGTAAACGTTGCCAATATGATGCAATGCAGCTACCACAAAGTATTTTCTGGTTTGAGGAGGAAACAGACCATCTGCAATGGAAATACTTAATTCGGGAGGCAAGAAAAAGAAATAACGCAGGGCTCCTCCTGGACAGATTCTACCCTGCTTGGCAGACAGAACAGCTGCAGAGCTCTCCTGTGCATGCAGTGGCACACAGGCAGGAGAAACTTCTCTACAAGCCTGTCCAAGTCTCCCCAGAATACAGAACAAAATTGCGTTACAAGCCCTCCCACTCTAGTCTTTGCCCTCACACTCTACACTTTGTGTTTTCCCTCAGAGGACATTGAGAAGGGAAATAAAAAACAATTTACTTGAACCTTGTTTTCAACTTTATTTGACATCGCAGGTCATCTGATGTATTATTCTTTTTCACAACATCTCCTTCTCAAGTAATTTTTAAGAGTTCAGTATACACAGAGAATGCCTGACTTGTTGCATGCCTGTACAGTGTGGCTATTTATCAATCTTGAGAGATTTTACATCCACAATACAGCCTTTTCATGCTAGCTATGTCATGCCTGTTTGATAGGATTTTTTCAAAAAAAGCTGAGGACATTCTCCCAAACACAGCAGTGGGTCAGAAGGCCTGTGGCAGAGAGCCTGATAAGGATTCAGAGGCTGAGTTGAATTCATTTGCAAGCTCTTTTTTTCAAAGGCTTCTGAGTCTATTACGCTGTGGTGAGATGAAGTAAATGTCAGGCTGCCGGGAGCTCCCACATAGGTATGCCTTCTGTTGCTACTCAAATTCAAATAAACAAATTTACAAATACTGTACCTTGAGCTGAAGCACCAGGTCCATGCAGTATTTGCCAAGAGGGTTTATGTCATTCAAGATGAGAGCAATTATAATGTCAATCCCATTAGACTCATGGGTGGCTATGCATGTCTGCAAAATAAGAGAAGAGAATGGGGCAGGGGCAGGAGAAGGAGGGGAGGAGCGGGGAAAAGAGGGAGACAGGACAGCCAGAGGGAGGGAGAGAATATGCACATCAGAACATTTCCAAATTTCCACAGAACAAATAAAGACCCTGCAACAGCAATGACCCTTTCAGCCAAAGCAGAACAGCCTGAAAACACACCACAAGAAGTGCTGGGGGAGCACTGTGTGGCACAGAACTAACCCAAACACTGCCAGTAGCGAAAAACCCAACTGGAAAAAAGGTGGTGCAAGCTCAAATCTGCTGCCAGTGAATCCCGCAGGGCTTGGCACCGAGTGGTACGAGTTACAGACAGCAGCCCTCAGGAGCAGTGCCAGATTGAGCCGAGCAATGCCAGCCTCAGACATGAAAGACTTGCTCGACTGCAGGCACAACCAAATTTGCACGCTCAGATTCTTCACTTGCCCTCAGCAGCCAGCATTAATTCTGCTGTTATAGCACGGAGTGTTTGTGAGCATCAAGGTTCTCTCCATACATTTGGACGTGTCCTGCACAGAAGGATATTTCTGGACGTGGAATTCAAAGCTGTGTTTGTGACCAATGGTACTTCCCAAATGCCTTTGCAGCTGGAGCTCTGAGCCTTCTGGACCTTGTGCATAAGAGTCAGTTATATAAAAGCCTAGAGCACTTTTTCTTCTGGCAGGTTTATAGGACAATAGGAAAGGAAAAGTTTTCCAGAAAGACAGAGAGAGGGGAAAAAATGAAAATGAGAGTGTGGAGCATTTGCCCCTGAAATACATTGAATTAGACTTGTAGTTTGTGTAAACAAGTGTAACTCAAATCCTGAGTGACTTCCCAGCAGGTAGGTCTAGGTAATAAAGTGTAATTCATCATTCCCTTCCATATCAGTGCTCCTCCAGTGCTTCTCACATAAATTTGTTGAACACATTAACTTGTAACATTTCTTTTCATCTCCAGTCCTGTAGCTGTACATTTTTTACAGCTGGTTTTCCCATTCAGAAGTGGATTGAACATGACTGTTCAAAATTTAGTCCACTAAATGACTTTTGTTTGTTTTTAAAATACTAAGTAAAGGCAGTTGATTACCAGCAATGGTAATAACAGCACTTTACATTTCATTGGTGCACATAAATGAAGAAGCATTAATACTACAGATATTTCCTCAGCTTTTTCTAGCATAAAGAACAGATTGCTTCTGGAATTTCACTCACCACAATTTTCCCACTGCTAATCCACAGTAAAAATTCTGCAGTTTCATCTGCACACAACTTCACTGCAGTTCTCTTCAGATCAAAAATGGCAGCACGTAACTACATCCTTTCCCTTTCTATACTTCTTCAGCATGGCACTAAAGAGATTTTACCAAAAGTCACAGCTGTGTGACTTTAAAAGACTGCAGAGAGCAAGGCACAGGAGGTCAGAAGTCTTTAGTCTCATCCATTTCACTACTGATAATTAAGGATACTGCTAGGTGGTATAGCAGGATGGCAAGCTAAACTTTGTGGCTGTTACGTGAAATAAGGAAAGAAAATGTTAGCAATGTGTACAAACAGCAGCAAGGGCAAAATGTGTGCAAATGAAGACAAATGGGGAATACTGAAAGGTTTGTGATAAGCACCCAGACACCACACATTCACATACACTCCTCTGCACCCAGAACTATTTGAGCCCTACCTGGTTTTCATGGCATGGGCCCTGGCAATATTCCGTCAAGCTTTCCAGCGTCTGGTTGACAAGAGCCACGTTCCTCTCGTTGATGTAGAGCCCCAATAAGCCCAGCCCACCTGTGGTGCTGCCACAGATGCAGTCCAAAAACTGAAGGGTCTCACAAACGAGGTTGTAATTTGTTTTATTGTTTTGATGTCTTAAAAAATTCTGGTGGATGGAGAAAAGGAACACACACACACACACCAAAAATAAAAAAAAAAAAAGAAAAAAAAAGAAGAGAGTCAAGGCAAACAAAGTTTTTTTTCGTTAAAACATTGAAGTGTACAATTTATGACCATAGGACCACTGTGCCTCAGGTACACTGCACTACTATAGAAAATATGTTAGGCCTTAATGCAGCAGTTGAGAACTATTACCTAATTAAATCATAGAGCAAGGGGGACTTACGAAAGTGAACATGGCAAACATCTGCAATGGCCTTAAATGCCTTTTATTTGTCCTGCATACCTGTTCCCATCCACCCATTCCAGCCCTTCTCTTGGGAGTTCACTGCCCCACAGCTGAGCAGGTCTGGTGGCACATTATGGTTGGTCCTTGGCAGGGCAGGAGCTCAGCTCAAACCACCCCAGCCACTCCTGGCCACATCACTGAGGTATATTTGCAGAAAATACGTCTTGCAAAGTTTGCTAAGGGTACAGTAATTTCTACAGGAAGAGCTGACAAGCAGGGACACAGGCAGCACCTTAAAGCCTACAATTGTAACACCTTGGGAAAAGAGCACACCCAAACACTGCCCAGGAACTTGCTGCACTTTTCAGGTCTGTGGGAAGTGATCCACCCTTGGTGCACAGGAACCTTAGTAACAGAGGCATTTAGACCCTTCCCAGTTCCACATGGCTGTGCTGAGATCCCCAGGTAATGCTGAGGACCTAAAAACCTGCTCCACCACAGCACGCAGATGGCTCCTGGAAAGGGTTATTTTATCCCTTGGACCAAAAAACCCCAACATTTCAGACACCTTTATTCTGTAACAGGAGCCAGACAAAGGTGTGGTTATTTTCCCTTACGAAGGTGCAGCCCCTCTAATAACAGCTCAGCTCGGAACACTTTACCTGCAGCTCTCGGTTGTGGTTCTCACACAGCAGCTGAAGAAATCTCAGTATTGGCTGCATGATTGCAATGGCAGGGCTCATGATTGCTTCTTCTGTGGACTTCTCTTCTGCATTTGCAGCATCTGTGCCTGAGCCCATCAGATCTATTTCTGGGTCCATTTCTCTTCTGTACACAGAGTAAGCCTTGGAGGTTGCAGAAGATGCTTCTGTTAGCTGTCCTTTCATACCCTCTTTCAGATGCAGGGTTGAATCCTTAACTGAAAAGAAGATAATTCTCCTTCAGTTTTGCAAGTCTTTCCTCCCATTTGATTAAACAATAAGAGAACAATAATAATGAATGCAACTTTTTCTTTGTCGGTGCCTAACTTTTCGAAGACCTCTAGGCAAGTCACAAAGAATATCAAAGCAACATTCATGCATGTTCCAAACAAACCACAAACCAGAGCGAAAGAGAACATTAACACAAAAAGCCCTACTATTTCTCTCCCATATACAATAAATGATGAGAACAATGGGAAGACCACAGGGTGAGAAATCAGTTCCTGCGCTTGCTCTTGTGAAACAGCCCCATTAGCAGCAGCCTCTGCTTCTGCTCCTCTAAAAACATGGCTCTGTATCTTTTATTGATGCAAACTGGCAGAGCTTCACTGATTTCCTCAAAGCTAATTCCTTGTAGCCAACCTGAGATGGACTATAATTCAGAGAAAAACAGGCAAAATATGCAAATTATCAATGGTTAATATTAAAGCTTATTGATCAACTCAACATCACATCAGTGGTGCAGCACATGAGGTGTCCACAAAATGCACTTTTCCCCTCTTTCACAGGGGTGCCTCCTTACCTCTCTTTTTGGGAACAGATATGGTTAGGTCACTGTCATCCTCTTTCTTTTTGCTCCCCAAATCAATAGTGTTCACTGTCACTGTGGATCGTATCTCCTGCTGAGCAGCTTTCATGCGATCATACAGCACTTTAAAGAACCTTTCTGACTTTTTCTGCTCCTTTAGTTGCTGGTAAGTTGAATACTGCAAAAAAAAAAAATTCTTTAGATATCAATCTTCTAAGGAAGAAGAAATACAAAAATACACTTTTTTTTTTGTGAAACAATTGATGAATAATTACTTCACTTACACAGAACAAATGCTGGCCACTGCCTGACCAGTACTGTCATGAAGTGATAGACAAGGCTGGTAACAAAGATTGATGACAATATTTTAAAATTTGGGTAAAATGGTGAAGAGCCCTATTTGCAATCTTTTAAATGTCACAATATTATACTTGAAATTATATTACTTTGTGACACTCTCCATTTTTCCAGGCTTACTAGAGACATTCCATCTACAAGTAACAGTGAAAAGTAACTTATTGTGTAACAACAAGAGGAAGCAGGGAGCTTCTAATACGCAATATTATAGCTTGGATTATATTCATTTTCTTGTGCTACAGACAGAGTTTAATATTAAATAATATTTTAGGTTATTAATTCCAGTTCCTCAGTATAACTGTCGAGCAGGCTGAGTACCATTTTCAACAATTTATGAACAATCCCAATTCTCCCAGCCTTCCTTTATCATATCAATTCTCTGTCTTTCCTCAGTCATTTGATTTGGCTAAATCTGGCTGAGAGGGATATAATTCACAGAAAAAACTAGGATCCATAGTTTGAAGCAGATATTTTCTACAGACTGGGATACTGATCTTCTCAAATGACCTGTTTTTCTGCCTTTGGAGATTTTGATAAATGTCTGTGACGGTTTCCAGAAAATAATATGTTATTATAAACTTTATTATAATTTTTTATTTTTCAAAGAGCGACATAAAATAACTGGGGATAATACCCACATGGCAATGACCAGATTAAAAGTGCAGTGCTACACAGAAAAGGACAGCTGAAAAACATTTTTTTCGACTGAAGTTTCCACTACAAGCTACTGCATAGTAATAGGGCATATTTACATTTGTATTAGTGATACATATTACAGTGACAAACTTTTCACAGAACTCACAGCAAAAAGGTTCTCTTTATTTGTCTCCAGAGCACATGCACCTGAGAATCAATATGTGAATAAGCACATTAAATAAGTACCTGTGTTTGCGTATTTCCACCTTCGAGCAAGGCAATACCAAGCAGGATGCCTTCTGAGAAAATCCTGTCGTTTCTGGTGTTCACTATCACGTCTATGACCAGTTCTGAGGCACCTTCTTTGTCCAGGAGGCACTGGATATCAAACATGGTCACCCCAGACTTATCCGCATCTTGGCCTGAAAATCCACCTGCCAATTAGATAAATACACAAATAGCCTTCATATTTGCGTCACAAACGTATATGAAAAGGAATCTATTGGTAGTGATAAAGCACACAATAGCAACGTAATAAATTTAATTTTGAAATTCTGTTTCAGGTAAAATTCCCTTTGATAAAAACAAGATTTTTGTATGAAACTGCAATGGTGGGCTCTAAGAATAAGAAATAAAACAAATCTCCAAGCCAGTGTTCTGTCATGATATTCAGACAATAAATAAGTGGAAATGACACTGATTTGTTCACAGTACACTTTTGTAATTCCACTGCTGCATACACTAAACTGTGAGTAGGGTCAGTGCTCTGAGACCACTTTTAAATCTGCTCTTCAATCTCAGGTCTAATCTACACAAAAATCATGTCCTGGTAAATCCATCCTGGTTTTGGGTCTGACCTTCTGGCCAAATGCTCTTGCCAGCTCCTGGATCATCAACATCATGATGACGTTCTTCAAGAGCACGGACTCGAGATAATCCAAATTAAAGGTGTGGGTTGAAGAAATTTTGCTAAATTCCATTAGCTCATTAAATCAACCATCTTTTATTATCACAGATTATCATCTTTCCTGCTATACTTACTTCTATAAAGAGGTTACTGCGTCTACTTCATTAGTAAAAATATAGTACTGCTTTAATCAGCCAGTACTACTTTGATTAAACTGATTAAAATGGTTCAGACTTTGTGATGAAGCCACACACACACACTTTTTAGAGAGAAATAAAAAAATAGTGCATCTTCAGTCCCTTGCTTGTTAGGGAGCAAAATTTGGCATATAGGATATTAAGACTGCAAACATTTCCAGCGTCTACACGGAAATAGCTAGGGAGGAACAGCTGGGTAACATCTGGAAAAAGTGACAAATCTGGGCATGCCTTCAATGTGCACTGAAAATGCAAAATGCAGTTTTGACCTGGCTCTACACCTAGCTCCTGCCTCACTTCCTATGCCATCCATTATTATGGGTTTTCCTAGAAACCACCCGACAGTAACTTCCTGTGGCTTCTACGGCAGAATGAGACAAAAATTTAAGTTATAATGGACCTACAGAGATCATCTACTGAAACTTCCTGCCAACAGAAGTTAGGACAGGTTCATCAGAGTCTTGTCCAGCGAAGTTGTAACAAAAACGAACACATCCTACAACCTCTCAGGAACATCTGTTCTGCTGTCTAAGCAGAATTTCTGTGAGAAGCTTTTCCTTAGATCTTTTTTTCGTATATCAATTAAGGATCTGGAACATCAAAAAAATTTCAGTTTCCAGAAACATCACCCTCTCTCTTCAAACGTTTTGTGCTTTGCTGAATTTGTTTGCTGGTACCTTCCTTGGTACCTCCAAATGCACAATCCAAGACAAGCGCGTGCAACTTAAAAATAGGAAAAGTCTGATACTACTTCTAAGTGGTTAGAGAACGTGTTTGATTTATTTACCAACTGAATGCCTGGAGCATGTCCAATGTGCCTATTAGAATAAATGGTGCTGCTAATTTTGCTGTCCTGAAATGCTGTGTGTTGATTTACCTCCCACTTGTGCAGTTTTGCTGTAGCTGGCAGACAGGGGCCCATTCATGCCACTTCCATATTCCCCTTTAAAGTACCGATACAGGAGTATTTTCCTTAAAGTGTTGCCCTTTAAGAGAAAGAAAAAAATAGAAGAAATGAGAGTTGTGGCCAATTCCCTTTGTTCGAAAAGCAAGCTGTTTAACATAGATACATAATTTAGTAGGTCTTTCCATTAGAATTAGTAAGCACACAAATAGGAAACTTGTCCAGAAAACAAACATCTAATATTCTTATCTAACAAATCCCAGGGGAAAATTCTAAAATAGTGTTGTACAAACTTTTTTTGAAGTTTGTTTTAAACTTACTGATTATAAATAAAACACTTCCAGCTCAATAATGGTGACTGGCTGTCTGTAAGATGTGTATATTGAAACGAGCTCCACAAACAGCCAGTGCTCTGCACTCAGTGTGTCTGTGCCCTACCCTGCCGTGGCAGTACTTTCTTCCTATTTTCTGCAGCTGAGCAGTACCACTCTCTTTTCTCTGATCTCAGATAATCCAGCTGATCATCTGAAAGAAGCCACATCACATAAAATATTAAAACAGAGATATGACATTTGATAGAACAGCTTAAAAAGCATTCTCTGTATCTTCTTGTTCCTTGACTTCCAAAACCACAACCAGTCAAAATTTGCATGCAGCTCTCTGAAGATCTTCCCTTTCATTTTACTTATGTTCTGCAACACAAGACACGTTGGATGGGGAGTCAGGGGTACCAATTACTTGGCATTTTTATTTTGCCTTCAGTTTCCACAGAAAACCTGCAGTTAACACTCAGCTTTACAGAGGCAGAAGGTGACACAACAACTGTAGGCATATGTGTTACCTCAGATTCTATAAAGAAGAGTAAGTAAGGTCTCCAATGACCAACACAGAGGGGAAAAATTGGTCATTTCAACAGTTCAGCAGTAAAATGGGACAATCTTTTCCCTACTTTTACTAAACTACTGGTTTTAATGAAAAAAATTCTAAAAAATATGTGCACTAGAAGCATTCTCAGCATTCAGCAGCTCACCAGGGCCTGCACAGTAGTGCAGCAGTCAACTTTACAATCAAAACATCTCTGTGGCCACCTCAAGCAAGTCCCAGCCACTCTCACGCTCCCACTTCTCTGTTAACATAGCAATATTTCCAATGGCAACCACGCACCACAGTGGGGCTTCACTGCTTCACAGACCTCAAAGACAATGGCCTCGTCCACCTGAAACAAGTGCCAAAATCTAGGATTTTGTGTGCCACCTGACAACACCAACCAGCCATTCCTTCCTAGTTCTCACATTTTGGTGTTTTCATTTGATCACAGTCTGTACAGAATTCCCTCAAACAGCCAAGGAAAGTACAAGGCCTACAGTAAAATATCAAAAGATATAAATACAATGCCTGCAAGAAAAATAAGAAGCGTCACCCACAGGGAATTTCTTGGGTGGATTTTGCAGGTGTGTTTAACCCAGTGGGCTCTACACTACAGAGGGAGGCAAAGAACCAGAAGTCTCCAAGGAACTCACACAGACAAATTCCTTCCCAGCCTGGTTTGTGATGGGTTTTAACCCAGAGTGCACGGACAGGGTACAGTAAGCAAGTTCCTAAGCAATTTTAAGATGGGTAAGAGCACCAGCTCGTCCTGCTCAACATCCTGTCTCTAGCTTGGACCAAAATCCAGTATGCCACATCAAAGTGAACCTCATTTCCCTCGTCTCCTGAAGACGAAAAACGTATTTTTGATAGGAAAAAAGTTCCCAGAGGAACTGATAAACACGGACTGAGTAGAAGGCTAAAGTCCATTTTCAAGCATTCTCAGGCATGTATATCACACTACCATAAAACTGTTGCGCAAAGGGGATCACAGAGCAGAAATTCTTCTTATCTCCCAACTAGGACCTGTTCCAGCATGGGCACAGCCCTGAGACACGATCTTTCCATCAGAAAGGCTGGCATTTGCCATAACACTTGACTAACCACTCAGTTTGAGTCAACATCCTCAACCAGCAAGCCATGCAGTCTGCTGATGACTAATGGTAAATTATATAAACAGTCACAGTGCAGTCACGGGAAGAAACACCAAAAGCCATCTATATATAGTTAAGAATACTACCTGTGCTCACAAGCTTTATTGTTCAACCAAAACAGCCTTTATTTTATCAAGAGGATCGTTGAAAACCACAGAATAGCTTTTGACTAATAAACTGAGTGGTTTAGCATTGGGGTCTGATTACCTGGAAGCAAGGAACTGCTAGCACATCTCAGATCTTCCTCCTGCCTCGTTACCTTCAAAGACAGCAGGGATATGAAGATGTTTCTCCAGCTGGCTATGGAAAGGGGAATTCTGCTGCACCCGTATCCAAACTAAGGCACAGGTTTCATTCCTTCTTCCAAGAAGTCTTAATTATTAGGATTCCTGCTCTCTCTCAACCTCCCATGAATACAGAAACAGTTATAGTTCCCAGAAGCTACAGTGTCAAGAGCCAAGGATGCCGTGTTTGGAAAGCAGAAATGTGGTGGAACCTCTGCTTTGCCTGACAGCTGTGTCAAAAATGCACCCTCAGGCTCAACCCACACATTCGCAAACTCGGGATCTTCATCCCCTTTGTGATGACCTCAGGCAGCCATATGACTTCCATGAGTCTTGTGAAATGAGCTGCCACTACAAAGAGCAGACGAGCCCACCCCGCGAACCGGGGCTGAGAAACGCACGGAGAAACGCCCCAGGAATGTATCAGAAACACCCGTGGGCTCCAGCACGTGGCTCTGAGGCACCATGCTAGGAAAGGCTGGAAAGACCCTGCTTCCAGGAAAAGTGCTGATCCCGCTGGCGTAGGTGTGTGGGAATGCTTTTACGGGAATAACAAACACAGCCAAGAACAGCCCCAGCACACGGACAAGAGCAGATGCTGCCAGGGCAAGCAGGACAGCCACGCCATTGATGTCCTTGGAAATGGATTCCTAATTTAGCACAGCCACAAAATTAATACTGCCCAAAAGCAAACGATCGCATAGCATGAATAAGCAGTTAGCAGCAGCTACTACTGACACTCACGGTACTACAGCAGAGGCCAAAAATAAAAGCACACTAGTGCAGTGCTATCTTCTGCGACTCGGTTCCTACACGAGGCATTAGTCCTGGCCTTCCAAGCTGAATCTCTGCCCTGCTGGCTACAATACACTTTCTTTTATACCTCTTATTAGGGTATGGAAGCAGCATGTAAACATCACTCAGCTGACTGCAACCCTTCCATAATGGCTAGAACATTGTATAGCTTTGGAAAAAATACAATGAAACATAACAGTCTTATTGTTGCTGATGAATACCACTGCATTGTCCCTAACAAAAGCTAGGATAAAGACTGAGGACACAAGAAAGCAACAACTGGATATTGTTGTTGCAGTTTTAAATAGCTAGGGATTGACAGGCAAAAGTTTCCAATAGGGAATAATTATTCCAGTAGGAACATGTAGACACAAACAAATTACGTTTTCTCAGTCCGTATTTCATTATACTTGTTGGTCTTGAACTTGATTTAAATGCCTTAATACAATGCTTTATTCACTTGCCTTCTCTGAGCCTGCAAAAGGCTGGTTCCACATGAGGATGTGCCAGGAAGCAATGGCTGAGAGAGGTACCAAGGCTTATCTCGGATACCTGCAGCAGCACCAGCTCGCTCTACTACACCACCAAAACTTGTCTGTCCTGTCTTAAATATCTCTCCAAACTTCTTAAGGAATGGGAATTATACTTAGGATGTTCTGGAGGCTGAACTAGAGGAGCTGGTGATCTCTTCTGGTTCTCTACATTAAATTAATGACGTGGAAATGCTCAGATTATCAGTGATTACAGAGAAAAGGCAGCTACATCCAACAAGTATTTCTGTGATACAGCGAGCATATTTCAGCCTTAATCCAGGAAGATGCATGAAAACCAGGCTTATTAATCTTTATATATGTCTAACTTGCAGCCAAGTAAAAAAGAGGAGCGGTTGGGGATCTCTGCTGTACTAATAAAGGTTTTCAGAAAGTTTGGAAGAGATGCAAAATCCCAGAGAATTGGGAGAAATCTCTCATGCAATGAGACTTTTCCAAAAGTGCCTGGGAGTACTTCCTACACTTTCTAATGATATCCAACCCTCTGCAGTGAGTTTGATATCAGTTCTGGGGAAGGCAAAGGAATAGCTGATTTTGCATTCCATTAACACAAAATTAAAGTAAACTAGTATATACTGACGGCAGTTTTAAAATTGGCATCATGTTGTAATAATTGCCTGAGTACAGGTTTGCAAAAACAGACTTTCTGAAACTTCTGAAGATTATCTTCTGCTTTTGCTAATAATGAAAATATCATTCTGGTGAAGTTTGATAAACTGTGCGGTGTGACACAACCCTGTAAGGCAAAATTTTTGATTAAGTAAGCCCAGAAGGATAGTTATCAAATGGCTTAACAACTAAGTGACTGACAGAATTCAGTGTGCAATTTAAAGCAAGAAATCATAAACAAATGTATGGGCTTCTAATGGGCAAACTCATGAAGTAAATATTGTCTGTCTCATTTGGGGCTTTTCTTAATGAAATTAAATAATACAGAAAATATTATTAATTGTGTTTAGAAAGAACACACAAAAAAAGGGGGATGAGGTCAAGTCACTGCTAACAGTTTAGGCACCATTTATTAAACTGACTAGAAGCAAACAATATGAGTGTCGTTATGTCCAAACCTCTGTATGTCTTAATAACAATAAAATGCAGAAGACACCAAAAAATGGAAGATTGTGTTCTAGGAGGTCATGACTTTGGAGAAGAATGAAAGGCCTTGGAGAAAAATCAGTGCAATGACAACTCCCCAAATCCCACAGTTCTGCAAAGGGCAACAAGAGCTGTTATGTAGGATTTGTGAGACTATTTCACTTATTCACATGCAGGGGCATGTAGCAATACCACATCACACGCTGGTGTCCACAGCTCAAGCACAATGCTGACAAATTGGATCAGGTTTGGAGAAGCTCCTTGAGAGTGATTAGAGAATAAAACATGCCTTTTCATCAGAAATTCAAGGCTTTCAATCTACTGAACTTATCAGTCTAAGCATGAACTCTGTTTCTGACTATCTACATAAGAAATCTGATATAATGGATGACTTCAGTCTAAAGATAAAAGGTGCAAGACACACTGGTGAGAAGCTGGAGATGGAGAAACTCAGCTAGAAAAGATGCAGAGGCAGCTGGGTTATTCCGTTTGTGGGTTAAGAATTTTATTTTTATTTTCTATAACAGTAGTGGCATTTAGCTATTGGAACAGCTTAAAAAGAGGTGTGATAGTCTGTACTGCCGGCAGTTATTAAACCACGACTAGGTGGCTTCTCAGACAGAAACTATTTGAAGATCTTGTGGTCTACACTAGGAGAACAAGCTGGGTGACAAAAATATGTCATCTCACATAATCTATGAAGACATCAAGCCACCTTTTCCTGTAGTAAATATAGATGAGGTTAGAAGCCTGGCTTTCTATGAAGGCTGTTTAAAAAACACCTACATGTTTCTTGTCATTATTTATAAATGAAATTTCTATTCTGCTTAGTCTGAGTGCCTGCTTCAGAATGAATTCTTTGGTTGTTGTTTTGTTGCTGTTGTTGTTGTTGTTGTTGCTTTTCACCCATTTTCAAACTATTTTGTTCCCTTAGTTCTCTTGGAGACAAAACATGGTAGAGGAAGGAGTTTTGTGCAAGTGGCTTCTGTGAAGATACCACTCGTGGTTTTATAAGTCTTTAAATTATGATTCAACCTGCTCTTGAAATGTAAGATGACACAGACATCTCCCCATCTCCAAAAGAGATCAGCCGAGGCCACAGCTACCACACACACGGTGTTGCACAAGCACGGGCTTGGAAGAGAGCCCTGGAGTCTTGACTCCTATTATGTCCACAAAGTGGAAAATTTCTGTTTTCATGATGCCAGCAACTTCCAGGAGGCTCACAAATTGGGGGAAGTTGTTTGTTTTGGGGAGTTGTTTGTTTGTTTTTACACAGAGTGAGCTTTTTTCTTGGTTTTGATCTTTTTGCAACAAGATGTTTTCATAGCCAACTGATAGTTGAAAGTGATATATTTTCACCAATAAAATATGACACCCAACAGCAGAGTTATTTACACACTGGGGCGTTTATTCACCCCAGGGAAGAAAGCACTTTTAAAGATGAAGTTGGGTCCAGCTGGTGTCCAGCTCTGCTTCCACTAAACTCAACGGGAGATTTGCCAGCAACTTCAGTAGGAGAAGGAGCAGACACGCACTTCGCCAGGCAAAAGCGTTTTATCCAAGTCTAAAGGGAAAAAAACAACCCAAAATATGCACCAGACTTCATGACACAGTTCTCTTAGGAGAGCAGGGCTGGCCACCCACACCTCTCAGCTGTCTCTCATTAGGCAGAGACACCCCACATTTGAAAAGTGCCATTGTTCAATCCTACACAAAACTGGGAGGAATCCCACTTGTCTCAATACAAATTGCCTACATCACAAATACTAACTGATAAACTTGAGGTTGGAACTAATGCACAGATGCATTAACGGGTCCAGATAAAAAAAACAAGCATGACTTTCTCTAAAACAAAACCACAGTTACTCTAAAAAGGAGTTAATTTTTTAAGCAGCCCTTTAATTGCTCTTTCCTTTGCAGTTCCAGGTTCCATAGAAAGCTGGAAGCTTAAGTGCCAAACTATGGCAAAACAACTGCTATTGCCAGTCCATTTTCAATATGGATAGGGAAAAGAATACTGGATACACTGCAAAAAAACCCCCACAGGTTTTGCCTGATAGCTGTCCAATTTTGCACCCTGAAGAAACTCAGGAAAGTGTCATATTAAGGGAAAGATTTTTTTGGCAGTACCTCTAAAAAGTGTCTCCACTAGGAATACAGCAGGACAGAAAAATTGTTTGGGTTAGTGAAAACCTCAGCATTGGGGCATTCAGACTTAGACTGAGAAGAAAACACTTTGAAAAACAGAGTTTGATTTTGTAATTGTATAATTTTTCTATTGGGCCATAAAGTATTAGTAGCTGCTGCTGAATGGCTTTTTTTTTTTTTCTTTTTTCCTTTTCCTTTTCCCCCTCAAATATAAGATTCCTACATATGTATATATGCATTTATATATAGAGAGAACAGGACTTTGCTGAGGGAAAATATTATTGCATCTGTCACTTGTGCATGGAAACTGCACTTACAAAACAGGTCATGTTTGCACCTCTGTAATTTTTCCTTTCAAACTTCCCCCAGTACAAGACAAAGCACTGAGACACACAATAACTCAAGCTCTCCAGCACAGAAGGAAAACAATATAAGATTTGATCACGATTATTCAGAAGCATTTATGAGTGCATCATCAATAACAGACTGTAGGAAAAGCCCAGATCTGAGAAGTACAATTTTCAAAGACTAAAATTATCTAACTCTTATGCTGCAGGGGGTAAACTTTCAAAGTGATGCACAGGGAGTTATGCACACAAATCCTATTATTTGTTAACAGGATTTCTCTGTGGAACTCCTCATGCTCTGCAAGAAAAAAAAATTACCCCTAAGTGCCCTAATGTGAATATTTACCAAAACAGACACTTAATTTCCAGATGCATACTTATGAGCACTACTGTGCTTTGACGTTTCACCAGCTATTTGAAACAGGTAGCAAGGGAAAATACCAGAAGTGGCCAAACACCGATTTCATGACATTATTCTCTTTTGCCATGTTGCTACTCTGTTGTACTTCAAAGATTTGCTAGCTCAGGGATACACTGCAGGTGCAGTGCCTGCCCTGGTTTGGATCAGATTCAGCAGAATCTTCACCTGTTGGCTCAAGGATTTCAAATTGGCTCAGGAGGCACTTCTGTGTTTCAGTTTTCTGTTCATTTTCACCTGCCACCAGTTCCACTGATTTCGCAACTTGCTCGTTGTCTACTAGTAAAGATCACAAAATCATAGAATGATAGACCGCTTTAAATGTCTATCATTCTTTTAAAAAGATATCTTTTTATGAGAGACTGCATAGAATGCTTTGGGTTGGAAGGGACCTTAAAAATCACCCAGTTCCACCCCATCCATGGGCAGGGACACCTTCCACTGTCCCAGGCTGCTCAGAGCCCCATCCAGCCTGGCCTGGGACACTGCCAGGGATCCAGGGGCAGCCACAGCTCCTCTGGGCACCTGTGCCAGGGCCTGCCCACCCTCGCAGGGAACAATTCCTTCCCAATATCCAATCCAAACCTCCTCTCTGTCAGTGTGCAGCCATTGCCCCTTGTCCTGTCACTGCAGGCCCTTGTGAGGAGTCTCTCTCCATCTTTCCTGCAGGCTCCTTCAGGCACTGCAAGGCCACCATGAGGTCACCCCAAACACTGATGATGACACTTCAGAATTTGTACTTGTGTCACGGCTTACCTTTGAAGAGACCTATGCATTTCTTAAATTAGGTCATCAGAATTATTTTGTAATCCAGGTTATAAGCTTCTGGAAATTTTTCATTGGATTTGACATGAGTTGTGTATTGTTCTAATACACTGCTAAATGAGTACTTCTCATTGGTTCTCAAAGGTTTGAAGTTTTACTGTGTAAATGTCAAAAAACTGTGATCTGTGTCACTGTCTCCAATAAATAGAAATGTTCACAGTTAATTATTCTGATAGAAGTGCTCTATATGTCTATTTTTTTTTTTTTTTAATTGATACTGAAAAAAAGTAATTCTCAGCATTCTTGCAAAATAATCAAGGGGCATATGTCTTGTCTCTCAAAACAATCCCAAGACCTGATCAAAACCAACCATTTTTTCCAGCTTCCATCCATGCAGGAAAATGGGAATGGCAGAAGAAAGGCAACCCTGCAGCAGCTCAGGGCAGCAGCAATATTTCAAGTGTTATCAGTGGGGTGTGGAAACACAGCCTTAGCATCCTCCTTGCTGGAAAAAGAGCACAAGTCAGCTCCAAAAAACAATCTGGGCGGGGCCAGGATGGAGCAGGAGATGTCCTAAGTGGTGACATCCACACATCCACATGTCCCCTCACTCTGCGCTGCACTGCACAGCATGGAAAACAAAGCATCCTCCTCTTTTTCGTTAACAATTCCCACCTGGAACAAAGCCTGCTATGGCACTGATTTCACTACAGCTACGAAATTAGGTGGCATTTCAGACTAACAGAAAAGTAGAGCAAAGTTAGACAACACTACAAGTCTAGCACTTTATTAGCTATCCATTTTGACAGGGATAATTTGAAAATATTTATAATTCATGTTCGCCAGTTAAAAAAAAAAAATAAAAAGACATAGTAGCTTGAATAAATTTTCAGTAAACTTGATCGAGAATTTTCTATTCATGTCAGCTCTCCCAGCTGTATAATCCTTTTCATGATAGCTGGCACCTGAAGTTCAGCACCTGAAGTTTTGTGCTTGTATGAGAATTCCAGCTCACATTAAAAAAAAAATGTCTAAACCAAAACCCACCACCCCACCACCACACTAATGTCTAGTGTTCCTGGTCCTGGGAATAGTGCTTGGAAATGTGAAATCTGTGTGGCCAGAGCCAGAGGGCCAGGAAAAAAAAAAAAAGAAAAAGAAAAAAATCCCCTAAAATATGTGGATGAGGTTTTGATTGTTAAGAAACCAAACCAAAGTAGTTTCATCATTTCTACGAGCCTGACTCATGACTTTGATTGCCAGAGGTGGCAAATATCAAATAAATATTAATTAACCTCCTCTGGTAGATTTGTTGATTTTCCTCAGATCCTTGCTGCTGACTCTTATCAAGGACAAAGGTGCTGACACTTGGTTGTCACCATGAGGAGCCACATCTCCTCTTCCTCAAACAGCACATCCACCCCGAGTGGCTAAGAATTAATGGCAATACAGATAAGGCCACACTAGAAGGAAAGGACCCCTTGATAAAGCATGAGAAATGGATAATCTTGTGACCAAAACAACGTCCTTGAAGATCTGAGCTCTTGTTTCTGCCCTCCCTGGCAAAGGCTGCGCTGCCACAGAGAAAAGCAGTGCTGAATTCCTCAGGAATTATAACCCCAGTGCTGAATTCCTCAGGAATTATAACCCCAGTGCTGACTTCCTCAAGAATTATAACCCCAGTGCTGAGTTCCTCAGGAGGAATTCAGGAAAACAGGACTTTGGTAGGTTTATTCCCCAGGAATCAGCTCCTGGTTCAGACCCTGGGCTAGGCCAAGCCACCTCAACTCCCATTAATGTCATTAAAAAGTGAGCAGGCCGAGCACCTCTCCGGGGTCATTCCAGGATTATCCTGGATTTTACCCACTGCAGTGACTTTTTACAAACCTGCACTGATTCGGTGTTGGAGCTGGTCTTTCCTGGCAGATCTGAACTTTTTATAACGGAGCTCCTCTTCCGAATGACAGACAGACATTCTGATTTTTGAAGGCAACTTTCACTACGAGAAACCTCTATGTTTCCAAAGCAGTTCTCAATCCTCCCTGTTAGAGGCTAATATTAGCTTTCCACTCCTAGAGCCTGAAATTTCATCAGTTCAAACAAATAAACCTAGTAACATCCTTTAAAGACTGCCATGGAAATAATTCTGACTTTGTGCAACACTGCAGCAGAAGGTTCATAAACTAATTCTATTAGCCAAAGTTGCTGCATGAAACTGAAACGTTGTTAACAGAGTAACATTTTGTTTTTAATAACTTTCAGAGGTATATTGGCTGTCACATCAGAGCTCAATAGCTTCTTAGCTGTCATCTTATTTCAGGAGCAACAACAATTTCTAAATGCTAAATTTCCCAAGATCAGGAAAAAGTTATCTCCTATGTTGAACAGAAAAAAACCCAACACTGAAGCCACTCTACAACTGATTGAAAAATGACCAAAATTTGCTTGAAATTCAATCAGCTGTACAAAGGTACAGACAAGAAAATGAAGTCACATTTTCACGGGCCTGTCTCAGCCTTTCAAATTCCCACTACTAAAAGACAGATTCATGTTTATATAAAATTTAATATGCAAGCTGTTCACCCATAATATTAAATTGCCCCTTTATATTTAATATTTGCTAAAATTGTTGAGTTATTTATGTCCCAGATAAGACCGCAGCACATGTGCATTCGCTATTTCATCGTAACAGATTTTAACATATATTTCTTTTGAAGCTGTTGCCATTATAATGCCTAAATGTCTATTGCTTCCAAGGAGAAATATATTATCACTGGAAAGTTCCTACAAGCACATCAGGTAGCTATGGAAATACAATGTCATGGACTTCTTTAGAGGTGTTAAGAAAGCGTAGATTGACTGTGAGCCTGCAGGAAATCTGCTCTGGAAGTCCTGTAGCAGCAATTTTTTTTCTCCTGTGTTTCAAGGGTACTGATATTCCCACTCCTGACATCTGATAAATGCCATGCAAAATCCCAACATCAGGGCTCAGCAGCATCATGAAAGCCAAGATGAACTTCACAGTCCCAATAACCAGGAATTAAACTGGTTAGGTGCTTTATTAGTCAGTGCTATTAATAGTCAGTGCTTTTATTGAGCACAAAACAAAACCCACCAACAGTTTTAGGGGCTACACAACTGACTGCTCAGGCCATTCTGATTATTGGTAAACTCCTCTGTTCTGAATGCAGCAAAAAACCTTGTGAAAACACGGAGTGGGGTGAGAAATGGTACAGACAAAATTAGTGCTCTAAGTTAGATCAGTGCCACAGCTTCCTCTAAGTCCTGTGTTTTCTCTGGGTTGCCATTTCCCAGAAGGCTCAGAGAAGTGCTGGGAGCACAAAGAGGTGTGGAAAAGCTCTGGTGTTATAGATTGAGATCGCTCGCCTTGGAAAAGAGATGGAAGGATGTGGCAAAAGTACAGCAAAGCATGGCTGGGCTGGAGAAGGAGAGGTCAGGAATTCCTGTTTCTTCTCCCAACCAAAAAGTGGCCCCTAACAGAATGCAAAGAGGGTCAATGAAAAGGTGATAAAGAAATAACTGTGAGCCCACACATAATTAGATGGCCATGGGAAGTCACCAAGGCCAAGAATTCAGCAAGACTCAGAAGAGGATTTGGGCATTTCTATAGACAAGTAAAACCAGTTACAATAGCAAATGTTAAAAAAACAACTATGGGAAAGAAGACAAAATCTCTTGCTTTAGGGCCCAGAGATTTATGATCTTACTGTTAAGGATTATCCCAAGACTTCAGGAAGAATAGAAAACTTGAAGTCTGTCTACAGTGGGGGTTCTTAGACCTTCTGAAGCATCTGGTGATGGCCACACAGCAAGAAACATTCTTAATCCTCTGGTCTGACCCTCTTTAGCAATCCACATGTGTTTAAAAGAGAACATTAAGTGCACCAAGTCTATTTGTACTGGATCCAAAAAACAGCGCAACCCAATGTAGATGCAAGAGAAAAGTAATTTTTATAAAATCTCTGATGAGGAGACACGCAGAGCCCTCCAGTGACCCAAAATATCAGCTGGAACCCTGACTCTGACAGGTTAAACACAGAACTGCCACAGCAAGAGAGTATATTACTAAAATCCTAATGTGAGAAAGGTCTGCATTTCATCCATCTGATAAATATCCTTGGCAAAATCCTACTGGATTATACAAAAACAATGGCAGGTAGAAACATTCTGGCTTTCGAACACAAGGCAGTTTCCTAAGGAGAAGCTCCAGGTTCCCTTCTCCCGTGAGACATTCTGCTGGGGTGGACCTGGGTACACACACTCACTTGCTCAGCCAGGTAACTCCAAATTCTCCTTCTCACTCCCACAGAGGACTCTTCTGTTTTGTACTAGCAAAGCCCCAAGCACCTCATGCTCTGAGACACTACAGAATGTCTCTGCATGCCAGAGACAGCCACAGTATCAGACTTCTCAGTTCTGATGACAGCCTATGAACACCAGAACCCTCATTTAGCCCTGAGGAACACTGACCAGAGCGTCACCATTATTTAGTTCCTTTAATTAATGACCACTTTGCAAAGGCTTTGTTACATAAATTGGTTTCCTATACATATTAGTGCCTTTCTGTCTCCCTGTGGGTCCACTTGATGATGAAATGGCTTTTTGACTGCAAAGGACTGAGTGTCATCCAGATGCCTCCACCTACATACTTAATGTCCCTCTCTGGCCTAAAATTCCCTGCATGCAGAAGCAAGAATTAGTATTCTTATTGTGGCACCATGAGCTGCTGAGACTCAGCCAAAAGCTTGACAGATTTATTTAGTGCAGAAGGAATGATGCAGAAGACCAGGAGAGGATCTGGATTTTGTCTCTCCTGCTTTTCTGTCCTCCATCTTTTTTCTTGCTCCTTGTCCCCTCTGAGTTTGCCTTTTTCCTCCCTGTCCCCTGGCTGTACCCAGGACACATTATAATCCATGTGACGCTTGATTTGTAGCTTTTGCCCCTCAGGAACTCTGGCAATCATGCCTCTTGTTTAACAAAGCAGCTCTGGAGGAGATCAGGAAAGGGCAAGTGAGCATTTGGGAAAGAAGCATTTGGTTAAAAGATGAGCCTTTTCCCTCTCCTCCACACTTGAGTCACTAAGCCAAACTCTCAGCAGAAGCACACCTGATGATTCACTGGACCAAAAGCACTGGAACTGACAGAACAAACCAAGATGGAGCAAAATGATGTCCAGAGAAAAAGGACAGGAGACGTTTAAGATGGAAGCAAGCTGGCAGATGAAAAAGTTCCAAGCATGGTATATGGTCCTGCAGAGAATTTCCTCAGGCTTTGGTATATGCAGATAAGTACCTCAGACAACAGCAAAAAATCAGTATAGATAAGAACAGAAACTCATCCTAATGAACACATATTCTGCAAATCAAAAAGAAGATGGGGAAGGAAGGATGATAATCTTCAGAGTCTAATCTTGGACTCATCTACAAGAGAAGTCAAAGGAAACTGAACATACCAACTCCTGACAGAGGTCCTAGATGAAAATGTGCTATTGTAAACTTCACATTAGGATGTTTCTGCAGTATTAAGTAGAAACTTTAATTTGGAATTTGCTTGCTGCAAAGCCCTTAACGTTTTTAGCACAAGACTTAGGTTTAATTTGAATAGGTCTGAGCAACAGACATATTTACAGTGGCAAAGGTGTTTTGTTTTCACTAGCAGAATGCTCAAATGGCTAATTAAAATGAAATTCTATTACCAAAAAAAAAAAAAAGAAAGAAAGAAAGAAAAGACAAAAAGTAAGAGCCAGTGTCTTTTTAAAATTACCCGATGTTTAAGGCAGACTGAATTGAGTTGGTTTCTGGGAATGTGCGTGCTCTGACCTGTGTGAAAAGGCAGCCGAGGGACTGTGTACAGGCAAGACAGTTACCATGGATACCTCACTGCTTTAGGTGTAGAAGCTTAACATTGCAAACAACTTTGCAGCATTAGGCTACCAGCCTCATAAAAACACTGCAAAATAACAATGAGCTCTGAGATAACCATTATGATCTGCTTTGTGACATGCAAATATAAATCTTCTCTCCTAAGACAAAAGACAAAAGTAGGATTGAGAGGACATGGCCAGATCTTGCAGGCCTTAATTTACAGCTGGCTCCTGATGGATGCTATGGTCCTTGGCTCGCACTGATGATAATGGGACCTGCAAGTAGGCAGCTTGCCTCAGAATATTGCCCTCCTACCTAAAGTTTTACTTAAATTAGGACTCCAAACTTGAGCCAAAGCATCACAGGCAGAAGGAGATGCAGTCAGAGTCAAAAAAACGCAGGTATTTTAAATTTTCCCTTAAACAGTGCAAGTTACTCTGTAAATACCACCACAGGGTTTATGGCATGACTGCATTAAAGGACAGATCTTTCACGTGAGATACTACAATGTACTCCCATATCCTTCAAAGAGCACTGGGTCTTTGTGGGGAGTTGCTGACTGTGCCTGCTGAATGCACTCAGTCTCAGAGGTTTTTCAGCTTTACAACTGCCAGCCCATCCCTTGGCCTAACTACCACTGCAGCCGTCAGACAGACACTCTCAATGAGCAAAGAAAATCTGCTTCACACCGTTCTAATAGTGGCAAAAGATATTCACTCCCTCACACCAAACTGGCTGATCTATTGATCCGACAGCCAACCATTTTTCAGGCAGTGAATGCATCTGTCTCCTCCTTCACCTGGAGCAAAGGTGCACAGGAAATCACTTGAGATATTTTCTCTTGCTTCTGGTATTAAATTACACACAAAAGGAGTTCAGGTGCAGGTGAGGCTGGGGTTACGTTTCAGGGGACAAAAAATCCATCTCAAGGAGATTTATGATCATTTCAACTATTCCACAGCCAGGAGCTCACATGGATCAAAAGCAGTGCTCATAGCTGGCTCTTACAACATTAATTAAGATGCTTCAACAACAAGATAATTGATGCATTTATCACAAAGCTGTGATGGCCAAACCCTTCCATTAGGCAAGACAGCTGAACAACACTCTGGAAGAGCTGCAAGTTACAGGCTACGAAGCAATCAGAGAAGTTGGAGCTGATGTGGGATGCAGACAAGGGCATTCAGCCCATAAGACTCAGCTGAACACAGATGTGCATACCTGCAATGTTTCATAAGCAAACAGCAGGTACCCCTCCAGCTTTTTGCAGACCTGCCTGGCAGAGAAAAGTGGACTCCTTTCATGCTCTGTCAAATATTTCTGGCAGTGGGTGCGTTCCCCCACACTGTAATAAATTTGCACTGAAGGCACAATTTTTTTGAGTTTTTGCCAGCACAGAACCATCTTTCAGCCTTTGTGGCACAAATCAAAAGGGGCACAAGCGAAAACTAAGCTCCCTTAATCCAAATGACTGAAACCCTAGATCTGTGCCACAAGAGACCACTTTTTCAGTATCAGGCTTTCTTTGTGCCCATAGTAACAAGAAGGAATAATATTGAACACATAAATGGCGAAGTAATTGATTCTATCTGCAAACAAAGTAGGCAGATTTTAAAGGAACCCAGCGCCAAGGGCCCCTTGGCCCCTTTGGGAGCACTGTGGGGGCTCAGGTCCCCTTGCAGCTCTCCCCCTCGACATTTCTACTACATCTACCCGAGTTTTGTAATGGTGAGGAGCAGGTGCAATGACTGGGAAACCTTCAAACCAGTAAAGACCAGTTTCCTGGTGGGCAAGGGTGGAAAACTTCCTGCTTGCTATGACTGATCCCACTGGGAACACCGAGCAGGCAATGCTGTCAGCGCGGGAACAAGGAAAGTGTGGCTGGAGTGATCCCATCAAGGCTCTAATAACATTAGAAATCTTTTTAGTGGCTTTAATGGGATTTGGATCAGGTGCAAAGGAAGCCACCTTACATCCCCTGATCGGTTTCTCCTACCAGCACAGCAGAACAATCAAATCCCAAGCATATGGTTTTGCGTGTCTGCCCTCCATGAAGGATTACAGTCCCCCCACATCCACACACAAACAACCTCTACAGCTGTAAAACAACTTGTTTCTTAATACATTAATGAGAGGAATTAGTAAAGTAGGTATGAAAAGGAAGTAAAGAATTAAATACAAAATTTTATTTGGTATTTTCCCCTCTAACAACATTGCTGCGTATCTTAAGCAACCAACCATCCAAAAGAGGCCAGTAAGTGGTTAGAGCTATACTTACAATAGTATTAATTTTTGTATTCAGATCGAGGGAAATGAAGTACTCTGAATGCACATTAAAGCCTCCCATGTAACAGAGCTATGCTGCATGTCCAAAACCACTGCTAATGCTGTATGAGCTGCAAGAAGCGCCACCTGATTTTTCTGGATTCTGCCTGTGCTACAGTTTAACATCAAAGGGAGTATTTAAAAAATACTTCATTATGCACAGTGTTGGCTGAGGTTTGTCACTATTCCTTGCCCTTCTAATGAAGAGATTAAGTGGATTTACAGCAAGACATAAACTCCTTGGTGTTTTCCTAGATAAAGAATCCCACTCCTCCTCATTTAAAAGCTGCTAGCCTTGCTGTAGGTGGTAATTACGTTGAGGGTGAATTGCTGTGGTTTCTGTCTGGCAACACCCAGCACTGGCACATGCAATCCCCACAGTGTCTGGAAACAGCATTACATCAAACCATCCAAGCTAGTGGCTTACACAACCAGCTCCAGCCCTTTGAAATCCGTCAGCTCCAGTGACTTGCTGTGTGCACTTCTGCTTCTCAGCTTCATCACTTTTATCACACAGGTATCAGCCGCCTTTAAAAATAAAACTTGGAAGCATCGACTTTTAACCTAACATAAAATCTTAGGATGAAAAAAAAAAAAAATCTACATATCAAATATCAAAGATCTGCTTGATTTTAACACCAAATCTGACCTCAGTTTGTAAGAGGCTGTGGGTGCATCCATGCATCACTGTGGAGAGGAACCTCAGACAACAAGAAACAAGATGGCACCAGAAAGGGAAGCTGTAAAATTCTGCTTGTGAAATAAATTTGTGAAATGGGTTAATCTGGAGCTAGCCTAGAGATCCCTAAGGCAGGGCAGCACTGCACTCTGTAAGCAGGCACATCCCATCATTAAATCTAAGAGCTATGGATCAGGTTCTTAATTAAAATCAGTTCTGCTGGGATCTCTGCACCAAAATTAAAAACCACTGAGAAATCTCAAATCAAACAAGGCATCCATGTCTCCAGCTCTCAGGCAGCCATGTCATATTATGTGAGGACCTGTGAATAAGAATTGTCTCCTGAAATCAGTGGGACCAGGCATCAAGCAAGGACTGCTCAGCTCAGAACAGCTGTATCTGCATCATAGCTGTGTGTTAAGCAGGCAACAGAATCACTGCATTTTCTACACGATTTGAAAACAAACATGTTGTACTTTTACAAGAAATACTGTAACTAAGTCCTTGGAGGATTGTTGTTCTGTACCAAAGAATTATTTCCCTTCCCTCTCCTCCCCCACCTCCCTCCCCTATGAATTAGTAAATGAATTTCTGCCACAAACCCTCAAACCATATTCTTCCCAATCAAAGAGTAAAATGATACCCAAGAGAGCAAGGCAGCACAGAACCAGTGAGATCCTGCAGACAGCCAGACTGGGTGGAAAGCTCCTGTCACTGCCACACACAGATGGGCACACACGCTCTGAAAGCCTATGGGGGTAAAACAGGACAAGACCAGAAAGAGGATTACATCCAAACTGCATTGCTGGAAAATGTTCTCCTGGAACTGGACAGCTGAATCATCTGCAACCAGACCGAGAAAAAGATGATATGCAACAAAAGACAGTCCATGTAATTTAATAAGTACGCTCAGTTTTGGTGTTTTGCCTTTTTTTTTTTTTCCTCTGATCCTGCACCACAAGTTTGGAAACAATTCCTTAAGGGCAAGGTCCGTGTTATGGGAGAATCCAGCACAGGCACTTATGGCCAAATATATTACAATCTGCATATATTTCCAGGGGAAATGAAGCCTGCAGTTTAGCTCAGGGTCTGCACTCCGGTGTTTTAGCAAATGGGGGACATAATGTGTGCCTGTGAACTCAGCCAGAATACAGATCCAAGGAGATTGGATTCTTATAATGTTTTTTTCTTTTTTTTTTTTTTTTTTTTTTTTTTTTTTTGGTAAGACGCAGTGCTACAAGGGCTAAATAAAAAGCTTTTGAAAAAGTCATTGCACATAGCATGAGAATAAAGTGCCAGTCGCAGCAGTGGCCGCACAGCCGGTATCCACATTGTACAACAATCGCACAGCGCAAATCGTGACTATGAAAGGACAGCCCGAGCAGCAGGTGGGATGCAGGGATGGCAGGGGGCCATAGCCCAGCACCTCTCGCTGCAATCTCTCTGTTCATCAGTCATGTCACACGGGCTGTTCCCCTGCAAGGAACATCCAGAGGAACAGAGCAACTAGAAACGCGTGTCCCGGGCAGGGGAAGCAGCTGGCAGGCATCTGTAATTGAATTCCAGGAGGACTTGGGCTATTTTTAAAACTCTCTGTAGGTTGGCTTTTTTTTTTTTTTTTTTCTCTCAAACAGGTGAACATTTCCAAAACTCAACAGAGTTTTAAAGTTTCATTGCATACATCCCTGAGTTCCAGCACTGGGTAAAAATCGTGCGATAGCAGCAAAGCATGAGCAATCAGAACCAGATTCTAAAACTCTGCACCAAGGAGGGGAAAAAATAATCAGTTTTCTCTGTAGCTGTATATTTTAAGGATAAAGAACTTTTGTCTTGAAGCACAAACACACAAAACCTCTTCTACTGTATTTATACCCCACAGGGACACTGATTTTCTAACAACTCCAAAATAAAACAAATCTCATTGTTATTATTTATGTGCTGTGATTCTGCAGTATCTAGTAACCCACAGCTCTGAGGGCACGCTGGTATTTAAGGAATGAAGCCCTACAAAATGCAGGCCACACAATTGGAAGAATTTTGCTATTTTCTTTTCATAAGTGGTACCTGAATAAGGTGTTTTTATCTGACCAGTCCAACACTTACAGCACGAGCAGGGCTAAGCAGGACTCCTGACCTGCTCAAGCTGTAGCCCGAGCTTTCCCCACCTCTGGAGCTCCTTTATCTCTTGTAATGCCTCTTAGATGATATCCAGAGCCCTAATATTCCCTCTCCATAGCCTGGGAGAACGGCCCTTTATTTTGAGAGGAGGCCTGTTGTTAATCTCCAGCTGTCAAGACCTCTGGATCTGTTTACCTGTCTGGGCACTCCCTCTCCTCATGAGAGGCAGGGCTTGGCACCACTTCCTTACCTGTCCTTGGATGGATCAGCAATGGATGGCTAAAGGAGCTGAAATACAGCTCAGCATGGCTAATATGAGGCAGGAAAAACCAAAGACTGCTAAAGCTGCAGAGAGGAAAAGTTCTCATTTCGCTCACGGCACAGTCCAGTCTGAGCTGTACTCATTTATTTTCTGAGATGCTGCAGCAAGTTAAATTCTCTGATGATAATGAGCAGTCACCAACTGCATCACCAACTCATTAAATCAACTCAGTATCCACTCGTTAGCAAACACATTTATACTCTCTGGTTTTAAGACTCACTGGCTAGCAAAAGCAAAGCATATGACATTTGTTGGGGTATAATTTCTATTATTTTTGTTCTGATTTGTGGAAAACGATCTTTATGTAGCAGCAGCATGCCTCCCTCTGTCTTTTGATGTGCTAGATTATACACAAAACCTGTTACTTTTAAAAAATAGTCAGAAGATAAAGCCAGGGATCATTTTTCAGCGCTTTACAAGACAGGGTTATGTAACTATACATCACAATGTATATTTAAACACAGGTCTGCTGCATATAGAGAGGTGAAGTGAAAGAACAGAGGAAGAGCAACAGAAGGGAAGCCAAAAACCTCTTAACCACAAAAAAAAAAAACCCAACCATTTTGCGATGCTTATTAATACAAAAACAACTCCAACAATAACATCCTCTTGGAAATACAATAAATACAGGATAATAGAATGCGTATCATATAAAGTGATATTATTTGTTGAATAATCCCCAGATGCACAATGAGTACACCTGATCTTATCAAACAGCACTGGAGTTTGTTGCAAGCACAGCTTAATAAATGGCTATTTTCTTACTGTAGTGGTGGCAGGGGAAATGTTTAAGAAGAAAATGTTTTGACTGCCATGCAATCAGACTGCCTGTAAGCAGTATATTCTGGCCCTTAGAAAGTAGGGGGGATTTAATACAGCTCAAAATTTCAGAGGGTTTGGTTTCTTCACAGCTCCTGGGCAGCACTACTATTCTTTTCAAGGGCAAGACAATGAACATTAGCTTCCATCACAGGACGAAGGATGGGATTTCAAACGGTACTTTGGAGAAATGGTGAATGCTGCAGGGTGGGGATGGGGGAATCACTTCTCTGCCTTTCAGCCCTGTTATGTCAATTTGCTCCTCAGCCGGTTATCAATAAAAATTGTTGCTTCAATTTATAGCTGCCCCAGATGCTCCACATTTGGGTTTTTTTTTCCTCTCCCCACAGTCACAGGACCTTCTTTTTCTGCAGAGAACCAGATAAAAGGTGAGAGGTTGATGGCAAGAACATCTGCAGCTGCACACAGGCACCCTGTGCAACGCCCCTGGGGAGTCACACACAGAATAATTTACGGCAACTCCGCACAGGCCACCTGCACGCCCAAACCTCAGCGCCGGCACTCCAGCATCCCCTGCCAAATCCCCCAAGCCCAGACGGGGGGAGGCACCTCTGCAGCCCGCAGAAGGCCTTCCTGAGCCGGCGGAGAGCGGGAGAGGGCCCGGTTTATCAGTGAAACGCTGCCGAGGCGGGGGCACAGCGGCAGGGGCGGGGGCTCCGCTTGTCCCCCCCCGCCGCCGCGTTACATAAGGCGCAGCTCCGGTCCCTCGGGCGGCGCGGGACGCGTGCTCCATGCAAATGCGGCCCCGCAGGAGCGGCAGGAACCATTTCCCAGCTCCTGCCGGCGGGGCCGGGCTCCCCGCGGGCTCGGGGCCGCGCACGGAGCGCACACTGCGCCCATTGCATAACAGCGCCCGCGCCTCCCCCGGCGGCGCCGCTCGCATGCGGCCGCTCACATGCGCCAGCAGCGGCACCGGGCAGCGCGCCGGGCTGGAGTGTTAGCCATGTTCCATACAGCAAAGGGGGAAGCCTCGCATCCCCAGGCACAGCGGAGCATCCCTGGGGCACAAGGGCCAGGGCAGCGCCTGCCCAATATGAGACCTATTCCGTACAGGAAAGGGGGAAGCCGTGCACTCGCATCCCCCCGGCACAGCGGAGCATCCCCGGGGCACCGCAGCACCGCTGGGGCACTGCTGTGCCCCGTGCCGCTCGCCCCGTGCTGCTCGCACCCAAATCAGCCTCCCGGCACGGGGAGGGGGCTGGGGAGCAGCATCTCCTGTCCCATGCGTGCTTACCGCACTTGCCCTCGCACCGGCACGGGATTGTTAGGCTCGCAAGGGAGCTCTGGAGCTCGGCCACTGTAAGCCCCCTGCCGTGGTGACAAAGAGACGCATCCAGGTGGGTTTGGAATGCCTCCAGTGTCACCTGGGGGACTCTCCCCACACAAGGCAGCTGCTGTTTAATAATGGATGTAACACTGACTGCTGGGGATGGACGTGCCCCTCCCTGTGTCAGAGGCGAGGGCCACATGCCCCCAGGCAAGGGGGACCCTCCCGGTGTCACCATCGGCAGCTCTATTCCCACAGGTAGGACAGATACAGACATTCCCGCTGGTGTAAGAGCCACAGAGCAGAGCCAGGTGCTGGCAGGAGTGTGGGGTTAACACATCCCAGGGCTCCTGCCAGCATCCATCTCGCTGCCTCGGAAGCTGCCAGCCGCCCTACCCACGCTGGGCATCAGTGCCAGCATGCCACAGGCAGGTCTGGAGGGGACAGTGCTCCATGCCAGTCCCCCTGCTTTGTCTTTTGTTGGATCACCCCCTTGGGTTGCAGATTTTTGGAGCCACCTTGACTCAGAAATCCTCCTTCAGGAGAACAGGCATTGCAAATCAAGTTGGCCAACACAGCAGGAAGAGTCTCTGGAGTCTGTACAAATCAAGAAGCGACTCTTTTTGTGTATGCCAACATTTCAGCAAATTTCAAAAAGCATGTTTTTTTCCAATAGAAGCCAACTTCAGAACAAGTATTTATACAGTAAGCCGAGCTTAATAAATTAATTTTTTTTTAAGACTTCAGACCATTTTTTCCCCCCAACAAATCTTTCATTCACAAAGCCCAGGAGCACACTCCTTGATTTAGGGAGGAGAAAATGGGCACCCTGCCAAGCTGCAAGGTTCTGCACTGTCATATGCAAAGTCCTGCTTCCACTTTCAGAGAGACCTTCTCTCAAGGTGAGTCACTCAGTCCTCTGGAGAGGAGCCCAAAACGGGAGTGAGCTTGTGACACTCAGAAGTCCCCTGTGCTGCACTGACACGTGCCCACGGCGGTGGTGCCTCGCTGTGCAGCAAGCTCAGGGCAAGAGGCAGCACTGTATTCAAGTGGCCTGGCAGAGGGGACATCAGTTCCCTTCCCCTGTCCTTCAGCAGCCCTCCTCACCACAGAAAAATCTCGAATTAACAAAGTCCCGGGCCTAAACACGGCGCTCACCGAGGCAGAACAAGCATTAGGGCAAGATCTCTGTTGACCAATGTCAGAGAAAAAAAAGAAGACAGCCTTCCCCAGGGTGGCTGTTGCTCAAGTCAGATGGGCAGTGTAACTCGTTTTAGCTGCACATGTGCTTTCCTAGCAGGAAGGCGTGTGAAAGAGCCCCTTTGTGCAGGGCTGCAGCTGCCTGGTGCTGCTTTGCCACCTCCTGTGCCTCTGGAGGCCCCTGCTGGAAGATGGAGCTGGACGGCCACAGCATCCGCGGGGGCAAGAAAGCTGCCACTTTTCAGCTGGCAGGGCTGCAGTGTGGGGTTAATAGCTGAGAATCGTGCAGAAGGCTTGAGCAAACGCTTGGAATTTACCCTGATTTTACTACCTCACGGCTCTTGCAGGGGGCAGAGCCCCAGCTGGCTCAATAGTAAAATCACACTGCGTAGGGCTTAGCAGCAAAACAGACAGATAGTGATCAAAGTACTGAACTTAAGACACAGAAGCCATAAACTGTTGGGTAGATCAAAAGGAAGCATTATTCCAGCAACATTTCCTTTCCTGCTCCCAAATAAAGTCTCTCTTCAGCTAAAAATCAGGAAAAAACACAGAGAAAAAGGAAAAAGTATGTGCAAAAATAGGAAAGGGAAAGATAGTTTAAAGAGACAAAGGAATTGTTTTACCAGTTTCAAATATTTTATAGTTTAAAAATTAGGTTAACTACATGATGAATTAAAGTATATATTAAGTAGTCAACTTCCTGGGTGTTTTCACCTTTTTTTTTTTTAAAAAAAAAAAAGCAATGAAAGACCTGTGTTTAGAGTACCCAGTGTGCTAAAATTTGCTACAGAGTTAAAATACAGCCAGCAGTGCTCTCATCTGATGCCCTGCACAGCCACAAATAGGTACCGGGCTTTGCCCAGACTTCTGCAATACAAATTACTCATTTCTGACTAAGCACGCCCCAACCCCAAAGTAATCCCCTAAACTTGCTGCTCTGACTGACATTTTGGGTTGTTTTGTGGGGGTTTTTTTGTTTTTTTTAAAATGAAAACATTTCCACGCACGGAACAAAATCCAAACTCAAACAATAAAACCTGAGGTTTTCCCAGGCATGATGTTATTAGCTGTAAGGATACTTAAATAAGAAGGAAAAGAAGAAAAGGATGGCTTAAATGGTTCAACTTCCAGTTTTGAAATGACGCCTTCTAAGTCCTTATGCTTGGTTTTATTTTGAGAATTATCATGACTACACAAAATGCCAGCAACAGCTGGGACAAATTTAATAAAGACTGGGAGATATAACCAGAACAATCCTCTGTGCCATCCAGGGTAAATTTACTGACCAGCACACAGTTTATTGCTAGCAGTGAATTGCCACTGTTGTATCCTCTGCCTCACAAAAGCAGCCTAGTTAATATGGGTCTCCTTGCAAAATCAAGGATATTCAGGCTGCACAGTCTATTCTCCAGGAACATTTTGAGCCCCTTTGAAGAAACTGTAAAAGAAGAACTTCCCAACGATGTGCAGGGCTTCCAGCATTTGTTTAAATGCAAAGATTTTCATTTTTAGAGAGCCACAGTCAAATATTTGTATATTTAGAAGAGTTTGGTTTCTTAAAAGGCTAAACTGCACCCAGTAGAGAAGGCTGGGAGGAACCTTAGAGCTGGGAACCTCTAACTGGTCACAGCTGAGAAAACACCTGGTTCAAGGGAACCTTGTTCCCCTGGAAGCAGTAAGGAGTCTTCCAACTGGAAGACCTGAGAGTCAAGCTTATCGAAATTTCTTTTGCAGCAGAAACAGGCAGACAGGCATCCAGCCCTGCTGGGTGGAGGGCTAATGGGACACAAATGCTACTGTAGACAGTTAAGGAGTCAAAAAATCAGGTTTTTTGCAAGAAAGAGGAGAAAAGTAGTTTAAAAAAATGCCTATGGATCAAAGTGATACTGAGAAAATTAAGCTCAAAATCCTCAGGGCAATCACCAACTCCAAAGCAGCCTGGTCATCACACATCATTTAACTATTCTGGTCTTTTCCCCATGAACTCCAGAGGTCACGTAGCCATAAATGAACCTGGCTTTTATTGCAGTAAATAAACACATGCAGAATTCAGGAAAGCCTACTTCAAACCCTGGGATTTGTAAAATAAAATTGGAAGAACAGGCACTCTAAAGACTCAGAGAAATCCCAAATAAACTACTTGTAATTAAAAAATCTCATGATTTTCAAGCCAAATCTCGTGATTTGTTTGTGGCCTGACTCAGGGTTTTCAGTGCTTGGGGCTGGCAACTCTGACTAAGCAGGGATATGAAATAAGAGCGAGAGTGACTGCCCGCCAGGCTTCTGTTTTCCTGGGACAGAAGACAAAGCAGCTCTGACAATTCCAGCTGGCAATACCATCCAGGCTCTCCTCCAAGGCCAAACATGCTGGGTAAAATCCTCATCAGACAAAAAAAAAAAAATCCTATCAGAAGCGGTTACTGTGGTTGCTTAATAGCTGTTTTCTGAAGTTCAATATAGCACATATTTTCTTTTTCTTGAAAAGGGGGAGAAGGGGGAGATGGGCCACGTTACAGACTAATCCCTTGCCAGATGTCATTAGTGATGAAGTCCCTTAGAAATTACATCAGTTTGAAACGAATCAGAAAACAGTGAGTTTCCATTTCCTCCTCCTGCCTGGCTAGACAGAGTCCTCAGGATCAGCTTTCATCTGTGGCCTGGAATCCACCCTCCTCTGCCTCTTGCTTAGGGTGGCAGGGGTGTTGAGCACGTAATTGCAGCCATTAGAAAGAAAAATAGCTCACTCTCTCCTGCTCCCAGTCCCTGTCAAACAGCAGCTCCTTCATTAGGCTTCCCAGGAGCTGTCTCAGCACCCTGCAGGAGTTTCTCCCTGCTCCTGCTGGAGGTGGGTGCCTCCAGCCACCACCCTTGCATCCTCCTGGTGATGCCAAAGCAGCAGCTGTCCCCTCTCTCCTGACGACCCCAAGTGTCCCCTCAGAGCTGCTATCAGGCGAGACAGCCTGGGCAGGGAGGGGAATGTCATTTCCACCCTTCTGCAATGTCCAGGCCTCCCTCTACCTGCTCACAGGGTGATGGATGAGGAGCAGAAGCGCAGAAAGAGGTCGAGTAGAAGGGCCTTGCTGGTTCTTGGTGCTTTCTCTAGCAAGGCAAGAGCACAGCCCATCCTGGTGTCTGAAAGGGATGTAGCTTTAATTCTTTGTGCTTGGACTGACTAAACCAAAATAATATCATAAACTGATGTTTTCTGTAGAAACTCAGTGCCTGAAACACATTTCTGGCTCGTAAATCTTGGACTAGAGCAGTTTATGTAATGCCACCTATTCACGCTGCCCTAAGTAACCATAACTAACCATTCCATTATAATGAGTCCATTATCCCCTGCTTTATTGTATTTTCTCTTAAAACAGAGATCAAAGATTTGGATCTAGTGGCATCATGCCGATTTCATTTTTATTACTGGCTCCCTAGGTCTATCATAAATATTCATTGGCCATCCTTAATACAAGGCATTGAATTCTGCTCACTGCTATCTCTGGTGCGACTGCAAAGTACAAACAGGGCTGTTGCTCAAACATATTAAATAAAGCAGCAGCAAATTTGTGACAGTCAACAACAACAGCAGCAACAGCAACAACAAAGAAAACCCACCTAGAAAACAAAAGAACCCTTTTCCCTTTCCAGAGGAATTCAAAACCGAAGGAGACATTTTCTCTCGCCCCCTCCACGACTGCTGCAGACATTTGACTGCTGTGGGAATTGAGCTGTGCAGCAGCAGCAGCAGCTGACCTGCTCCCACAGACAGGAGGCATTTCTGAAAAGTCCACAGTTGCCACACTGTGGTCTCTGCGATACTGCAGCACTCTCTGCGCTCCCCAGTTAGAATTATAACCATTACCTGGCAGTGGTACTGAAACTGGCCTTTTCATGTAGGAATCAATTCTGAAAAGGGAGTGGGAAGTGTGTGGGGAGAAACATGCTCCAGAATCGCAGTCAGGAAAAAGAGTTATGCAGTTTTATTCCCCTAATTCCCAAAAAACCTTGCAACCACCCCAAACTTCAGGGTGCCTGCAATTTGTTTCTCTCACATGTTCCTTTGCACTCCCTTCCCACCTCCGTGTAGCTCCTCCCAGGGTATGGAAATCCCTGTTGCACCTATGGGAATTGCTCCTGCTCTGCAAATGAGCACAGACAAAGGCCCCTTGGGATGTCAGCTGGACACTTTGAACAACCACCAGTCACTAAAATTAGGGTGGCCACGGGAATTATATTTTCCCTCCTGTTAAGTAACTCTGAGAGCATTATCACATATCAGTTATATCAGCTTTATATCACATATCAGCTTTATATTCTAAGCAAGAACATCTACTCCATTAAAAACCAAACAATATGCTAAGACAACGAATGAACATTCTAATATTTGTCTTCTAAGAAAAGGAGATGGAATAGGAATAAATAATCTAAAATAAATATTTCTATTTGTGCATATGAATCTATCCTCACACAAAACTCCACACACCTGGAGACCTGAACCATATGATGAAACTGTTGACTCATTTTACATATTAACTTACAACATACCTTTGGTTATTTACCTAGTCCCTTGCCAATCTATGATCTGCTAGAACCTTCCACTAAATTCCTAAAAATTTGGTTTATTCATAAGGGAAAATATGGAAGTAAAACCAGTCAGGAAGAAAACCTTGATCATGATATCTTCATGATGTGGGATTTGATTCAAAGAGCCATAGTGAGCATGGAATTTAACTTCTGGATGTACTGAAGTCTTTAGCGAAATTCATCTCACCTGTGTTCGAAACAACAGCAAAAATAAAATCCAGTTGCTGTTGTTCACAAAAAGGATCCTGACCAGTTCCACCTGAGCAAGGTGAGATGAATCATACTCAGAGCTCTAACAGTTTCATTTATTAAACATCTCCCTTCTCTTGCACTCTTTTTCATTTGTTTTTTACTAGTAGCAGTATCAACAGAGAACAATGCCAAAGAGTTTGCAGGCAGTTAAGATTTTCTTGCTGGTTTGCCCTTCTTAAGATCACATCCATAGAAAGGAATTAATGTGAAATAAGAAGGGCAAACCCCCTATGCCCCATACACTGTGTAAAGGGGGAATTCCAGAGTAAAAATTGGTCCTTTGAAGTCCAGAGCAAGGAACAAGCTACTCCAGTTTTATTGGTCTGGTTGATGCTGTCTGAATCAGTAGCTACAAAAAATATTTTATGGTATCAGATGCTGCTTGAGAGGAAAGATGTGAGAAGGGCAGATGATACAAGTTCCAAAATAATTTAGCAATCAGGATTTGGGGTTTAATATTTCTGAAAGAAAACTGGGTACCAACGTACCATATTCTTAACATCTGATAAATATGAGCTCCTGAGAGACTACAATCTTTTGGATGAAATGTGTTTACAACTATGTGTTTTTACAGCCTGGGCATCCTGCCATTAGATTTGTTTGTGACTTGAAGAACAAGCAAACAACAAAAAATTCAAACCCAAGGTTTTGAAACAAAAAAGAATAAGTACCAGTGAGTAGTGAACACCATTGCTCACTAAACTATCACCTGAGCTAAAAGTACCTTTAGGTCTCTGGAGATACTGTATTTGCATCATGGTGAGTTAACAATTACACATATAAAAGAGAGGGCAAAATCATGACTATAACAAAGTTAGGCCTGTGTTCACTGCACCTGCAGCAGATTAAAGTGCTCCTGCCTTTCACCAGATCAGGACCTGCACTTCACAGGGGCTCAGGAGGGCTGTCTCCTGAATTACCTGGCCTTGATACGTGACTTTGAGTTTCAAGTTCTTGTCCAGCTCAACGAGAGCAATGCACTGTGCCTGAAACTTCCTGTGGCACAGACCCCTGGAAGTGCCTCACAATGGCCCAACTAAAATGGCTCTGAATGCAAGCAGGTGACTGTCCAAATCTAGAGAGAATCTCTGGGGCCTCTTACAGAAAAAAAACAAAACCTCCCCTTAAAAATAAGTCATGCTTTTCATGTACCAAGTTCTTCTCTCAGGTTTTTGCAGCAGCAACAACTGTGCGTGACTGAAAATCCAGAATATCTGGGGGCTGTGAGCAGTGCTGCCCTTCAGCCCAGAATGATGCACATCACAGGAGGGATAAGAGGCCCCCCGAAGATGAGAGGTGCTAATTCAGAATATTCTGGTGGATGCTGCCTGTCACAGGACAGAAACGTGCAGCAGTAACAACACAACAGGGGCTGATGGCCTGGGGCTGTAAACTCTGTGGCTGACAACACCTGGCTAGAACAAAAACACCATCACATGCCTCCTGCTATCCCTTTGCTTCATTATCTGTCCCAGCTTCAAGCCTGGAGGGGGAAAAGTGAAACTGCTCGTTTGTTTTTCTGTAGGTGTTATCTCTTTGTAAGTGTCAGCATGTGGGTCCAATGAGAAATTACCATTCTTTGAGGTTCTGACCACATCAAGTGTTTAGTCTTGCATATCTGAAAGCTCTGCTGCTCCTGCCACTGCAATTACTGCTCAGAGGATTCAGGGCAATAGCAGAGCTGGAATCCTGTGCTGCAATGAATTTGTGGATGCTTTGGTTCTGCAGCTGACCACCACCTTCACACAAAGCATCTCCAGGACCGAGGGGTTTGTCCCACTCGTGTTTGAACTTTCACTCATCATTTCACTCCCATGACAAAGCCACCAAGAGCAGCTTCTTGACCGTACCAGAAGTGCTGCTTGCAACCTGGCTGGCACTGCTGGAGGTAACCAAATATTCTTCCTCCCTGTGAACTGGTTTCCTAAGGAGAGGGTTTTTAACGCAGAATCCTGCAAAAACATCCTTTACCAGCTAAAATATGTAAGTGGTTTTAAAAATAATTCAGGATAAACAGCGCTGAGCTGACATGGTCTCCTGTGATGTTTCTAACCCCTATGACCTCGCAGGCACACGGAGCGTAGAGAGGAGAATGGCCTGTTGACAGCAGGGAGAAACAGGCCAGTGCACAGGTATTTTTATACATCAGCACAAATGGAACTGACAGCAGAAATAGGGAAAAATTAAATGGAATTCTTCAAAATGCCTGCAGTGCCACTAACCCAGAGTGTGAGCAGTAACACAAATAAAGGAATTTGGATCTGTTCTCTCATTTAAAATAAGCATTCTTTTGAGGTATGATACATTCAGCAAGCAACACATATTAAGAATTATTCTCTTTTTTCTCCTCTTTTTTTTATAAACCTACTAATTCCGTTTATCTGAATGCTGCCTAATTTGCACATGCAAATAAGTAAAACCATCTCGAAAAAATGAGGCTATAGAGTAGAATGCAGTTTAAGTTGAGAATGTCTGTGATTCGAAGAGCTGCAATGCTGGGTCACTCTAGTGGCTCCCAGCAAAACCTCCTGGCTTCTAAAACCCACTGAGGCCATTTATCTCAGCAGAAAAAGACCTGAAGGTCTTCAGCCCAACTGGTAGATGACACAGAATATATATAATATATATCATATATATCATATATATCATATGTAATATATCTTATATATATTATATATAATATGTATAATATAATAATAAACTGGCTCTATTCCTTTCAACAAACTCACTGGAGTTTTGTCAACAGCTCCACATGAAAAGATTCAGTTCTTTGGGCCCAAAATGACCATGAGCCAGCAGTGGCCATGTCTGGGAGCACATCTTACAGGAATAAAATATGTTTGTATTTTCACCAAAGCTGTACTGGTTTTTTCAGATGTATATTTGGTGGTGTTGATGCAAACAAAGGGGAGAGGACAGCTTACATTTTATATCTAAAATTGAATGCAGAAACCTTAACCCTGTGAAACAAAAGGCCACAAAGCTACTTCTATTTTTTTAAATCATGAACTAATGCAAAAGTCTAAGAGCAAACCAACATTTTGCATGAGTTTTTCCAAAAAAGGCAAAAAAGCACAACTCCTTATTTCTGACAATTAAGCAGCTTACAGAGTCTTTGTTCTACTGACACTTAAAAATGCAGTTTTCCATTATTTATACTGCAGTTCAACATCTGAAACAGGAAATAAAAGTATAAAGTCTGTGTTCTGCAGCACAGAATTTAAGAATTTATGCTTCTGAACCCTTCTTGAAGCAGCTGGACCACCCTTCCTGGCCCACGAGCTCTGTTGTAGGGACAGACACTTTAAGCAGGGCAGCAACTTAATGCTAAGATTTTAAACTGCTCCAGTCATTTGCAAAGTGGGCACACATCAGTCTACACATCTCAGGTGCTTTTGGAAACATTATTCAGATTCAAACTGAGATGTATAACTAGGTCTAGAGGCAACATTCACACAGAAATTAAACTGACATCAAGCACTATGGTGAAGGATAAAAAGTTATGCCTAAAAAAATTCAAAGATCACAGTCCAAGACCCTCCTGGTTTTGTAAAAGGAGTATAAAAATGGCCAGTAATTATAGACCCAAATATAGATGGGACAGATCTAGTCCAAGCACGGTCCTTTCTGTGCCCCGTTTTTCTTCTCAAATAGTCAGTCTGAAGCAGGCTTTGATAAATACATTGAGATACTACAGCAGCTGTCTGAGCAGAGGCAGCGTGAGCTCCCTCCACACACTGCTCCCCCCAAGTGTTTTAATGCAGTTCTGGAAGAGCCTTCTGTAAGGGAGGGGCTGTAGATCAACTCTCACTCCAGTCAGTGACCTAATCAATACAAACAGGGCCAGGACTTACTGCAGAACTTCCAGGAGATTGCAATAATCACCCCCAATTACTTATGAAAGCCAGGAGGTTTTATGGGTCGTTTATATACCTTAAATTAAACTTCTGAAATTAAACTTTGATTCCCAACACAATCAGATGTGGTGCTAAGCGAGACAAGGCACAAGAAGCAAGTGCTGCCTCAGAATCCGAGGGAATCCAAGGGTGGAGCCAGGAGAGCACCAGAGACCTGAGACACAGTGCCAAGGGGAGGTGCAACAGCAGAGGTGACATGGTGGGTACAGGAAGAGGTAAAAAAATCAGTGAAATAAGGCCCTGCACCTCTTTTTCCCTCTTGCTCCTTCAGTGACTGACACAGGCTACCTTCCAGTGAGCAGATGAAAGACAAAGACAGTAGAAGGTTCTCAGTGGTGGGAATTAAAGCGGAGAGAAAGAGAGAGGAGGAAATTTTATTTCATGTTTTCATTGCTATTCCTCACTATGGGACAGTCTGCAGCAAGTGGAGATTTACCATTTCTGTCAGATTTATCACAGAAAATACATTGTGTAGCTTTGCTCTGGTTATGACCATCATGTATTTACTACTAATTTTTTTTTTAATCTCTGCATACCATAGCTGAATAACTTTGCAGGCAGTGAGATCACAGCTCAAAAAAAATGGGAAACACGCACATGAGGCTACTCATTGTGCTATTTTTACTGTTCTGGAGTCCATGGCATTGAACAATGACTCACAGGAGTAGCAAGCCAGAGAAGCACTTGCAAAGCATATCCAAGGTTGTTTATTCATGTATTTGTTTGCACTGATTCATCATCTTCCTCGGTGGAACCAGTGGTACTCCAGAGGAAGCACAGGGGCACAATTCTGTGTACAAAGAGTTTTCCCACCCACCATGCCCCCCTGAGATGGTGGAGGTCACGTGGGGGGTTTGGGAATACACCTCCTTTAGCCACTCCTGAAAAGCAAAGCCCCTACACAGCAATGGAGTGCATGCCCCCTGATGGGAATTCCCTCCCTTAACTCTACCTCCCTTTATCAGCACCCACAACAGGGCACAAGGAGCAACTAAAACGAGCCAATCTTCTTGATTGTTTCATGTCCTGCGTTAAAAGTGTTGCCTTTTTTCCTCCCCTGTAGTCCTGAGATAAGGTTAACTTATGGTGGGTCTACGTGATTATTTTGGAGAGGTTTGGCAAAGGTCAGTTACAAAAGCAAATTATTTTTCCCACATGATGCAGTGGTGTTATGCACCCAGAATGCTATTAGAATAAGTATGAATAATAAAGAATAATAATATCTGTTTTCCCCGTGAAATTCTTTTTATCACATTAAAAGGGAGTTCGTCTGCCCAGGCCTAAGCACAGTTTTCTTGGAGTAGGAGGTGCATATGGGGTTGGTTTTCTCTGCTTACACTGGTTATTTTTGCATAGGGCAGGGCTGATGTCAGCACTGAGAGATTAGACGATAGCTCTGTGATTCATATTTAAGAGTGAATAATGCTGAAAGGATTTGGGGAATACCCAGAAATACGGATAAGAGGAAACGACACAAAAGGCACTGGGATCAGGCTCAGAAAGAACAGGGACAGCTGACATCTAAATCGGAATCTACCTACTGATACCCAAAGGAACAGGCAAAACGAAACAGGCATTTGAAAAACCTGGTTTTGCAAGAGAAAACTGGGCAATGAGGGGAGAGAGGAATGCAAGAAATAATTAGACACTCACAGAGTACAGACTATGTCACTTTTTCCCAAAACTGGCAGCTCTGCTTAAACATTGCAGATTTCCTTTCACACATTTGCGAGCATTAAAAAGTGTGTGGAGTACAAAAGTCTGGCACCACAGGCAGCAGGGAAAACCTGTACAATTGCAATTAAAAATCCCTATATTTCCATTCATTTTATGGTAAAGTTAGATGTGACATATGAAGACTAGTCTCCAGAAATAGAGGCTATCCAATATATAATAATTATACATAGTAATACTTGCTACTGCTAATTTATTTCATCTTCCTTGCCTTGACTCTTGTCAAGTCCCTCACACAAAACTGTGTAAGGCAGATAGTTTCTTTTGTTCCAAACCAACTTCCTACCTTACCACACTGTTCCTAAGGCACCAAGTTATCTCTAAAACATATACAAAATTGAAATCATGTCAGATTCTGTTACTGTCCCACAGCCAACATTTTAATACCGTGCTGTTAGTTCTATATTTAATATTAAAGTGGTAGCAGTACCTCTTCTGCAAAGTTAGTTTTCTTGTCAAGCATTTCTCGTAACGTCTGAAGAATTTTAATGCAGAGCTTTTCTTCTTTCTCCATTAGCTTCTTTGTGTGATTAATCAACCTTAAAGTAAAATATTAAAACTTAAAGAGCATTGCACATTGTTGCTACTGTTTCTTTATGCAAAAATTGCCCATCACTATATTTTTACTCAAGGAAAGGAAATAAAAGTGGGCAAGAGAAATCATAATTAAAAAGGAAATGGGACTTTCAAGGTGTTGGGAGATTTTTGTGTCAATTTGCATATCTTACTGCCCATACAGAAGACAGAATTCTACATCCAATTTTTATGAGGGCTTCCAGTTAAGATCCAGAATTTTTTTAAAGGTAACTTATTTTAACCATCATTTAAAGGTAACCAGCGTTCACCATGCACCTTGCAAACTTTAAAAGCTACAACCTTTACACCTTCCAACTTCTACGATGGTTATATTATATTTATGATACAATTAACAAATGGTATTCAGCCAAAAGGATTTCCAAAAAACCTTACATGGAAGTGTTCAGAAATGCAGACATTTGGATGAAACATAATCATTGTTTACATTCACACAACAACTTGACAAGCCAGAAAACAAGGTACATTTCTGTCTCCAGCTATGACTGTGACAGGAGTTTGGATTTCAGTCAGCTGAAGGCGATACCAGAAGCAGCCTTTCTGTCTTTGTGCAGAACAGATCTGTGCACAGGTCCTTGCACTGGTTCACACATTGCTGGAGAAATGTTTGTGAAAATAGAAAGGAAGGAAATCTGAAGGCCTTGGACAATTGGTTTTTTCCTTCAGTACCAGTGCTGGCTTATGGTGCATAAAACAGAGTTGATCAAAGTATGGTTTGAGCTCAGCATGCAACAGAGGCACTGTGGCCATTGATTTGCACTGAAAGATGGCAGAATTCATGGCCCTAAATCACACACAAGCACCAGAGCCAAGGCTGGGAGAGCTGACACTGTGTCCTCCAGAGCAGCTCTGAAAGCCCTCAGAACTGATCACATCCTGCTCACTGCTAAGCTGGAATCATGGAACCATTTCGGTTGGAAAAGACCTCGCAGATTGTCGAGCCCAGCCCTTAAACTGTCACAGCCCAGGCCACCATTAAACCATTTCCCTGAGTGCCACGTGTCTTTTAAATGCCCCCAGGGATTGCTAATGCCACCCTGGACTCGGTGGGGACACCATGCAGGACCCTCTCACTGTCTTCTTCACCGATGTGAAGATGTTTTCATGTTTTGAGTACAAAACCAAGCAGTTCTCAGGCCTGCAGGACTAACAACGTTTTATAAGAAGTCCATCTTTACCTAGGGATTTCTACATTATCTAGGGACTCCTTTGCCGTGGGAGGTAGTTAAAGCAAAATTGGACATCAGGAGGAATTTCTTCATGGAAAGGGCTGTTAAACATAGGAAGGGGCTGCCCAGGGAGGAGGTGGAGTCCCCATCCCTGGAGGTGTTCAGGAAATGACTGGATGTGGCACTCAGTGCTCTGGGCTGGGTGATAAGGTGGGGATCAGTCAGAGGTTGCATTCAATGGTCTTAGAGGTCATTTCCAACCCAAATGATTCTGTGATTCCGTGAAAACAGAAAACTGTTTATTGTATTTTCATGCTGGCTTCAAACAGGAGTATGAACGGAGGACATGAGATGAGACAATCACAAAATTAAATTTTTTTAAAAATATTTCCAAACTTATAAAGTATATTGTTATAATGCTACCTCTGCAGAATATGCAAATAGCCAAGGAATCAGGAGAGCTGCCAAATACATTCATTTTCCCCAAGTTATCTCTGTTTAAATTATAGTTTCTCAAGGGCGGGGAGGGCATCTCACTTGAGGACTAATAAAAAATTTGCAAGACTCTATTCCAATGCACAGACTGCAAATAAAACATCTAATAATTCAAGACCATAGAAAGGGGTGCCAGTGAAATGTATTTTCAAAGAGCTGTTGGCAGTTTAAAATAAAAATATCTATTTGCCATACCAAAAAGAAATCCAACAAAAAACCCACGAGCCTTGAGCACCCCACTGATTCATTATGGATTCTTGAAAATTCTGCTATGGAAAGTCTAAGTTTCTGCTGTTGATTTGGAAAATGTAATAGCAAAACTAGCCCATTAAGAAAACAGAAGTAGGTTGAGGCTGCCACAATTTTAACAAGCCACTAACATCCAATTTCTAGTAGGTAAGGCAAGCAACCTCTCTCTCTCTGCTTTCTCCAGACAGCAAAACCGCTGAGAAACATAAAACACAGAGCAAAAGACCCCACTTTAGGCTTTCAATAGTCAACTCGGACACCTGCATGCTTAAGTGTCTGCTGAAAACCACAGGTAAGTGCTGTTGAAAATGTTAAAATGCTGCCATCTTTTCCAAAGAAGCAAATAGGCCCCTCTGTATGCACTTACTTGGACATGAAAGCGCCACATCTTATTCTGGCATCGCTGCCCTCAGGGAAAAGGAGCTCCGGACTGTAGAGCACATCAACCAGCACTGAGAACTCAGCTTGCATCATGGGGGTGAACTGCTGCTCCAAGGAGGACACCACATCCTGGGGAAGACAGAACAACGTCCGTGACTGCAAGGGAATTGTGCCAACATCACTGCGGAGTGGCACAGTTGGGTGGGAGGCACTGCCTGACCCACTCTGAGCCAGCTGCAGGAGCCCTGGGCAAGCCAGGTGACTGCAAAGCCACCTCAAGCCTTTCTTCACACCACTCCTCTAGCAGGCCAAGGGGGACAAGCTGCCCATTGCTGCTCTCTTTCAAATTTCTCCTCTGCAGTGCTGCTCACAAAACCCATGGCAACAGGCAGGATGATGGTGGGCTGGAAAAACAATGCTCATACACGCACAAGGTGATCTCCATCTCATGGAAATCTCCAGTGACACCAGCCTGGCCTAGTGGCTCCCAAAACCTCCATTACCTCCTCTGCAGCCAGAACAGGACATGTGGCCATGAAAAGGCAGAAGGGAGATCCTGCTCTGTGGAGCACTTTGAAGAGAACACAGCTTAAATACTGTGTGCAGTTTTGGGCACTGCTATGTAAGAAAGATCTAAAGCTCTCAGAGAATGTCCAAAGGAGGGATGTGAAGATGGGGAAGGGTCTGGAGGTGAAGCCACAGGAGGAGAGGCTGAGGGCACTTGGTCTGTTCAGCTGGAGGAGACTGAGGGCAGAGCTCACAGCAGTTCTGCAGCTTCCTCACGAGGGGAAGAGGAGGGGCAGGCCCTGATCTCTGCTCTCTGTGACAGGGACAGGATCCAGGGAACGGCTGGAGCTGTGTCAGGGCAGGGTTAGGCTGGAGATCAGGGAAAGGCTCTTCTCCCAGAGGCACTGAACAGGGTCCCCAGGGAATGGGCACGGCTCCAAGGCTGCCAGAGCTCCAGGAGTGTTTGGACGAGGCTCTCAGGGATGCACAGGGTGGGATTGTTGGGGTGTCTGTGCAAGAGCAGGAGTTGGACTCGATGATCCTTGTGAGACCCTTCCAGCTCAGCTCATTCTGGGATTCCTCCCACCCCTGACTTCTGTAGGAGCCGTGTGCTGATCCTGGATGGAAAGGCCTGGCTTTGAGCAGACACCAGAGTGGCTGAGCCTTCAGCTGCCCCACACAGAGGTGCAATGGCTCCTCCAGCCCAGCACTAAAAACTGGGCCTGTCTTTGGTGTTTTCCACAACTGCACTGCCACTGCTGCCCCAGCCATTGGCTATGTCTGTACCTGTAGTTTTTCTATAATATTCCTGTAATCCCAGGCAGGCCCACCAAGAGCTTCTTTGAAGCGAGGTCCGCTGCGGGCTGACATTCTCCACCCCATGGCTGCCCTCTGCACCATGTTGGAGTGACTCTTCATGAACAAGGTGTTGACCTGGCTGTCCAAATCCACTGGAATCGCAATCCCACGGTTCTTTGCTTTAATAGGAAACAAAAAACCAAGACAAGTGACCAAAAATTTGAAAACCTTACGAAGATCATGACGTGCAAAAGCCTGCTCCTGTTCAAGTTAAGGGGCAGGGTGATATCACTTCAACAGGTTTTAAAAATAAGAATCCTTTAAAAAAAGGACCCTTAAAAATAAGGATACCTAAGTGGTAGAAGTCAGCCATAATCTAGTTAAAGAAAGCAAGCTGTACTACTTTAAATGAGGTTCATTTCCACTATATATTTTCATAGACACAGACATTTATTTTTTAAAGCAGAATAACTTTTTTACTAACTTGAAAAAAAAACCAGATATATTAATAAAATCAGCAAAAGGAGTATGTGTTATTATTTCAACAGTTAATTTTACTCTGTTCAGAAGCAAATTCTAAAATTCTTCTTTCTAGTGGGCATATGCGCATTTATCCAATTCATCCCAAGTACTCTCTGTTGCTTTTCTGTGTATTTCTCTTGTGAAGACCTTGAAAAACCAAGTGCATACAAATTAAATTTGAAAAAGACTGTCTCCTCTTCTCTCTGGCTTTCCTATACTGCTAGGGTTGCTAAACCCTGGATTCCTGGATGGTTCCTGGATGTCACTGCAATATATCCAATAGTTAATAAACATCTGATAGTCTAACTGACAGTTTAAAAAATTTAACCAATAGCCAAAAAATGCTATTTTTTTTTTCTTTTTTGACTAAAGAGGCAGGAAATGACAGTAAAGAGAATATCAGAATTTTTAAAAAAAGAGGAAAGTCTTGCAGGAATTCTTACAGGGCATCCACTATTAAACTACTGTTGCATCCTGAACTGCTGTTTGAAAAGAAAGTTTGGAAGGCAGTGTTAGAAGGTATCTGCCCTCTCCCTCAGTAAAATCTCTGTCTTAGCTGCTCCTCTCCATGCCACTGGAGATCAGAGTGGCATTGTTCTCTGGATCAGCATGAGTTACTTGAAATTCAGCCAACGAACAAGGGTTTGTCCCATCCCCGGCAGTGTCCCAGGCCAGGTTGGACAGGGCTTGGAGCAACCTGGGACAGTGGAAGGTGTCCCTGCCCATGGCAGGGGGTGGAACTGGATGGGCTTTAAGGTCCCTTCCAACCCAGGCCATTCTGTGATTCTATGATCAATGCAGCAATATCTCTGAAAGATTAGGTCCTGTTCCAGTGATTAGGCTCTGTATTCTATGTCATTTCACTTAATTTCCATGGCACAGTTTAAGCTTAATAAAAACTTAGAAGTAAAACGGAGAAGCAGTTCTAATCCATTTGTAATAATGACTAATAATAAGGGGTTTTTTTTGTTTTTCATATTGAAACAAGGTGAATTTAAAAAAAATCTTTAGCCCAAATTGCATTTCTGCACAACATTTCTGAGGCATTTCCCCACCATTCCACACTAACAGGCTTTGCACAGTGGGGGAAGGCATCAAAAATATTCTCCCCCTCCCTCCCAGCTCCTACAACATGTACAAGTTGAAGTCCTGAAGGTGTGAAGTCAGCAGATGCCCTTCTTTCCCCAGCAGCCATGCCCCAGCCCCAGGGAGGACGTGCAGGCAGAAGCAGCGCACAGCTCTGGTGAACGAAGGCTGCAGTGCTGCCAAGCACACTGAGTCACAGATCGCAGGCACAAACTTTCTCTTCCCCTCAGTGCTAGATGGGAATGACAGCTTTTGTGATGAACCTAAATCTGGCTGTGACACCTCAACCCCCAGCCGCAGAGACTGTGGCAAGGGTGCTGTGTCGGGGCCCTCTTGTCCCTTCCATGGATCCCGCAGGTTCGGGGCACCCTCCTCTCTTCCCACTGCAAGGCTGGATCCCGATGCAGGACTGGGGCTTCCCCCTGTGGATCAGGCTGTTCCACCGGCATGGAGCTGAGTTCTCTAATTCCATTCCTGGTAGGCACTTTCTTTTAAATGGTTGGCCATGGGGAGTTGAAAAAAAAAAAATTTAGGTCAAGCTGGGAAGACAAAAATTGGCTTTTCCTTTCCACTCTCCATTTGTTTTGAAGGCAGGCTCCTGATTAACATGTGGAAAATGCCATGTATGGCTGGCCATTATTCCTAATGATTGTTTTTCCATATAATTTGACCAGGCTATTTTTCAAAATACATTTGTGCTGCTGCTGCCTACTTTACTGGAGTAGTCCATTAAAGTCCTGCCAGTGTGGGTAGGGTGCTGCAGCCTATTAATCCAATTTAGTGTGTCCTAATGTCAGTCACTGGAATGGTACTGGGCAATGCTTACTTCTCAATTAAGTGGAATGTATGCAGAATCCTGATATATCGAAGAATAAATTTAGCAATGGGGAGCACACTGTTCAGAGGAAAACCCAGACTTCTGCAGTCCTACAGATGCCATTTGAAGTTAACAACTTCCATCAGTGTCTGAGGAGCAGTCAAGGACTATGATTGTTCAAAGAGTTGCAGCTAATTAAAACTATCACAAAGAAAACCAGAGAGAGAAAAAAAATACTCCTTTGTTTTGAGCGGTTCTTACATGTATAATTCCATTTGTAATTAAGATTTGTATTAGTTGTCAAAGGGCACTGTTGAAGTCTAAGCTATAAACAAAGCCTTTGTCTTCTTATTTCTTTGCAGCTTGTAGAAAGTTTATCTTTCATTTGTTTCACATTTCATTATTTAAAACAACATGAAACATATTTTTACATTTTGGAAAGCTGATGAACAAATGTGAACATAAATATTTATTTTTAATTTAGGTGTTGTAGGCTGCTTTCCTCTTCAAAATGTGTCAATCTCCCTTAAAGTATCAACATCAAATATTTAAAAGCATGTTTATTTTTGTTCCACTTAGAAATACTTTTGGACAGCACTCAAACTTGCAAAGTACAGTTAGAGCTGGTAGACAAAGGAGCCAAGAGGGGGTAAAATTCTGTCTTTCATCTGACTGGTGAACTTGGGCAAAAGTTACATGGCTGTCTGTAGATAAATATCCAGCAGGAGACTTACCAGGATGAACTGAATGATCCTTGTGGGTCCCTTCCAGTTCAGAATATTGTGTGATTCTGTGATGTCTTCAGCAAAGGTAAATTCTGCCCTGCAGTGGAGGGCACGTCTCAGGCTTATCCAGTGCCCAATTCCCACCTAGGGCAGCGTGCACAGGGCTAATTACACCCTGAATACATGACATCGTTTTGCCAGCGTCAGAGGAGATGGAATTTCTGGGAAATCCTTTTCACTGCTAACTCTCAATCCACTGCTCCCAATTATTTCTCAGCAAGAGAGCCAAGATGAGCAAGCAAATGGCACCTGTGGCAATGGCAAGAAACAATGTGCCACAAATTCAGCCAGGTCACAGCAAAATGCTCTGCCCTGTGCTGGATGGTTCTGAGGGCACCCAGCGCATCAGCAGCTTTCTTCCTCCTTACTGCTTAAACAGTGAAAAAGTACTCGGGGACTCAAAAGAAAATGGCAAAGTGAGTGGCAAGAATCAAGTAGCTAAAAATCAAGGTGCTCTTGACGAGCGAGTGAGGCTCCAGCACAGTCCTAGGAGCACAGTCCAGCTGCTCCCAGAGAGGCTGAAATGGGCCCAGGTGTTATTTTGTGAAATTACCTGCCTGTAGCTCTCCTCCCAGAAGCACAGCAATTGGACCTATTTCGGAATGCCTGCTGAAGCACCATCCTTTCACCGTGCTGCTGCCTGAGCCTGAGGACCAATTTAGTCCTAAGGATTTCCAGGAAGTGGCCCTTCCCTGTAATTTTCCTTGGAAGCCCATTCTTCAGAATCATCTATCTTGCCATGAGGAACCTTGCTGCTCTCGCTATTTCCACCTACTGCTCCCTAATTTTAAATTTCACTCCATTAGCTTTTGCAGTATAGACAAAATACAAAAGCGTGTAGTGGCTTCACAGCTAATTAACCCTAAGCCATCCCTGGGGTGGGTTTTCAGGGGGATTTCAACCCTAAGAGCCCCTCGAGGAGGGGTGTGATGGGCACTGTGGGGCAGGAAAAGCCCCAGCTGTCCCTGGCTGTGAATCCTCTCCTCTGCTCACAGTTTACACCCCCTGGTAGTCGCAGACAGCTCTATCATGTCCTCCCACGCTTCCCAGTTGTCACGTAACGGAGCGATGCATATTTAGTTCAATTAATTTTGTTCCATAAATCAGTCTCTCCAGCTCCTTAATCATTTACTGACTGCTTAACAAATGCATTCGGATGGAGAGACACTAATGCTAGCGACAGCAAGACTTTTTAAGGGAAATAAAAGCTTTGTGTAGACAAGACGCAAACCTGCCAATCTTGTACCCTTCACTTGGATGGTTTTTTCCAACAGAAAATCTATGCTAAAATATTTATCAGCCTGTAAAAAGATCATCATTGAATTTTTCTTGCAATTAGGGAAACACAAACAGTTAAAATAGAATAAAATATGTGCTTCATCTGAAATGTATTCTTCTTGCTGTCAAAAAAGTAACAACAGGATAATTATTTTATTTGAACTAAAAATTGAAAATGAAGGTCTAGCTTTTTATAAAATGGAAAAAAGATTTTAAAATTCAAATGGGAAGTGAAGTAAACGTATTTTCAGCACTGAAAAAAAATTGTTATGAGAAAATTCATCTATATGGACATTAAAATACACATAATAATTCCAAAGAAGCAATAAAACGCAACCTGTATTTTATGTTTAATGTTTTCTATTTGCAATTTGTCAGGGAGAAGTAAAGGGCTTTAGAGGGCATAAAGATGGTCAAGAAGAACCACAGGAGAGTTTTTTTGGATTCTGTACAAGGAGGTATTGGTGACTTTAAATTAGGGAATAAATACTCAACTAGAAAGGACTTCACTACACCTTCAGACCATCTGCTCTCTGTTTCAGACAACCCATGTTCCTTAATATCTTTTGAAAAATTTATTGAGCCCCATTTAAAATGAAGGCAGCTTATCTGCCATTCCTCCTCCCTCCACTTTCTCTCAGCCCATTGACCAAGGACATCCTTCCAAAGTTGGTTCCAATCCTCTGATTTACAATCTAAATTTATTTCGGTTATTTACAACCTAGTGTAATTTACGTCCCGTTGGTTTTGGGTCAGCACTGTCCTTCAGCTTAAACGTCTCTGTGACTATTTATCTTCTTAAGTACTTTTAAAGAGCAACAACACGGGTTTGTGTTTTGCTAGGCAAATTCCCTTCCTGGAACACAGTTCTCCTTTCCCCTGACCACCACAGCAGTGCTTCCTCTGTACCTGTTCCAGTTTTTAAATTAGGAAATGGCAGTCTTACAGGGTTCACCTCAAGTTCTGTAGGATGGAAACAAGAATTCTCCTTTTGCTTCTCCTGCACAACATCCTAGAGCATCATCTGATAGTGACTAATGCAATTTGGCTTGCTAACAGATTTTTTTTAAAGGGTCTGCCAAGAGACCTGGTCTAACAAAATGCAGGTTCCTATCTGGCACTCTTTACTCATCTGGGAAATTCCAATTATTTCATTATTGGAGGTCACAGCACAGGCTTGGGATACACAAAGTATCAAAGGGAAGATTCAATTTTTGAAAACATAAGGGAGAAAAGGAATGGATACTACAGAGACAAGAGTGTGAGACAACTACATTTGCCCTTGTAACAGAAAACTGATGCTAAGAGAATCTCTGCTTAATTAAGAAGCAAAGGCAGTTCTTCGTGTGGGTCCTGAAGGATTGCTCAGCCCTGCAAGAAAGACCCTGCCCCAATGCCGTTTAGGATATGCAATTTAAGATATACAATCTTTAGTTGTGAGGACAGAAGGTATTCCCCAATCTTTACGGAAAGACAGTAGATGGTTTAAAATGCAAACTTTGAGAATGGCCTCCACCCTTCTAAACCTCGCAAAGACCATAAAATGCACAAACTGAAAGTCCTTGGATAATGAACTAATTCGAAATAAATTAAATGGTTAGATGTCTTAGTTCCTCTGTTTTTGCAAGGGTCTGGGGAACTTTTAAACATTTGCATTTGTTGCTATTTTACCAGGGAGATGGGAGCTGTTTTGATCATACATTTTCTGGACTGCATTTTCAAGCAGAAGTTCAGTCCAATGTAATAATAGAGAAAAGCGATGTATCTATAATGTGTTCATTCTCACTACTGTGATAACCTGCTTCAGAAATCCATGTGAACAAGTCACATTAATATATGTATATTATTTCATAAGTCTTGCTATTCATGCCGAGCAACCAAATGTTTCCTGGGCAATAAAAACGTGGTTCAAATTGGTACCCATGTGTTCCAAACCTCCTGGAACCACAGTGGGGTCTACTGAAGAAGAGGCGCAAGCCTCTTCCTGCTGAACTGGAGGCAGGAAACGAAGTGCCTGCAGACAAAGCAGCAAGTGAAGCTTGAAAAGCTTATGCAGTTTTTCCCTGGTGGTGAAGTGGAGTTGAAAGAAATAAGTTTCTGCAACATATCCTTTTGCTGACCTGGAAGGTAATGCACATTCTTAGAGTGCTCATCAGAAGGCAGATGTGATGATCCCGAGGTCTTGAGGCAGTGCTTGCAACAAACCAGGAGGCACTGAGCAGAGTGTATGTTGCTTAAACTTGCTCTGAAGTGGGTCTTTTTAAAGCAAGTCATCATATGGATCTTTGATATCTTGGGAAATCTGTGTATGATCTCTCTTCCCCGAGGTTCATTTGTAAATCCAGGGCAATGACATACCAACAACAACAACAAAAAAATTGTGTTTCTTCTTTCAACTCTATACTACACTTACTTTCCTTCAGAAGTCTTTGGTCCCTGCTGTAAATCTGTCCAATTCTCCATCTTTCTGATATAGGCAAAAATCTTTTTAGAGGCTTTTTCAAGCCTTGCTGTGAAACACGAAAGCCCTAACATTAAAGCTGTCAGACTCTCAAGTCAAAAGAGGGGAAAAAAAGGTCCACATACACAGCCAGCAGAAGAGGCACAGGAAGGCTGCTGTGTTTGTGTCATGGAAGATGCCTCTGGCTTCTCAAAGCCAAGCATCATTTTGGGCAGGGGAACACCCGACAGAGAAAGCCACCCACAGAAGGGCTGTGGCTGTAAAGGCCTCTGGCACCCTCAGCTGGGGCAGTTTGCCCAAGTATTTCCAAAGAGAAGAGCAGGCCTACGAGCTAACCCAGACAAGATGTGTTTGCCCCCATGCCTAAAAACACCAAGTATCACCCGCTGTTAAAATCTCCGCTGGCCAGGCCAATTTTGCACAGGGCTGTTCGTCAAAAACTCTGCTTCCACTTCTTCTCTGGCTAACTTGGTCTTTGGGGAAATCCCCCTCACCTCTTCCCTTACTCTCCCTTTCTGCACTGTCAAAATGAAATACTAAATAAAAACGTGTGGTGATTGTCAAACAGGACACAATTCTACCACGCTGAATATTGCTATTGGTGATGAATCCCCAAATAGTTGTTATGATCTGGGCAAGGAAATCAGCATTTGCTTTCAGGGACCTGCCCTGAAGCTACCAGCCCATGGCACCCCCAGGGGTTTCCCAGCCTCTCTGTTCCTTCTGCTGCTGCAGGGAAGTCCCAGAGGAGGACACAGAGTGATGGCCTTCAGTGACAGCTCAGCTCCGCTCTGCCACGCCTGAGAGTGCGCAAGGCATGGCGGGGGTCCCAGGGGTGGGAAGCCAGAGTAGCAGGAAGGAGGTTGGAGCCATAGGACAGCATGAGAGTTTATTTATTAAAAATCCAGCTGTAAACCATCTCCAGAAAAAAGAAAACAGAATGAAAGGAAGGATTGTAGAGAAGGTAGAAATGCCACAAATTGGGAACTAAGTCGCGTATCTGGAGCAAACTGCAGACATCAGCCATTCCTGGATCCCCCAGAAATAAGGGGCACACCAAAGACCACCAACCCTGCCACGTGCTGGCATACCTGGCACGAAGCTGGATCTGCCACCCCCTTAGGGTGACCTGTGCTTTCCCTGTCAAGCTGCTGTGGAGACAAGTTCAGCTTGGCTGTCCCAACTTTACAGAAAAATAGAATAATTTAGGTTGGAAAAGACCTTTAAGATAGAGTCCAAGCAGTAACCTAACAGTGCCAAGTCCACCACTACACCAAGTCTCTAAGTGCCACATCTACACGTCTTTTAAATATCCCCAGGGATGATGACTCAACCACTTTCCAGGGCAGCCTGTTCTAGTGCTTGACAACCTTTCCATGAAGAAATTTTTCCTAATACCCAACCTAAACCTCCCCTGGTGCAACTTGAGGCCGTTTCTTCTTGTCCTAGCACAATGCTCCTTGGGAGAAGAGAAAGCCCAGTGAGACCCTGTCCTGACTCATCCAGCAATTAGCAGAGCTCTGGATCGCTGGAATTTGCTGGGCATTTTTCCTGCCAGATTCAGCTGTGTGCTGTAGGCACGTAGCCAAAGGGAAAATAAACCCATGCTCAGATGTCTCCAAACACCCTCATCTTGATGAGGTAACACAACAACCTCTCTGAGCTAGAATTTGATTGTAGATGCAGCTCGACAGAAATGAAGACATTGAGCTGTCTACAAGCACACAAAGGGCATGGTTGGTCTCAAACATACTCTCACCTGCCCTACTTCTCCCCCTTTCCCCAGACTCCCAAAGGAAGTAATTTAGTGATGGCTGTTTCCAGAAATGCCAGAGAAGAGCAAGGACATCAGTGTTAAACACACAAACAAGGATTTGTAGAGATGGAGCTTTATGTGAGGCTGTAGTAGCTGTAGCATAAAGGAAATTAAATGTCTTCAACTTCCAGAGTTCTCTTGCCAGATGGATCCATAATTAAATCATTTGCACAACAAATAAAACAATTGAAGGTTGCTAAATTTTTAGGCAACTACTTATTCACATTCACACAAAAAGTTAATGAGATGTTTTGGCTAAAATATTAAATGATACTTCTGTAACGCTATTCCAAAAATCTGAATTTAGAGTTGAGTGTTACAGCGCTGCAGATGGTTCAGGGACCCTCTCATATTGTTTTATCATTATTTATTAATACTTTTTAATGAGTGTATCAACCATAGAATTTAGCCAGTTTCTGTGTATCTCTGCCTCTATTCAGCATTCATTCACACTGAGCAGAACCTTATTCTACAGGCAATCAGCACCACTGACTTTTGGAAATTGTATTGAATAATCCTTTATTCCATCATGGCAGAAGACTAAAACATCATATTTACGGAAATTTAACTTAATGAACTTCTGCCAGTCTTAGCCATGTTCTGGTGAAGAATTTTTTTTAATGCAGGATAAGAAGTTTTAAAAAAATGTATCTGAACTGGGACACCTTTGTTTATGTTGTGATTTAATACCGTAACTTGCTTGATATTAAAGAGTTAAAATCATCAAAAGTTTCAACCATCAAATTAAACCATCACTCACTTAGCAAGCTCATCCCTCTGACCTACCACTTTCACCATAACAACCCTATTTGATGGGACAGATTCGAATGGGTTATAAAAGAAGGAAGAATTTAGCCTCAGGAACTGGGATTTCTGAAATCTCCACTGGCACAATTTCCGGATGGTAGAGTTCAAATTAAAACCTGTTAAACCTCAAGTCAGGTCTTTAAACACAAAGAGCAATAATCAAAGTAAAACCTGGCACCTACCCACTTCAGCCAAAGTCTTGATACATGATTCCACCGAGGCTTTCTGTGTTGGGTTTGGCCAGGTACAGTTGTAAATTCTAAAGGCAGACTGCAGCAGCTGAATAAAAACAGGCTGGTGTGTCTGAGAACAAAAACAAACATGGAATTTTATCCTTAAGGATCTCCTCACAGCCACCCTAGGGTTTGACACAACGTAAACCAAGGGGTTTTTAGCTTGTAGACTGAAGTTATAGCTCCATTAAATTCTCTTTGATCTTTAAGTCTGGCAGGAGCAGAAATCAATGCTGCACCTCTAAAAAGGCCAAATCATGCCATTTTTCCTCAGATTGCTGCCGATATCAAGCAAACACAGTACAGACCAGAAGGACGGTGGAGTCTTCTCTGTTCTCAGGCATGTGTCCCTTCTGTCATAGGACACAGCACTTCCCTCACACAAATACAAAATTATTCTGCAAGGATACCCCCTCCAATGAATTCACAAGAGCCAGAAGTAAATCTGACCACACTAAGCTGGTTTAGAGATATAAGTGATTAAAATTAAGAATATGGGTTTTAAAGGGGAATTAAGCTGGCAATCAGTGGCGTGAGAGGGGACAGAGAAATTAAAGGAGAGTGAAAAGAGAAGCTTTCCTATTCCAGCAGGTAGCAGAAGGTATCTCATTAACGGTCTGAATAACTTATTTGTCTGTGTCCTGTCTCCTTACCTGGAGGCTGGTGCTGTTATCTGAAAATGGTGAATTGAAGAAGCCACTCACAATGCTCATGACAGGCTCAGTGACATATTTCTCCAGAGATGTGTCTGCATGTTTACGATCTGTGGTTGTGTTACAAACCTGCAGGGAAGAAAGAGGAGGAAACACTGAGATTTAGTTCTTTCCAATAAGCAAGCTTCATTACTTTGTATTTATTACAACACATCTGATATTTTTTCTTAATGCAAAATCAAAAGATTTTTACACAAAATCTATCAGAGATAACCATGTTAAGAATCCAGGCTGGATTTGTGATAGTTTGTCTTTCTTCTTGGAGGTCTATGTTGACTTTTGAATACCCTTCTCTTCTGAACTAGCTCTTTCTGGCTGCCTGCCTGTTCTTTCCCACACCATGAAGAAAAGATCCCCCTAAATCAGCATACCGCATGCCACTTACACATTTAGACAGATTCAAGAAGAAAATGGACCTTTCCTCCCATTGCAGGGCTGGTTGGAAGATGCTTCAGAGACAGATGAGACATAAACAACTGAGGTTAGAAAGATTTCATACAATGTTTAGCTTCCCCAAATAATTAATCACCACAACTGGGTGGCAAATGTGAAGCTCATTTGGAGGAGGAATGTTTAAAAGGAGGGAAGGAAGGGAAACAGCACACTCAATACCAGCAGGCTTTAGGATGGTACTGGAAGACAGGCAGCGATTCTTAGGAAAGCCACATGGGGACAATACAGAAGCCAAGCTAAAACAATGAAAAAAGGGAATGGATGATACCAGGACAACTCTGGAGCACAGAAGGATGATTAAATGGTGGGAGGAAGCAGGAAGATTTGTACAAAAGGTTCCTGAAGACTCCCTTTGGTACGACACTAAAAGTTTGTTGCTGCGTAAAGATGTCACATTTAAAGAAAGGGAAAAATTATTGGGGTGGATGACATACTTCAGTATTTCCTTTCTTTCTCTTCAACACTTGTGAACAGCTATACAGAGTCATGCGTATGTCAGTGTACACAGTACTGAAAGGAGTCTACAGACAGCCAAAAACAGTGACAAAGGCAAGACTGGACAAATAAGGAGTACAGGCTGTAGTCATAGTACCTCTTCAACAGTCTTTAAATAAGCAGTTGTAGTCATGTTTAACAAGAAATGGAGGCAGAGTTGTTTTCTCTTTCACCTACGCGAGCCAGAGACAACTGCAATGTTCTAGGGAATCTATGCAAAAGCAGAATTTATTTTGTATACAGACTCCAGGGGCAGCCTTTTCATTGCCATCTGTGCATTTAACACATAATCACAAACCTGAGTTGTACACACTTACCATTACATCTCTCCAGGGATGGGGGAGTCCAGAGAAGCTGAGAGAATTGCTTAAGGTCACAGAGAAAAGTTGGTGACAGAAGCAGAGAGATAATCAAGCACCTGAATCTCACACAGGGCAAAGATTCCCTCTGATTACACACTGCCACTGTCACAAGAAGACAGCAATTTCACCAGGACTGTTCTAAGGAAGTTTACTGACAAGACATCCAAAGGCACCTGTGTTGAGGGTGTGACAGAGCTCAGGGGAACACAGAAATACCTTGGGTCTAGCACACAAGAATTGTCATATAATAGGCAGAGGAATAATCAAAGAGAACTTGAGGCCCAGACAAATGAGGAATCTCGAGGAGTTTGCTCATCTGGTTATCTGAAATGTGTCAGATAAACCGGTCATGCCTCCACAGAGTGCACTTTTTATCACCCCAAGAAAGATTTTGGTCAGAGAAGTAAGAGTGGCTAAAATGAAATAGCAAACTGTTCAGCCCTTCCGTTTTGAGAAAAGTATGACACTACCATCACCCCCAGCCCTCATGAAGGTAAATGATTCAGTTAATAATCAAAACTCGTTTTAAACTTTTTTTAAAAAAGAGATCATAGATCTAAAAATCTATGGAAGTTCTTTTGCTTTTAATTAATCTGCATGCCAATTTTGGCTGGAACCAGTAGCTCTGAGCTCAGCACTTGCAATCCTAATAGGAAGATAGGGAGCTGTGCAGTGCTAGCACAGTGAATTCAGAAATCACCAAAACTAAATTCCAAAACACTTCTAAGCTTTCTCCTTCAGTTGCCTGAAAAGCAGAGCCATATGTGGGGATGCCACTCTGCTCCAACACCAGTGTGAAAAATTCCCACCACAGAAGGAATTTGGAAATCCTCTCATTTGTTCTTATCCCTCTGCCCTTTGGGGACTGAAAGATCTTCCTCTGTGAAAGAAAAAAAACCTGAAATGCATGAAATGGAGATGAGGATTGAGAAAGCAGTGTTTAAAAACCCCTTAAGAGGCTTTGGGACCAAAACTCACATGAATAATACTTCAAAAATTCTGCAGAGAAAGCCAGGATGACTTTACAGCTGTCAGATCCCAGCTCTTTTCTTTAATCCTGCTCAGACTACAGCTGCTGACTTACACAGGCTGGGCCACACGCAGGAAAGGGAAGCCTTTCCTCCTGCAGCACCTACTTTGCTCAGCACAACGCTGTAAGTCACACACAGGAGAAAGTAGGTTGGCAGAAACTGCAGAAGCAGGGTGTCTTTGAACGCGCGACAGCTTTTGGCAAACCCACTTTATACATGGATCCGCTTCGTGCCTGCTTTGCAGTGTATCACGTTGTGGGAAGGAAAATGACAGTTGGGGACTAAATATTTCCTTCCTCAATCCAGAAAGAGATAAAAAAGATCAGTTACTTCTTTTTTTCTTTTTTTCTTTTTTTCTTTTTTTTTTTTAAAATAATATATATCTAAAACAGAAGGAATCCAACCTGAGGATAACACTCTCCGTCTTTCACCTTGGCTCTCTCCAATGACAGACTCAAAGCTCACAAACTCACCCACTGACAGGCATTTGTAGCAGCTAAAAGAAAAGCATTTCCCCTTCCCCCACGCAAAAGCATCCCTTTTAGCTCACTGGAACACAGCGGATCAAAGGGCTCTTTTTCTAAATGCTTTGAAAGCTATTGTAACATCTTTCATGAGGCTGACAGCATTCTAACTGTCCTGATAGCTACAGAACGCTGATATATTTATAACACATGGGCTCTGTCGGGGCCGCAGAACACCAAACCTGAACAAATACACTCCATAAACTGGAAAATACAGCTATCCATGGCTGGAGAGCAGGACAGGCCAAAGGAGAGGCTCCTGACACGCGCGCAGGAGAGCAAAACAAACCTGCGTTTTGCTATTCGGTGCCAACAGCACCTGCACACAAAATGCAGCATTAATCATTCCTTCTTCACCTCTGGAGATCTGGGGTCTAATTCCTCTTCTGAGAGGGGTGTGTGGAAACAAGCTCGGTGGTCACCAGCAGCAGGACAGCCTCACAGCATTTGGCACAGTGCAGTTTGTCTCCAGGGTCTTGAGAGGAAACCTGGGCAGAGCCTTCCTTACCCTTGGCTGCTGCTGGCCCAGAGGCATAGAAAATTGGCCATGTTCAAGGACTAGGGAGAAGGGAGAGTCTGTTTGGGGAGTCAGGGCACCTCAGGAAAGGGCAACCCAGGAAGAAAATACTCCTCGAGGTAAAACCAGTAAGGTAAAAATTCCTCCAAGGCTGCTTGTCATCTCAATTTTCAGCCAAGGTTATTTTGTCCAGAAGGGCTTTCACTGTATAACACGACCACAGAGACAAAACAGCAAGGAAAGGGGGTTTGTGGAGGACTAATTACTGCTGAAGACGGCTACCACCAAAAAAGGGACAGCAAAACCATCCCTGCCATAACCTGCTTCCAGGGAAAAAAAACACCAAAAAAACCAAAAACCAAACACAAAAGAAAAAACCACAACCATTCATAAGTTTTCTGTTTCACAGAGAAATGAAGAGGTCCCAGTGCCTATTGTACAGCACAAGTCTGTGCATTCATTCTTCTTTTAGCGAGAATTTATGGTATTTTCTCCCTATAGGTCTCATAGAAATTATTTTGTAGCACACTAGGGGTCAATGTCTGCTGCAGAACCGAACTGAGATTCTTTAACCCTTTTTTCTTCATTTCAACAAAATGAAGAATGCAAGGAGTGAGAACTTAAGAATTATAAAATGTACTTGACTGTGGACTGGGAAAAACCCAAACACCCATGGTTCTACTTCTTGAGCAGAAACAGTAACACCATTGCTTGGCATTAATATTGTAATTATTTATAATTAGGAGAAGCATCAACCTCCTAGAAAAGGATGTGTAATCTAGATTATCATCATTACATCCCACTGGCTTCCCCTCATGGCTCTACTATTGTTTTTAATCCCTGTGGAAATCATAAGATGTCCCTTGTTTTCTGCCTTCAAAATAGCTGGGAAAGGAAGCTTAATTCAAGTCGTAACTTAAAATTTAATTCAACAAGTAGTGGCACTGTGAAGCTCACTGGGGACCTCAGGAATGGCAGGCCTGTGGTACTCCCTGTGCCCTGTCACCTTGTAGATGCAATTTATATTTGAATTATTATTCTGAAGGACCATAGCTCTGCACCTGCCTTTCACATCAGCAGTGAGAATGCAGTGACAGGAGAATAACAGACAAAAACAGAGATTAAAGAAGGAACATGAGCCAGAGAAGATCTTGATCCCTGATCCTCACTATAACAACACAGTAGAGATTACAGATGTGGGGGTTTTTAGTCAGCACCATAACGACATGTAACACAAGTTCCCAAAAGGTGTACAAATGTTCTCAACCATGTACACACATCCAATTTATTTCTCTGGAAGAGAAAGGCACGTGGGTTCCAAGATGCCCTTTTAGAAAGAGAAGGCTGCTAGTAATTAGCAGGTTAAACGATGATCAAGAACTTAGGAACAACAGTTTGTTGAACAAACCAACCAACCAGCCACACTTATCCTACTGTCAACTTTGAATAAAAACAGTTAACAAAATAAAAGGAATTCACCCAAAAAAAGTTATTGCTAGTTCAGTTGTCACCCATGACTATTCTGTAATATTTGACACCTGGTGAAGCTTACCCTTGCCATATCAACAAGGAAGTTCTCAAATAGCTTCCAAATATGGTTACTGGCATAGATTTCTTTCATTTCCACTTCAGTGTCCACATAACAGTGGTTAACAAAATTAACATAGGCAATTTTCACCTGCAGGAACAGTGAAAACACAATCACTATGAAATGGAACAGTAAAAGCAATTAACATAATGTTTTCTATCTGCAAAAATACTGAACAATAAAGATGAACCTTCCAGTACTAACAAACATTCATAACCATAATAATGCAAATGTTTGGTTCTGAAGATTTAAGGAGAAGCAGGGCAACATATGCCTTAATATGCTTACTGAAAGACCACACGAAGAAAAATGAAAAGGTTTTGCAAGCATCCTTACTCTAATGACAAACCTCCCACAAAACAAACCAATAATAATTCTCATATTTAACTGATATTAAGGCTAGCAAAGCCTGGGCTCCAAAGCCAGGGGCTGTCAAAATGCAGGACACCCCTGCACTTGCCACTTGATTGTGGTGGGTTGAAGCCTTGTGACAGGCTTGCCAAATATAAAATTAAAAGTCTTCAGCAGAGCCAGGACTGCAGTCCCTATATTCCCACAATCCTACTGCAGCTCTTGCATTTGGGATCTAAATGACAGAGAAAGGTTGTGGAGCACTGGGACTGCAGCAATGGCAGCACAAGGCTTAGGAGGAGGACTGCAGTCATGCTTCTCTGCAGCACGTGCACAGCATAAAAATGAATATTCAGTGCCCAAAATGTATAGATTAAATATAAACATATGCGGATGCACTGAAAATTTCTTGTCACGGTCAAAGGAGGAGAGATTGTTGCGTATGTTTAATGCAGTGAAGAGAAAACTCAGATCAGACCTTTAGGTTCCATTTGTTTGGGCTTTTTTTTTAATTACCATCTGTTGAAATTAACGTTAAAAGGAACTTTTGAGCAAAGCAAGCATATTTCTTTTTAGTAAAAGTATCAGTTGATCACAAGGGCAATTTTCATGGCACAGAGGGAGTTTTAACTCCTGCAGGCCCCAGTTCTGTTGCTTTGAGCCCCATTTTTCCACCAGGTAGTATCCCAGTCCCACTTTAGCATGACAGGTGCAGAACTCTGCCTTCATATGCAGTGAATAAAAACATCCCTGGGACTGCAACTGAGTTTTTATAAAATGAAAATTCACCAAATTCCCACTGACTTCAACATGGACAGAATTTTATCCATCATTCCCAACAAATTCAGGTAGTGGCAAAATGTTGCCAGCAGGGCAGCCACTCAGCAGGGTCTTCACAGCTACAGCCAGAACTGACGAGAGAATTAAACTCTGACAGTGGCTGGACAAAGCCAAGATAGCAAAACAAGGTGCCAGGCCTGAAAGGCTGACAAACCAAGCATAAGGGACAAGGAATTCCCTGTGGAATAAATACTGTCTATCCTTTCTCACTTATCTTAAGAAGCACCACCCATTTCCAGTCCGTTTCCCGTGCAAACACTCAATTTGTCGGTGTATTATAAACAACAAAGCATTGCCTGGGTTTCTAAAAACGCTAATCCTGCTTCCTCCCTCCGCGAGTTGTACCTCAGGGATGCAGTCGTCGTGGGTAACCACCCTCACGATGTCATCCAGGGGCAGCAGGGAGTTGCACTTGATCTCTGTGTAGACGTTCTTGCCCTCGGTGCAGGCGGCCAGCAGCTCCACCAGAGTGATGTGGTACGCTAAGGGCCCGCTCTCATCCGCTCGGTCTCGCTCCGAGCACATCATCTGGAGCAGGACTGGGAAAGATGCTCTGTCGTTGTAGAATATCAACACATCTTCGCCGCCATTTATCAGCTGAGAAAGAGATCACAAGGTTTGGAGCGCCCTGCGCTGCAGTCGTTTTGGACTCAGTGATTTTAAATGTCTTTTCCAACTGAAATGATTCTATGATTTTCTTAATTTCTTATTTAGTTCTATCTCTAAGTTTAAAAAGACTCTCTAGCTAAAACCCTAAAAACAAAAATTACTCTCATGTGGCTTACCAAATGAACATGTCAAAACAATATCCAAGGCAAACTTCTGCTCTTATCTAGAGAAGTGCAAATCTGGAATAACTCACCAAGGAATGCCCTAATGCAAGGTGAATTCGAGGTTTAATTTCTGTGTAGCTCTGTCTTTACCTAAGAGCATGCCATTCGTATTATTCCTACCATCTCAATGTTTGTGTGAAGTTAATTAATGATCCTCACCTCCTGCTGGGAGGCCAGGATGCATTATTATCCCTGCTTTATAGATAGATAGGCACTTGAGGTGCAGTGAGATTAAATCTTCCACACTGCCTCACACGGAAAGCCTGTGGCTCACCCGGAATTGAAGCCAGCTTTTCCCAGCATTGGAAACAAAGGACAGTTCTTCCCACCCTGTGCAAATCTGGCAGGTGGGCCATGACTTTGTCAGTGTCATGTCAGCTCTTTCATTTCACAGAAAACTGGTGTATGTGATAAATATTTGATGCTGCTACAAGTGCACTGCTCATCTGCAGAGGATCCAGAGCAGCAGCCCCATCTCAGCACATCTCACTGAAGAGTTTTGCTCTAACCCTGCTTGGAATCCTCTCTCCATCGCTGTCCTTTCAAGCACAATCCCCTCTCAGTGTGGGTGAAAATAAGCTCCCACAAACCCCTCCTAGTACAGAACACATCCTGGCAGCTCAAAAGTCGCACGTATTTTGTGAATTAGGCACTTGACCTATTCCTGTCCATACGTGACATGAAATCTCAGTTTACTCAATTCCAGGGTAGGCATAAAGGTTGCTGGAGCTGCTGAGAAATGGGAAAGCATCAAGAACAGGAATTAAAATTAAAAGTCTCCCAGAATGAAAAGTCAAGAAACATTTCATTACACTTTCCAGGGTTTCAACACTTCACATTTTGAATTCACAGCTTTTCTGTTTGTGCTTTCCCCGTTTCTTGCTTATTTTTACTTTGACATTTGGCTGGAGTGAGTTGGGAATCCAGTCTTTCCTGCAATTCCTCTTTCTCATTTATCTTTGGGTTTCTAAAGTATTTCTATACCCAGGATTTTTCAGACATTTTCTGGACAATCCACAGCACAGAAAAACATTTTTGAAGGGACAAGAGCTTGGGAAAAACAACCCAGCAGCATTTTCTTCCACTAAAGTATATTTTTTGTGAGTTAAGAACTCTGTGGAAATATAAAAAGGCTGGTCAGTATTGGAGTAGCTGCTGATGCTCTGCAAAATATTACTCCAGAATACTACAGGTAACAGAAAACTCTGCTGCCACATTGATCTGGCTCAAAGTAAATTCTGCTTTTCCTTCTGCAATCGTGTTTACACTGATAGGCACGGTTCTTCCAGGAACCTCAAAGGATGCTTGTAATGAGAAAAAGTGCCCTAAGAAACCTTTCAGGGTGGTAAACATCACTGCAGACATGGAGAGAAAGGAGATGAGAACAGGGGAGTCAGCCAAATTGGGGATGTCCAATGTATTTTATGACAGTATTCTCTTGCCATGGTGCTCCTTCATCTGTGCAGAACATGTAAATATGAGGTTTATCCCTCCCTCCCAGTAAACAGGAATAAGCTACAATACACTTCCTGTGGGTGAAAGAAAACACAGGAGGAGGTGAGGCAGGCTGCACAGTCATATTCTCTCTTGTCTTGTGGTAAATTGTTTATGTGCCCCATCTGGAGGCCCAGGAAAAGCCGCACCACTTGTTTAAGGTCACAAAGCACATCTGAGCTGTCTGCTGAGAAACTGTCCCAACTCCGCGGCAAGATCCAGCCATTTGTTCCCTTTAGAGTGGATTGCCATTCAAGTGCCATTCAAGTTTCACAATTAGCATCCCTTCCTAAGAAATCATAATTACTTACCTGTAATTTCCTACTTTTTGAAAAAGAGATTATTATCTTACCCTCTTTCATCAAAATAGGGTTGCTCCCTCCCCCAGCAAAATCCTGCAGGATTTATGATGTGAATGTCATAACAAAGTTCATTTCTACTTTCATCATGGAGTCAGGTGGAAAATGTAATATGACAATTTATCTTTGTGCTGTTATAAGTCACTAACAAAATATATTTAAATTGAGAAAAATCTAAAAATTTTGTTTGATGATTAAAAAAACCTACACGAGCCTTTGGTGGAAGCAGAAAAATCTAAAACCGCAAAGGCACAAGAAATGTTTGAATTACATAAATCAAAGGCTTGTAATTGATATTGCATGTTAAAATACTTCAGTCAAATTGAAAAGGTTGAGGTGAATTTCATTAAAGGTTATCCATGTAGGCAGGAGATTTATTTTCTTAATTAGAAGTTTTTCCTCTTGTTGCTGTGGAACAAAATTTTGGTGGGGTTTCGTTTTATTCATACCACAGAAAACCTAGAGCTTATCTCTGATTTCTTTGTGAAGACATCCCTTAAAAAAAAACAAACCAAGCCAAAAATAAAAAGCACTTTGTAAAATAAATAAAAATGTTCCTTGGACTGTAATCGTACCATGACTTTTCACCATATTCAACTTATACCCACTCATTAATCTCAAGGAACTGTTAACATAATTACAGTTAAATGCACGAGTGTCTGCAAGTTGAAGACTTCATTTATCCTGCTTACTATATATCAAATCCTAATTGCAGAGAAGTCAATTAGGTATTTTCCTAGGAAATTTATTGCCATAAAGATTTGTCCACAAACCACTTGGTGGAATTTACTGGGTCTGAATCTAGCTAGTTGAAGTTAGAGTAGCTCTACTGACCCTCACAGAAATGCTTTGAAAGAAAACAAAATCAACAATAAAGGCAGAAACCAGTATTTAAGAATTGCTACATGCTACAAAAATGGTCTACAACACTATTTAGACAAATCCATAGAGCTAAGAGCCTCTTATATGGCAAACCCATGCCACAAGAGTGGGTAAAAGTGATCCTAAATTACATTACAGGAAAATGAAGGTTTATGTAACTCTGAGATTTCCATGCTACATCATCTACAAATAGACATCTCTGTATCACCATGCTAACACTCATGTTTTCTTTCTAGTAGTTATACAGATGGCCTTACAAAATTAGATCAAACTCCCAAAAACGTCTGCTAAAATATTCATTATTTGCGATGCTGCTTAAAATTCTAAAGCGAGGGTGCCATTATATCTCATTGGTATCAAGAGCAGAAAAAGCAGCCTCAAAATACACGAGTGATTAGCATGTGAAGCCTTTGCTTACCTCTGTCATTACCATGTCCTGGCATTTTTTCACGTATTTGCCATCTGCTTTGACGATGGTCTGCAGGAATCGCAGGTACTCCACGTGCCGGCCGTGGGTCTCGATGCAGTGCACAAAGTGCTGCACCACCCTCTCGCTGATCTCGTTGCACAGGAGGTAATTATTCATGAAGATGTGCCTCATGGTCTCAGCTTCCAGGAGCTAGAGAGATCAGAAACAGCTCGTGAGCAGAGCAGATCAGCTTTGGGATTGTTGACAGAGGCACAGGGCTCCCGGGTAGGGAAAGGCTCATCGGTAAAGGGGAACTGGAGAAATCCAATGGGCGCCAGCTCAGTCATTTTCAGTGATCTTGGGGTCCAGCTTCCAGTTACAGTGGGATTTCTCCACACTTTCCTATGAGTACAAACAGTCTCAAAGTGGACATAAACCAAGCCTGTATCCATGTGGAAGGTGAAGATGCACACACACACACATTACACTGCTGGAGCCCTCTACAGGGGCTTTGGAATACGAGACACCTGAGACCACACTGGTCCCACTCACCACCAAACTTTGCAATGACACCACCAAATGAGAGGATGAGCTGCTCTGGCTCTCTCCGTGGCTGACAGAGGAGGCATTTCCAGCAAGCAAATCCCTGCACTGCAGCCTGATCACTCTCAAAGGGAATATGTCTTTCCACATTAACTCCAGAGGGAGCCTGGAGCTGTGTATCCATGAGCAGCGTGGAACAAGGGGAACAGATCTGGAGCATGAAGGGATGCTGCTGAAGACCCAGCACCCAGACTTTGTGCATTCTTGGGGCTTTTGCTCTAGGTTGGTCCCTTAGACTAAAGGCACATGAGGGTCAGGTGTGCTCCTAGAGTTTATGTGTCTGTTTAGTGTCATCTGAAAGCAATCCACACCAAGTTTGCTCCACACTGTGCAAAGAAGCACAATAACTGGGATGATCAGGAAATCAGCTTCAAAAGAACAGAAATACAAGTGCCAGCAAGTTCCATCCCTGGCACCTGAGTTAAGTGTTGGATATGATGGGATCTGGGCACCAGTTCCCACTGTGGTCAGCTCAGAGCTGTTCACTTGTGTCCCAAAGAGCATAAATAAAAAACAATAGAACAGATGATTCCTAATTTACACAGGCCAGGGTCTACAATCCTCATACTCACAACTCCTTCTAATGAAAGCATGTTTTTCTCAGTAGATCCACTGAGCAAGTGTCATTCTATATGAGTATAGAATATATATTTTGTATATGTACAAACATGTACAAGGGATTGTGATTAAAAGGTGTATTGTAAAGACAATGATTTAATAGAGGGCCAAACTTTAGATCAGTTGAATTAAATGGGAGCAACATCAACAAAAATGGATGGGTCTGATTCTGTTGTCACACAAACTTCATGACAGCAGTCACAGCATCTTCAACCTTGACTTTACAGTCCATCAGTGAGTGAGTCAGGATGAATCACAGAGACAAGTTCAACACAGTGATGTGACACATATTCATAGATACTTCCAGTAAACCCCACAAGTAATATTGTTTTCCACTTTTAAAATGGCAACATTAAAGGAAATGACAGAAAGAGCAACACTAAGGGAGAGGAGCGAGGAGAGGAAAGGGGAGGGGGAGGCAAAATTTAGTGAAATTATTTACTTAGCACTGGGATTTTTCAGCAAGCCCAAATTTAATTCCAATCATCGTATTCTACTTCAAATTAAATACTTACCCCTGGAGTTAAGAACAAGTTGAGATTTTTGTGGAGGAGAACTTGATTCTGAGGATTTCCTCGACAGAAATTCTGAAGAAAAGTGTGGGCAAGATTCATAACTTCATTCATCTTTTCATCACTCTGCAGGAAGAAAGGACAAACAAAATCAGCTGGTTGTACCTAAACATACTTGTTAAAACCACACATCATCAGTTCAGCCAGGGACAAACCAATTCTCCTGAGCCTTTATAGGCGAAAGTAACCGATGTAGTTTCCTTCAGAGTCCATTAGCAGCTGTACCTGTCTCTGAATCAACTTGATGATAGGGACTGACAGGTAGGAGCACTAAATCAAAGTAAGATTTCCTCATGTGTGATTATAATTTCCTAGGTTAAGAAGTGCTAAGGTGCTTGATTAAAAAAGAAAAAATTTTAAACAACCAAAACAACCAAAACAAAAATATCTCTCTGCATTAATTTTAAGTTTTGGCAAAGATTTGGCTTTTATATAGCTACATAAAGAAACAGATGTATGTGTGCATGTGTTCGTACACATACTCCCACAGAAATATATGTCTGCTTTCATCCCCATTTTATACTCCTCTCATGTAGCATCCTAAGTGTGATTTGATGAACCACCTATATGGACAATCACTCTTTTATTGACAACAGCTGAACTCAGTGTCTAGAATATGACACTCAGGGAAAACACATCCCAGATACATCCCAAATACAACCCAGAGGTTTTACCTCCTCTCAGTGATTCCTAGAAGATCTAGAAAGATGTGCTCTTTAAAAGCTTATGTAGTTCACTCATCTGTATGCTCAGTTCCACTGAATCAGTACAGAATCACATTATCTTGTGAAAAAATGGGAAGTGGAACTACGTTAGAGATGTCCACCACAGAAACAAAGAAGTTGTTTGGGATTTGATCAGTGAAAGCTTTGGGTCCACCTGATCTGTCTACAACAGCTCTCACATCAGTACCCAACAGTGGGATTCAGATTCCCTGCCAGGAACTCCATTAAACCAATCCTTCTTCCCATGCAGTGACTGCAGGCCCAAGGTCTGCCTGTCTGAGGAATGGACACAGGAATGACAGTGCTGTGACATCCTGAGGCAGTACATGGTAAATTTTAAATAAAACCATGCATGCAGCTGTATTTAAACTGAGCCCAAACTCACTATTATTAAGGTAGAAAACGACATCACCATTTCAGGTCTGTACCATAGTTCACAATGCAGTAGTTAAAAAATATTCCCATTGATTCTTGGGCCTCCTGAGGCCCTTCCCTTCCCCGAGTTCATGTTCTCTGCCACCAAAGTTATGAAAATAACCTTTTCGTAGGGGATCTGCAGAAGGTCCAAGACTACCAAGTGGGCACCCATATTTTTCAGTAAACGCTGCTGCTGATTCCGACATTTTTTATTCTGAACACAAAGTTTGCTGAGTCGAATCAAAATCTATAAATAATAATAATAATAAAAAAACCAAATAAATAAGCATGCAAGCAAGAAAAGAACCAGTTATGTCCCACAAAACCAAAGATACTTTCAAAATAATTACTAAATCTACTAATCAAACAGGTATGTCAAGCAAGTTTCTTGGCAGATATACCAACCTCTTTAACAATATTGTAGTTATTGCTTTTAATGCTGTCTATTTGGGGTTTTTTGGTCCCATCCTGTATTGGGCTCAAAATGTTTGACTCCTGTAATAAAGAACACATGACAAGTGGAGATTTATTTCAGTTTTGCCAACATGAACTAATTGTATTTAATATCAGTAAGTGACAAAGTATCATAAGCAGCTCATAAAGAATTGACATAACACAGATGATAAAGAAAGACTCATTTATTCTTTATCCACCAGTCCAGTGAGTGAAAAGATTTACATTCAAGTCCTTCCTCTGTTTCAAATTTCCAAGGTAATTTGAGGCAATTACTCTATGTCTTCATGCTTCTGATCATTCTGAAAGAGAATATATCCCTAAATCACAGAATAGACACACCAAGGAATTTAAACACTGCAAGAAGATGGACCAAAAACGTATTTCAGTAGTGACCACATGTTCCAAAAATCTGTAATACAGCTGGAAAGATTACAAAATCTGTGTATGTGAACAGTGAAGAGTCCAGAAAAGGAGCTTAAGGCAACCTCTGCAGTTAAGCAGGGTGGAGTTCTCAACAGCACAGGAGCAAGGAGCGTGTGGAAATTAGAGATGTTCCTCCCACAAAAGGGATGCTTCTGCTCCTATCTCTGGATGATGCAGGAAGAGATTTAAAAACAAATAGGAACCATATGTTAAACTGCAGCATCGAGTCATGACGCCGTATGCTCTGGGCCTTGGCTCCTGGAAAGCCCCAGCTGGGTATGATAAATAAGAGAAATCAAGTCAGCAAGTAACTGCCAACACCCACGCACCTTTCCGTGCATACATCTCAATCAAAACACGGGAGAACATGTACACAAATACTGCCACTGAGAATACTGGCAGTGTTGGGGGTTTTTCTGCTGTCAGCTGTGGTAAGCCTTTCTTAACCGGCAACAAAAAACATTGAAAGATTGGACTTTGGATGCTGAAATTATAAAGCATGAAGAAAAACTTTAGCAGATCTTGAGACTGACTCACAGTATAACCACAAGGATGTAAGCCAGAGTAACAGCATAAAAAGAAGAAACAGGTGCACTTCTGAGTTTCATTGTGTCCTCAAACTTCCTACTATTTTAGAGAAGAGAAATACACTAAAACACACATGTGCACGCCAAGCTGAATGTTTATACGTCCTGAAACCTCTCTCTGAACTTTCTTAACTGATGGTGAAGTTCAAGAGTTCTATAAATCCCATCTGGTCCTAATTTCCAGTGAGGTAAGAACAGCTGCACCACTTGGCCATGGAAGTTGTTTATAAGCGTGTGAGCACTGCTTTTCAGCCGTGCTGATCTATGTAACAAGAGTGGATTTTATTTGTTTAGGTTTGTTAGTATGCAGGCTGCCATCTCTCTAGCTGTTTGAATCAATACTTTGGGAGATATTTCAGCCTTTTTGCTATAATTAACCACCCTCCTCTGTTCTGGGATTGTGGGTTAACCAAGATTAATTTACCTGTTAGTTTTATCAGCATTCTTCCTCCATCAAAGTAGTTTTATAATCCATGTGAACTATATGTCTTATCTGGAAGCACTGATCAGCGCTAAACTGCTGAATCTATCCTTTCTCTTAACAAAATAAGTTGTTTATTGAACCCATAAGAGTATGCCAGGGATGTAGCTACCAAGAGATGATCACACCACTGGGATATCAGAGACACTCAGCAGCATATCCTGCCTCGCTATGCCCCAGGACAGACATTCTCTGTCACACTTTCTCACAGGGGACAGGCAGGCGTAGAGATCTCAGTGAGAAAGGCTCTCACCTGGGTACCCCACCTTTAGGAAATCGTATTTTCTGAAGGAGACTACTTCCTCTATTCATAAAATTCCTGGAATAACACTCAGCATCAGTCTTAGATCCTTTCTGGCTAGTCCCCAGTGGAGACTCAGATTCCAGCATTCAGCTCCCCACCACTGAATACCCCACTCCCCCATCCCAGCAGGACAGTGGAGCAAGGCACTTGTCCGTGTCCCCATGGCACAGCTTTGCCCTCCACAGGCTGCATTGCCTTTCCAAGAGAATGAGAGGCACACTTAGAGGTCTCCATTTGCAGCCTCAACCTATATACGATGTTTGTTCAAACATTCCCAGAGCCATAGACCAGAAAAGAAAGGAAGTAAGGGAACAGCAGGTGCTTAGAGGTGCTGAAAGTTTAGGCCACTTGAAACCTCACTGTTTCTCAGCAGATGGCAAAGATGAGAAATTCCATAAATGCCATTGCACTCTGTTCCAGCTTCACCTTTCACTGAGGTGAAAGTTTCTCCTCCTCAGAGCTATGTTTCTAGTGTTACACCACCAAAGCATCCTCCGGGGACAAGACAATAAAAATCACACTTTCCACGGTCTGTGGTATCTCCACAGACCCAGAGCACCCTTCCTAGAAAGAGCCAGGTGAACAGACTTTACCTGCTTTCCCCTTCCCAAGCAGGGCTCTTCCGTGAGCTCAGTTTCAGCATTTCTTCCTAACCCTATGTGGTGTAACATTTCTGTCTGACCTAACTCCAAGTACTCTTTCCAACTATGATCTCCAGTTCCTATCAAGACAGTCCTGCACAGATGTAAGACTTGCCATTTTTCCTGTGGAGAACTCTGGATAATTTTTTAAAGAAAAAGGGGTTTTTTCTACAAATCCCATTTCTATAGTCATATGACTTAAAAAAAAAAAAAAAAAAAAAAGCCCACAGGTTACAATAGTAAGCTGAAAACAATTACCCAGGAAGATTTAGGGAAAAAAAATTGATTTTTTCAAACTCTTATGCACACCTTTGAGTATGCTTCATGTGGCAACAGATATTTGGGTTTAACACGAGTGCTCTGGAATGTCATTTAAGCCCCTGTGTGCACTTTAATGTTGTTTGGGAAAAATTAAGCACAGACAAATGAAGCATATTCCCTAAAGACCCAGAGGTTCATCCAGCTCTGAATACCCAGTATCCATTCCAAGGAAGCATGGATCTCATGGGATTTCTATCTGCTTAAAGCTAGCCACCTGCTTCACACGTCGTAGTTTATGCCCCACATCACACCTCCTACATCTGACTCAAGACCTCAAAGAGTACTGACTATCTAACCTTACTTTTCTGCCAGGTAAAAAAAACTTCCTGACTGTTAGAGAATAATTTAGCAGGGGGAAAAAAAAGATGGACAAGGTTCTGAGCTATTGTAACGTGGCACAGCTCTCAGGGAATTACCAGCAGATGATCTAACCAGCAGATTACATATTACTGCTCTGATACAATAATCTCTCTGATCTGCCAGAGATAATATTGTGCATCTACTGAAGCACTGCTAATCCATACAGACCCACAGGTGCCTCATGGGAAAAAAAACACTCAAAACATCCCATTGAGAGATGCCTCTGTTTCAAACACATTGTTTTGCCCCCCTTTTTCTGGAGTTGCCTTGCTATCAGGGCTACCCATAGGAATAAAAAGGATCTTTTTGCACTTTTAAAATGTATTATAGCTAGAAAACTTTGTAATCCTGCTGCAATTCTGATTTCTGTTTCCCCGTTATCTTTTCAATTCATTAAATACGTAAAGGAACACTTTCTTTCCTACTAGAGCTGTGCTTGAGGAAAGAAAGTAGGAAATGCCACACACTAAACCTCCAAGTCCAGATTCCTCCCTAGTTCTGACACCACTCAATTCAGCTAAGATAGATCAGAGAAAGGATAGGACCCACACTGTTGCAAGAATTTGGGATTCTTCCTTGAAGTGTTGGATTTGCCACCAAAAATCTGCTTTCCCATCTAAAATGCCACGTGTGTGTCCCAGATATTTGCAAACATCCTCTCTCTTCTCCGTGGCTGCAACCTTTTCCTAATGTGTGGCCTCCACAACGCTGTACAACCTCCACTTGGCTTTCTACTAAGCTTCCCCTGGAGGCTTCCTGACCCACCTCTCTTGACACCAGGAAAGCAAACAACAAAAATGCTGTGTCAGAAATCACAGTCGTTCATCTCTCCCCACTTTCTCTGATGAAAATGGAAAAGCGGGAATAAATATTGGTGGGAAAGCCTGCTCTATCTACTCTTCTGCCACAAACCTCAATCACAGCAACACTTTGTGTTTTCTTAAAAGCTCATGTTCGAGCTAAATGATTACATGGTGACCTCAGTTTTCACTGAAAAGCAAAATTTTAAAAGTCCAAACAATGAAATCTTAAAAGAAATTAAAAATAAAAATTTTTAAAAAAACCAAAAAACAAAAAACAAAAATAACCACCAAAAAGAGGTCTTCAGAGTCCTAGATTCAAGTTCTACAGTCTCTCAAATCACAGTATATCCTGAGAAAGTGGTATGACAAGGCCCAAAGAAACTAAAATATTAGTTCACCTATAAAATCTCAACATTCTTAGGTCAGTCTCATGTTTGGTGAAGAGTGGAACTACGTGTGAATTTTGAAAGCATGAGTTTGATTGAGCTCCTCTCCCTTAGCTGCAGGACACTGCCTACTCCTCCTTTCTTCCAGCAAGTGAACCCAAGTGCCAGCACACGATTCCCACATTGTTTCCAGAGTGCTGCTGCACACTGTGGCTTGCACCCAAGAAGGAAGGCAGCTCTGTGACATAAGAATGCAGTTACTGAAAGCAGCAGGACAGAATATTGAACGCATTGATAACAGAGGTTTGATTTTCTTTTCTGCCTATTCCTAGAGCTTAGCCAGAATACTGCACATTCTCACTTTGCCTCTTTGCTTAACCAGACCACGATTTTTGCAGTTGTTCATTAAACTACCTACCAATATTGAAACAATTCTAACAGCAAAGGCTTTAAACCCACCTCCATTGGCTCCTCTCCCCCTTTGGTTTGATTGTCGCCAACCTCTCCACTCTCATAATTGCTGCTCTTCTCAACCCACAGTTCTGATTTTTCTACAGTCAGACGTAGCTGATCAAGATCAGCCTTGATTTGCTTGTAGTTATCCACGTCTTGATTGGACACCAGCAACTGAACCTGGAAATAGAGGAAATTGTAAAGCTATTACAGCAGTAGCACCAGCACTTATGGCTGGGTAATTTGCTTGACAGTTCCTATTCCAAGCCTCTCTTTTCAGGTGCTTTATGCAACCTTCCCTATGCAATCAAAACATGGCACACAGAGGCTTTTAGCCCCCATTCATCAAAAACCTTTAACGGAGCCAGAGGCTGTAGTTGCCCAAAACAGGATAGTCACAACATTCACAACAGCCTCTCCCCTTCTTGAATACACTGCCAAACATTTTCAGCACAAGCAGATTTACAGCCTCTTGGGTTCTGTGCAGAGTGAGCTCTGATGCACTGATCATGATCCTCATGGCATTAAAACAATAGTTACACACTATCAAAGCAGCAGTTAGAAATAGCTAATGCTTCAGAACTGTACTTCATAAGAAAAAGAAAAAAGAAGGATGATATGACAAGGAATCAGGGCATCCAAAGAAAAGTCAGAATGGCCAGCAGTTTTAATGATCACCTACACCACCACAATCAAATATTGAAAAATAACAGACTTTTACACTGTTAGGCCAGCTTAGAAAAACTTTTTGAATACAGCTGACAAACTGACTTTCAGGTTCACAGAATTTCTCACCATCTGAGTGCCTGCCATTTATTAAGATTAATCTCATTTTTTCCTTTTTCTGTACTGCTCAGATAATGCTCTCTGTTCTCCCAAGATTATTAATGAAGATAATAATCAAAAAACTAACAGTAATCTTTACAGTGAATTAATAAACACTATTAAGAAATCATACTTATGTAAAAGATTATGGGTCACTCACAACACTGATAGGGATGTTCTTTCTAAAACCCTGTTACATCCAGGCAAATATTCACTATTTTGTAATATAAAGTTTTCATCATAATCATCTCTCTTGGCTTGGAAAAGCCTTGCTATTTCACAGAATTTATAAACACTGCTTATCTGTAGACATTCTTATTCCATGTTCTGTACAGTCTTTTCTGTTTATTTCTCAATTAGCCTTTTCCATCCTTCACAAAAACATGTTAAGCAACTCAGTCCTTGCTTACCTGGGAATAACATCTATTTATGCAACTAACCAGCACAGCCTAACTTTAAATACCTGGTGGGAGGCCATTATGCTGCACAACAAAAACATTAAACAAAAGCTTTTCAGGTCTTTATCATTCATCTGTTTCTACAGGAGAGAAACCTCCCCATCTTACATAACGATGAGACAACACGCTAGCAAGCTCCTGAAATAAGCATCAGATGTTCTTATCAACATATGTTAGAAAGGGTTGCGTAACAGCGACAGCCCTGTCATGCAGCCCCATGACATCAGATCTCCCCATCCTAATCCACTGACACATGGAGGCTGCACATGCAGGGAAAGAATACAGAGGCAGAGGATAAAAGCTGAAAGCAGGCTTGGCTCTGTTGCTGCCTTCCTGCTCTTTGGGCATGGATCAGGCAGGGGAGCACTGTGCAGACACCTGAATTAGAAGGGGAAGCAGCAGGTGAGTAACAGCAGAGCTTTATACCTGGCCTAAGTGGCCCTGAAGGCAGGGGAGCCTTGCTGCTGGCTCGGGGACATAGCTTGCCAAACGTGAGGCACTGGCCCTGTCCCTGAGAGATCACTGTGAGAGGCTCACCACGGACCTACATCTTCCCTAATGGATGCAATGCCAGAAAGAACTATTTCTGGGGGCACAGAGCTATAATATACACCAGCACATGTGGCCAAAGAAGGCTGCTGATGCTGGGCCTCTAAGGAAATCAGTCAGGCAACAAACAGCAATTTCAGTGGCAGAGCAGCCTTTGCAAAGGCTCCCTGCCTTCCGTTTGCTGGGATAACCCTCTGCCCATCCATACCTGTTTGAATGCTTGCAGAACCTCTGCTCTCTGGCTGAAGTGCTTGAACAGCAGGTGCAGAGCCCCTGAGAGCAGCGGGGGGTAGTCGTGCATGATGAGGTGAATGAGGACCCGTAAAAAAGTTCGGCCCCCTTCATCATCAAGCTGAACTGCATTCTTCTCCTTTCTGCAACAGAAATGTGCGGGAAAGGACCAAATAAAGTAAAGTAAATCAGAAAAAAATAAAAGCTTTTGAGATAAATATGCCTCTACACACAATCTTCACTTGACCGAGCTCTTAAAATCAAAACAAATACACTGCAGGAAGGAAACTGTAAGTATCACTTTAACATATTTTATAAGGACTTCTATCCCACAGTTGTGTGCTGTTGCAGCAATCTTGTAGCAGAATGGACATTATGGAACAAAAGTAAGTCATCTATGAAATGTGTCAGACATTGTGATTAAAATCTATATTGCAAAAACATTCATTTATGTCTTGGATAAGTTGAGCCAGGCTCATCCCCAATTCAAATTAAATGAAGTAAACCGCATTTCATCAGAGATTAATTTGACCCTTTCCTTTTCACTCCTTCCCTTTCCAGCTGCTATTAAAATTTCATTTAAGAAAAAATAAGATAAAAAATAGCAAGAATTGCCAAAAGCATCACATTTCTGGAATCATATTCATAATGTGGAACGGCAGAAAGCAGATTTACACTTAACATACCAAAGCAGAAATAATGTTTCCAAGAAACCATTCAGTCCCTCTGTTCATATTAAAGATGCAGATGCCAAGGGCTATGTGTTGTTTTACATTATGGGAGTTCAGGGAGAGGCCTGGAGGCATTGCTTGTGCTGGTAAAGATTGAGAATGCATGAGGGACCGAGAGAGGAAAGATCACAGTGCCCATATTGCGGATTCTTCTCCTTAGCTCCAAGAAAAACTTTAAAGTCTACGGCCTTGTCTAAATGGAATTAATTTTTACTGGTATAATTATAATTATACCCATAAAATTAAACCAATATAGTGATAATGGCAATAAGTCTCCAGTGTGAGTGTTTTCCGTGGGTTTTTTTTCTGCTCACAGCATAGATGAAATCCCTTCCAAAACTCTGCAAGCATAACATGGGATCTACAGGCCTCTGCTGGTCCAGGAAATCATGGCAAGTGGTCCACTCCTGATCCGAGGAGTCATGGGAGAGATTAGTATTGACACAATTTTCCCAATGAGTTTGAACACCAAGTGCAATGACAAGAAGTCATGTGGCCTGCGAGAAATACTGAGGGACTGCTGCCATAAGGCACAGCAGGAAAAAGGCTTTTTTCAGCACCCATGTGAGGCATTATAAGATAAATAGATAATTCATCTAGTTTAGCCCAATACACCTGTACACCATTCCCCATCTGCCTTTGGGAACATGACAAAAACTTTCTCCCAACTCTCATATAACTAAGAGGGTGGTCACATCCAATCCCACAGCCATCCAGACCGGCTGGGCTCTTTGACTGAAATCCAGGCACATCTTTCCTGGCACATTTCTGTTCAAGTATGGCTTATGCAATAATAAGCAGGCAAAGGAAGAGAAAGGGCTATGAAAACAAGCACAGAATAAACAGATTGCCATGAGAAATATCAATGTGAACAAATATATATATATATGAGTGTATACCCATAGAGGTAAAACTTCAGAGAATGTACCTGCCAGCAAACATGGTTTCAGCCTGAGCTGCAATTTCATCTATGTCAGGAACAATTGCTGGGGAAAAAAAAAAGGAGAAGAAAAAATTTTAAAATAAAAGAAAAAAAACCAGCAGTCACTGTTTAATGTGCACGGGAAAATGGAGTTCTGCTCCTCTTTAAAGCAGATGGTAGCAAGTAAAGGTCTAACTAGTCATTCCCCAACTAGGCAAAATCCACTTTCTGCAAGAGTAGCAGAGAACAAACAGGATATGGGGCAGAATAAAATTGTGTATTATGACTCCAGAGGAAGAGAATTGTAATGACCAACTAGGCCACTTGGTGCTAGGAGCTGTACTAGCCACCAGCAGTGACCCACAAATGACAGAGATTATCAGACTTTTACAGTTTTTGTTACATGAGCTGTCCCCAACAAAGCAAATACATGAACTTTAGAATATCTGCCATGAAACAAATTGTTTACCACTCCCTTATTTTGCTTTAGAAGGGCTTTAATATATCTTAGGACTTTAGTACCCTTGTATTATACATGTGCCCACCTGCAACTAGAGTCTCCCCTGCTTGCAGGTGTTCACACAGACCTTTTGGGCACTTCTTGTGTGCATGGGAAGGCTCCCTGGGAAGCCAAATCATTCCTGTACCACGTTCACCTCACTTAAACCTGTCCTCATCCATCCCCAACAATTCACTATGATCCACCCTCTACTCCATTTGCCACTGTGCGGTGTTTTGGGAAGAGCACCAAAAAAAGAACAGAATATCACAGTGGGGAAAAACTAATCACTTTTTTGTTAGAGGAGAACAGTCCAGCAAAACAAATTTTGTGGAATTCCTTAGAACTTTTATTTTTTCAGAAGCTTTTCAACTTACAGCAGCCTGTGTCTTTCTGGTGTAGTTAAGCTCATTGTTTGCAGTCGCCTACCCAGAATTATTTTGCACTGAAAGAAAACAGCAAGGTTTACCTGAGGCAGTCCCTGATGTGTCAGGTGGGGATGATGTAGAGCAATCAACATTTTCAGAGTTTTCCCCAAACTCTCTCTTATAGATGGACAGCATGTAGGATATTCTGTAGTCCAGTCTAACACTGAGAATAAACTTCAAGAAAAAAGAAAAGTGAAGTAAATTAATTAAAGTCCACTACGAAAAAGCAATCCATTTACACTCACCAGTTTTCTGTGATTTCTTTCTTTCCCCTGCCCATCCTGAGACATGCTGAACTCTGCCCTATGGATTGCTGAGTACCAAGAAGCAGACTGTATGTCGCCAGGGGCTCCAACGCACTGCCTTGTTCTCACTGCCTGTGAGCCAGATCAGAACCTTCAAACTGACACCAAGTATTTCACATTTCAGCCGGACTTCCAATGCCCCAGGAAGGTAAGAAGTGGAGTGGGGTAGAGGGCAAGCACAACAGACTAAAGGCTCACCCTCTCAGATGCCTGACAAGTGCCCTTTTGTTCTTCAGCTGCGAAACTGGAAATTCATACAGGGAAAATCCTAATTCAGAGCTGGAAGTGCTGCTTTTATATTGGAACAGTGAGGAAATAACTAGGCTGGAAGCATTAGTACCAAATTAAGGACTGACACTTATACCCATGGATGCTTCTTACCCACAAGCACATAATCAAACACCTCTAAGATCATTTAACATATTTTACAACCAGTAGGGATAAAAGAGATATGCTGAGTTTCCATGGCTGAGGCGACAGGTGATCTGAAGGGTGACTTAGCAAATGGTGGCAACCTGTTTCTTTGATCCACAGCTAAAGTCAACATGCTTCCCAGGCCCACTGTAATAGGATTTGTCTGTTTTGGTTCTGTGATAACCAATACCCTAGCACTGTATAAGGAAGGTTTTTAAAAATAAAAACTTCCCAAGTCCACACATAGTCAACTAAGTCTATCAGACTATCTCTTTAATTCTGGCTGAGGGCAGAAAAGAAACTCATAAGTTAAAAAGTCTTTACTTAAAGCAATAGGAAGATATGTTGAGAATTAAATTACTATAAATTGAAATATTTCTGAGAATAGAATAGCTTTAATCACCATTGTACTTGCTGTGCACGTTAGTACAATAAATCTAAAATATTCTTACTCGCCTTTGAGACTAATAACACAGTAATGAAAGGTAACATGATTTAAATTAATCCTTCCTCATTGATTTTAAATAAAACTGAATTATTTTGTATTTCTTGTGGGCTAGGATCATATAGATGCACATTTACTGCCATTCACCCAGCATATAACAACTTGCTTATCTGAATTGATTTGACCACATGACTAATCCTTAACTAACCAACCACAGATTAAGTAACAAATTAGGATTAAGCACTCTCCAGTCCTGGGTGCTATGGCACTGAATGTGCTGTGAAAAAGGGAAGGATGAGACAAAATGTGATTCCCTCAGGGAATGCACAGGCCAAGGTCCTGGAATCATCCTCCTAGGCATCGACCAGAAAAGCAATGTATGGAGAGAAATTTAGTTATTAAAAAATAAAAAGGAGAAGCACGACACATGAATGGTGTTATTTAGGCCATATAACTTTGTAACACTCTGTCTTTCACTGTAAGTTTTAAACTAAAGGAACCCTGGAACTTTCAAAGAATGCGGTATATTCTAACAATTGATAGCCTTTCAGATGACAAGTGATTAGAGTCATCGAAATCATTTATGAGCAGTAAGAACAAATGGAATCCTTCAAAAGTCACATTGGTACCAACAAATCCAGAGAATTTATAGAAAACACCAAAACATTCCTTCAGGGCCTAAGTATTGCAGAAGCCAGGATTGGATACACAGAGCAGACATGTGCCACTTCCCTTATTGACAGCAAAAACTGCATCTCAGGAGGCAGCCTGGTGCCACACAGCCTGGCAGGGCAGCTGGGAGAAAATCCCAGCAGCCCACGGACTGTTCTCAGCCCAACTGCGGAAATCTGAAATGCACCTCAGAAGTGCACAGCCTCACCCAGCTTCAGCGGGGCCAGTTCTGCCCTTCATCCATCTGCTGCTGCAGAGGGGTCAAATGTTTCCATCAGCCAACTACCCCACGTAAACTGAGTGTTAAACAAACGGGAAACACGCATGCTGTCTTCAGGAAACATTGGTGAGGCAGATCAGAGGACAAGTTCTGGCATTTCACAGTTACAGTGAAAAAGTTTCTGCAGCAACTCGTTCCTTTAAAAGTGAGGTTGAAACTGTTCCCTTTTGGCTGGTTTGTGGGTTCCAGTCCCACCTGGGTCACCAGAAAACTGTTGTTTTTTGGCTGGTCTTAGAATTATGAGGTAGATACAGTTAAAGGGCTAAAAGGGTTTTACTTTGGTATTTTAATAGGATTTTAGGTGCACCGTTTTTTAAAGGTGGAACACGTTGAGATGCACCTCTGTATAATGTGTATAGAATCTTATAGACCTTGCAAATTAGTATATCTGTCTAGAATCTCCCAATAAGAAACTTAATAAATGAAGGGATGTCCCCTTATTCTAAAGAAACCCACCCTAGAGCCCAGTTTACAAAATACATTCCAGAGAGGTTTCAACCAAGGTTGAAACCTCAAGTTTTTGATAGAATAGAGCTTTCTGGACTCTTACTGTGAATGTTTGGTCTTTCTGCCTTGCAGAACATCGTAACTAAGCTAGAATGTCAGACTACAAAAATTACAAGCACGTAGGCTAAAGGAACAGCAAATATATAAAAAGATACAGAAAATAGATAAAAAAGAAGAGGCAAAAATCTTCAAGCATCATTACAACAGGGTGGGGACCACAACTGTACAATACAAAGGAGTATTCTTCCTCACATTGAAGAGTTGTTTCTAAAATGAGCAGCCCAGTGAATAGTAAGAAAGCAGGTAACAGAACTTGGCACTATGTAAGTAAAGAAGCGTGAAATGACTGCTATGCAATACTCCACCCCTCGTTATTACCTGCAAAATCTCAATGATTTTCAGTTTGGTGTCCATTACGATCACATCTTCGCTGTCTGCAGTGCTGGCTTGCTTGCTTGGGTGAATGCTTGGCTGCATGTCAGGGGTACTGATGGGAAATACAGACCCTCTGCTCAGCACCATTTGGGTCATCATCTCTCCTACCCCGTGGATGGTCCTCATGACATTGTTTCCTATGCATTAAACAAAAGCACAGACATATTTGCTGTGAGTAAAGATTGTTTACAAAGCTGTCTATCACACACACACCCATGTTGTCAAACCCCTTTCCAGTCTCAACAGGCATACTGAAAAAGAAGCCCTCAATTCCTGAATTCATTCAAATTACCCAATTAGGCAGAAATTTTCTACACTGATTTTCCAAGACATCATTCCTTACAGGTCAACAGATGGTAAATATGCCAAAATATTTCCAGAGTTCTGTTAACATGTTCAACAAATGATAAAAAGTAGAGCTAAAGAAATCTCACCCATTCCTTTGCCTGAAGGTATATTATCCACATCTAAGATAATTTCTTAAAGAGATTTGCTTAACCTGTTTTTAAGAACATTTGCAAACTAAGTGCTGCATATCCAGTATTACACGGCATTCCTTGGCAAGAAATTCCAGTACCTATGTTTATCCTTAGAAAACTTCCATTGGTATTTCATTAATACCATCTATTGCTGCAATTTGTAGACAGATGGGAGGAGCTCATTTTCCAGGCCTGCTCCCACTGCTGTCTATTCTGACTGAACATAACATATGTGCTTGACAGCAAGGTTGCCTTTGGCGATGCAGAAGCTGGAAGGAGATTATCCAGGCATCTTATGTGTCACACTGAGAGAAAGTGAAGAGATGAGGCTGTGCCAGTGTGATCAATCTCTGTACGCTCTTCAAATGATAGGCCACAACCCAAACCCAAGTGGCACAGCCAGCCAACCATCCCCCTCCAAAAAAAGTCCCAGGAGAATGCCAGGCCTGAAGGCTGTCCTGAAGGTCAAACTAATGTCTGTAATCACAGTGCCCTTTGTAAGCTATTCATGAGGGAAAAAATTATTTACACTTTTGTGGTAAAACCTTTATCCAGTCTGGTTGCAATGGTACCTGTCACTGATGCCCCTTCAGCAAAATCTACCAAGAAATACCATCTGTTCCCATAGATTATACTGGTCTTTATAGTGAATTTTGATGGGGAAAGCATCTCAGTGAATCAGTGACCTCCTTGCAAAGGTGGGGAGAGGAAAGGATGGGAATATCGTCCTACCTACCAACATGACTTAGCTTCCTTTCTTGCAAAGCACAGATAGGAACTGATGGGGAAAGGAAAGGAATGACAGCATCTCTTCACAGGAAGAGTGCCAAGATCCAGACTACCTTAAAGGCAAAGAAAAGACTGGAGGAAATGCAGCTTTGCTGAGAGAAGCCTGAATAGTTCTTGTCGACCTTTTAGTACACTTTAATCACCATGCCACGCCCAACTTTTGCTCACACTGAAGAGACCCTCTTCCCAGATAATCTGCTGTAAAAAGACAAGGCTGAGATTTTATTTTGTTAGCAAAATTCTCCTCTTATTCCCTTCTTTCTTCAATCCATATAGCTCAACTACTGCATGTAGGGAAAGAGGATGCCTTCAGCCCTGACTTTAAAAGGGAAACGCACAAGGAGTTTGCTTTTTCAAAGTGAATGAGGCAGATTATTGTGAGGTTTAAGCTCCCATTCGGCATCTGGTCTGGTGTGCAATCACTCTGAATCAGTCTTTTGAAAATAATACTTCAAGTCCCTACAAAGGAGAGGGGGAAAATGTACTGATCTTGCATGATGTTAGGGGAAAAAAACCTAGAAGTCAAACTATGGGCTGGATCCTCAATTAGGCAGCCACAGAAAGTTCTAACTGCTTACACCGGCATAAAGCAAATAAAATCATCCCAAATACCCTTGAAAATGCTGTGTTTCCCTTTCAAATCAAATAAAACAGCATGGGAATAACATAGGATGGATTTTTCTCTCTCTCTCCCACTCCCCAACCCCTTTCTCCCAATGTGCTAACCAAGTATTTGCACCAGCCACCCCTCGGGGCACCTGTGCAAAGCTACAGTACTACGTGAAGGACCTTCAACCCTTAAAGTACCTTTGAACTGACTTTGTGCATCTTCTTCATCTTCAAACCCTGAAATAAATGACATCATTCATCTCATTCTATCCTTAATGCTGACAGATAAACCCACAACCAGACCTGCAGCTTGAGTGGTTATATCATGGCTGATAACACACCAGTTAAGAAATTACCATAGTCTCCCACAACATTGTTTCTAAATCCCTTCTGCTCAGCTGTGCAGAGGGAAATACAAATAGAGGGCATTTGGAAAGCTCAGGAATTCTTTGAAAAACAACTTCAGTCAATGGGGTTAATGATAACGAAACCACTAAAGTCTAAGACAAGTCCAGAATATATTCTTCTCAAAAACAAGATACAACTGCAGTTCATCCCAAATGAGGCAGAAGAATTCCACTTCGTCTTGAAAAGTTCCTGCTCACCCTTCAAGACTGAAGTTCATTCGGTGTAAAGCAAACAAAAAAGTTAGTGTCTTGTGGACAAGAAGTGTGTGGGCCTCATGTTCTTGGAGAAAGAAAGCTGGGATTTTGCCCAGACCATATCTTGCTTATTTCTCAGCTGTTACTGGGGTGCTGCACAGGCATGGCAGGGGATGGGATTCAACTCCTTCCGTAACCAAGGAATTAGTCTCTCTCTCTCTCTGCATCTCAAGGCAACCTCCATAAATGAGTAGACCACCTTTTCCACCTCAAGAAAGGACAGTGAGAGGCCTGCAATAGCAAAGACTGCAAGGCACTTGGAGAATGTGATACTGAAGCCTAGAAAAGCATCTAGGAAATAAAGAGAAATGAGGTGACTGCTGTCCTTTCCTGTTACCCTCAGAACCCCAGTGGTCAAAGGTGGCACAAACCAGTGAGAGGCAGCCATGAAGCTGCTCCCAACAGCATCAGTAATAAGGATAAACCCTCTGTCCACAACAGTCCTTCGCTATTGACCTTCATGCAACTGATCTCAAGAGCTAAAGGTGGGAAAGAAAAGGAGGATTAGGGTGGTACTTATTATCTCTGCCATTTCAAATAGCATTGCATTAATGCATAGGAAAGGATTTTAGAAAGAGGAAAGTCTACTTAATCCAGTTCAGTATTTACAGCTGAAATGGGTAGTGATTCAATACTGGATTATTCCTGTCAATAACAGCAGTGAGACAAGGTGTCATCTTAGAAAACTTTTTAACTAACTGCCTGATGCTGACTATAATTTTCAGTTTATTCAGAGCAGGATTGGGAAGAACATTCCCAGGGTTAAAATGCTGCAGCAACTCAGCATTTCAGCATTTCTTTTCAGGCAAGGTATTTCAACAACAATATTTTGTAGGGTGCTGATGAAATGCAATCCTCTCCAAGGAGCAGACAGCAGTCAAGCAGCACATCCATGGATGGCAGTGAAGCAGCAGATGTGTCTGAACGCTGAGAGGAGCTGATCTACTCCATGAAAGAAGCCATGGGGATCATTCAGTGCAGTGGATCTCTTCCAGAAGATCCCCCAGCAATCAGCACTCGTGATGCTCAGTGTTATCTGTCCAGCCTCGGAAGCCTGGACCGTGTTAAGCATGGATTTAAATCTGTCACTCACAAACACAAGGGGCAGCACCAGTCTTGCTCGAACACAGTTATCCCAGCAGGGAAGGGTGTGCATCCCTGAGGTGAGGCACGCAGGAAGGTTACTGCAGCTTAAAAAGGGACTGGCTCCCTGTCAGCTAAGCCTGCAACAAGGCAAGACAAAATGCGCTGGCTCAATAAAAGAGATTTAAGTTCTTAGTACATGTGCACACAATGACTAAAATAAGGGAGCTCTGATCTTAGTCACATCTCCAAAGTGCTTCCTGAATACCAATGACCAAGGAAAAATTAACTTACTGCCTCAGCTAGTTAACTGAGCTAAATCAGGAGAGAGAGCAAGTAGATGTGAACCCTGATTACTTTTATGTGCACTTTGCTAGAGATAAGTGAAGAGAAGCCTGAGCTGTGCCTCCATGTGGTACTGCCACCCTTAACCTGCTGACCTCATCTTTGGCTGTTTTCTTTGAGGTCAAGGTGCTAACATTTATACAGAGCTGTGAAGCAAGGCGGGGAGAGAACAGTCCTTGCAATGTTGTACGGTGCTAATGTGTGCAACCAACCACTTCTCTCAGCAGCAGACTGCTGCAAAAGTGCTCAGAGCAGTGACTGACCAACAGAGGGAAAGAAAACGAGCAAATCTCCTTGAATTTTTTTCCAATTTTCCCTTCTTCTCTCTTTCTCCCTCTGCCAAGACAAGTCAGTTGCCAAAAACCTTCCATAAGCAGTGGACCCATTAGAAATGTCTCCTGCTGAATGCACAGTCTCAACAAAATTAGTCAATGGAAGAGTGAATTCTCTACGCGCAAGTGGTAATTTAAAGGAGCTGCAGATTGACAGACACTGAAAGAAGAGGAAAGAAGAGAATGCTTGTCATGTTCTGAATAGACAACTGTGCATCTCCTTTTCATTACTTTTTATTACAGTGATCACAACTTCCTAATGAGTATCAGTTTCTGTCACAAAACTGTAGCACATAATCTCATACAATTTGGCACGATTGACAACACAGCGGCCTCTCTGAGAAGAAAGGCTTTTCAGAGGAGTCAATTATGGGAAAAAAATAACAACCACCCAAGTAATCGAAACAGGGGATAATTTGACACTTCATTTTCTACATAAACATATTTTCTTGATAAGTCATTTACTGGTTGCACGAATTCTAAAAGCAGAATATAAAAGTAAACAACAATCTGTTATGCAATACAGTATGGATGGTAAGTGACAAAATACCATATTCAGTAAGAAAAACAACTGTCAAAGGCAGCTGGCAATTCATGCCTTTTCTTCCAATTGTTCCCAGCCCATTGCTATGGAGCATCCTCAGTTTGCTCCCCAGGACCCACAGAATTTTGGGTATTTCACATGCAGTGCAGAGAACCGTGTGGAAGCTGAGGGTGAATACGCAATGGAAGCCTCAAAGGCCAGCAGATCCCCTGAGAGCCAGCAGTCCTCTGCTCCACAGAAATCCCCAAGATGCCAGGGAACCAACATAGAGCCTTGTTAATTTTAAAATTTCCTACAGGCATCTGATCTGGTCTCCAGTTGCCAGCGAGGGACAAAGCCTGCTCTTACTAACGTTGCTTTTTAGCCATCCTCAACCCAGAGAGACGAAAGATGGATTCCTAGGACTCAGTTTTCAAAAGTGCTCAGCTATTTTTAGTTTGAGCTGTTTTCCACAGTGCTCATCTCCCTACACAGAAATTTTAAAAGTGCCCATGTTTTCAAAAGGATTTTAACACCCAGCAGCTTTCATTAAGGACTGGACAAGCTAGATGCTCAATGCTTCTGGAAATGAAGTGCCTAAATGGGAGTTTGCCATATAGACTCATAAACTGGTTTGGGTTGGAAGGGACCTTAGAGATCACCCAGCTCCAAGCCCTACTATGGTAGGGACACCTTCCACTGTCCCAGGCTGCTCAGAGCCCCATCCAGCCTGGCCTGGAACACTGCCAGGGATCCAGGGGCAGCCACAGCTTCTCTGGGCACCTGTGCCAGGGCCTCACCACCCTCACAGGGAAGAATTTCTTCCTAATATCCAACCTAAACCTCCCCTCTGTCAGTGAAGCCATTCTCCTTGTCATTCCATACCCTTGGAGTAAATAGTCCCTTGCCATCTTTCTTGTAGGTTCCCTTTAGGTACTGAAAGGTCTGATCAGATCTTCAGGAAATCTGTTAATGACCAGAAAAGACAAATGTACATGCATCCACTACCCCAAAAACCTTGATTAACCTGTCCATAAAAATCATATACATTATTCAATCTGGCTTACAAAAAAAAAAANTGACCAGACACACTTGTATGTTAGTTTTTTGCTGCCAATTCCACTAGTTCGGGCCAATTCTGCTCCTGGCGTGTGGCGAATGAAGGGGAAAAAAGAGAAAAAAAAAAAAAAAAAAAAAAAAAAAAAGAGGAGGTGGGGGGAAGAAATCAAAGGTTTTGCAAAAATGTACCAATTCTCACATGGTCTATGTAGTTCTTAAATTATAGAAACAATTCTCTGATGTCATCAAACCTGAGCTTCCTTTTGATTAGGACACCTGGCACTTCAGCCAAAACCAGCACACGGGACCTTGTCCTAACCCACGTGTCAGTGTCGGTGCGTTCAGCCAGCTTTTAAGGCTGTACTTGGAACAGCAAGACTCCAAATGTCCTTGGCTTGGTGGATTTCAGTGAGAGCTCTGCTATTGCTCCACCAACAGCTTCCTAAAGAAAGCTTCGGTGCCATCTTAAAGCACACAACACCACCAGTCCTCAGGGATCCTCTGGCAGGGAAGCACATGTGCAGAAATGTCTAAACACCAAGGGCAAGATTAAGAATCCAATGGTAGCTTTAGCTCTACATTTCTTTGCTCATTTGGCTACATTGCTTCATGCAATTTAATTTTTATGCATGAAAAGTTACAGCCATTTTAAGGACATATAATAACAACACTTCAGTACCTAAAGGAACACATTTTATTTCAAACTCATTAGAGCTGTATATTATTTGCCAGAAGCATTAAAGCCTTACAGCTCGGTTTGTGAAAGAGGTATTAATTTTTACAGGTTTTCTACAGAATTTGTTCATAAAGACTTCAGAATCTACCATTATCAGGCCAAGAATCACACTTTATGTCTTCATGAAACCATTTTTCATCTCTCAGTAACTAGCTGACCTCCAGTAAGGCTCACAGAAAATCTAATGCACGGGATTAAGGACACATGGTGAGGTATCACTTCTCTATTTTGCAGTCCTCAGAAGCAATGAGGCAAAACAAAGGAAAAAACATGCAATATGCCATGCACATACATTTGGTCCCCAGCCCTAGAGTGAATCTGGCCACTCCAGCCTGCACTGAGCCACAGCATATGCACAAGCCCTCCCTTTATATATACAAACTCTCAGCTGCCCAGCCATGGTGAAACTCCACCAAACTTCACTTTCTCCTGACATTCTACAGGTTCTGGGGTTTTTGCCTATCCCCCAAACCACACAGCAGTGTCAAGAATGGCTTTCATGCCACGGACATTAGTCAAAGGAAAAAACACAAACATCAGCATGCTGGCCTTGAGGGTAAAATGCACCATGGGAATCAAGTCTCCCAGCTGTGTTACATCTGCAAGACAGATATTGATTCCTAGAAGAGCAATGGTCTCTGGAATCCCATTAATGCACAGGTCTTACGATTAGGGAAAGAATAAGGGGGAAAGAGAAATGGTTCATGCCACAGAATTAAGCCCTCAGACTGACTTCCCCTTTGGTCTGGCAATACCCAGCACTGAACAGCAGTTTCTGCTCTGTAGACAACTGCGACTAACACAGTTAAATTTCCTAAGGGTTAAATCTTTTTCCTCCTCTTATAACCCTTCTTTTCTTGTAAACTGCTGGTATAAATTATTGTTCCGGTCTGCCAGGCAGCCACTGCCTCGTTAGCCCTGCTAATCAAAGTATGCCTCAAAGAAGATACTGCAAATTGTTAACTAGACAAAAGTGCAGGTAACAGATACAGATGCAAGGCTGAGAAACAATACAGTAATTTCTAATAGTGTTGGATGAAATCTGGTCCTTCTTGGTCACATAGGTACCACAGAAAAGGCAGGTCCAGCCTCGCTCTCAACCCTGTCCTAGAAGTGGCCTCACTGGTGCTTCCCATCACTGTGCACCTCTACTCGCAGCCAAAAGGGCTGCAAGAAAACATCACCCCACTCCTTGCTCAGCTGGAGCTGAGGGACTGGGGACACTCCTGGGGTGTGTCACAGCAACAGGAGCTGGGACAAGAGTCCCCTGACACACAGAGACAGCAGCACTCCTTTGCAGAGAGAAGGTAGCAGAGCTCAGCAGCGCTGGGGACTCCAGGAGAGGGCGAGGCCGTCCCTGCTGTGCCCCCTGGGAGGGTGGGATCGTCCGTCCCTTGGGTCTGCAGGAGGAACATGCCACCAGGCACAGCAGGGAGGAGCTGGAATGTTTGACCACCGTTTGGAACAAGTATAAAGAGGCATCTCTTGAGGCAGATACGGGCATTCAATGTGAGAATCACATTCTCACATTCAACGTGAGAATCACAGAGGTGGGAGCAATTTAAGCTTATTATGGGCAGATTTTAAAACCTGTTTTTTCAAAGAGGCTGAGCAAAGGAAACCAAAAGACTGTCACTGATGTCAGTGGACGCTGGCTCAGGAAAATTGTTGTGCTCCTGAGGGACAGACACACCCTGCAGATAACCCAGGTCTGTGTCACTGAGGGCTTTTTCAGCTGGTGCCCAGCACTGGGAACTGCATCCCAAGACACATGGAGCTTAATGTCAAGGATGTATTTCCTGGCATGTCATTATCCTCCTTCCCAAACAACATTAACTAAACAGCACTGAGCTGCATGGCAAATATGTAGCTTACCTGCTCCTACTACCATGTTGCTTCCTCCTTCAGACCTGGCATAGGTTGTAGTTGCATGGTTTGACTAAAATCAGCTATTTGAAAGAGCAAATAGCACCTAAAGAAAGATGTGCATTTTAATTTACAGAGAATAAATTAGCAGTATTGGACAAGGCAGATTGGCTCCTTACTCTGGAATGATACAGCAGGGTGCACTTACTAGGAAAGCAATGACTTTACCTTTTAATTAAAACAGCAAGAGATTATAATGTTCTTAGAAGGTGCCAGAATGACAGCACTACTAAATGAAATTCTCATTTTCTCCTTAAGAAAAAATAGAAGCCTCTTTAGGATACAGGTATATTTTGTATACCCCATATATTTTTTTAGAATCTAAAAGGGGAAAAAATATAAACAGAAAACAGCCTCAAATATCCACAAAGATAATTCAAAGTTAAGATACACTGACTGAAACAAAAAAAGCAGCTGGTTGCAAGATTTTCAAGTCAATTCATTTTTAGGGTGAAATCTAGATAAGAAGCATTTCCAAAAATATGCATCCTTACTTTTTACAGGATCTTATCTCATAAATGTTTCTAAGCCAACTTTCCCCAATCTGTCTTCATCAAATAAGGTCACGCATGAAAACTACATGCACATTAATTTAACTCTGGTTAAAGAAACTCATAGTGGCATTAAAATTAAGCTTTCTAAAGGAGGTAAGGCTTAACGTTTACAATAATATAAGGATCAACAGGACAGGAGGGAATGGCTTCACACTGACAGAGAGGAGGTTTAGATGGGATATCAGGAAGAAATTCTTCCCTGTGAGGGTGGGCAGGCCCTGGCACAGGTGCCCAGAGGAGCTGTGGCTGCCCCTGGATCCCTGGCAGTGTCCCAGGCCAGGCTGGATGGGGCTCTGAGCAGCCTGGCACAGTGGAAGGTGTCCCTGCCATGGCAGGGGGCTGAACTGGATGACCTTCAAGGTCCTTTCTAACCCAAACCATTCTGCGTTTCTGTGATCTTTTTAGAATCTTTGCAGAACTAGGCCAGAGAAACCCACAGAAAACACCAAGGACTACCTCAGCTACCAAGGTGGCTCCAGATTTAAGCAAAATATGGAAAAGGACATCTTAAGGTTAAAGGTTAATTAAGTCTTCATGCAACTTCCACTAAGCCTAAAAATACACCCCATTTTGCAGATTTGCCTCAACAGTTCAACACTTGTGATATATAATTCCTTACTTAACAAGCAGTTTTACTGAAATAAGTGGGTGTATTTAAAAAATAAATATTAAACAGGGAAGAAGACTCAAGATCCCTGATTGAAAATTTGGTTGATTCAATTCTGAGGTACACAACTCCAGGAAAGCTTCCCACAGCCAAGAATCACCAGATTCTTCCACCCATCATTCATATATTTCCCAAAATCCTGAGTACAGTTTTCACAATGTGGACTGGCCAAACCAGTCAGTAATCCACCTCACCAGTTCCCTACAACCTCACATTACCAGAATCAGATATTGGAAGCTTTTATTGCTACTGATCTGGAACAAGTCAATGTCAGTAATGGAAAGGCAGCGTAATATACCTGTCCCCAAATTTATTCAGCACTGATTTTCCCACAGAAATCAATATATTTATACAAAACTAAAATACAAAACCTATCATGTAAAACACATAGATTCTGACCAAAATTATCAGCTCCTACAGAGATGAGACCTTCTATTTACTACAACTGCTGAACAGAAATTACATTACTTTTTCACTTGGCCAAACCTCTTTTCAAGTCATTTTTCCTAGAATCTGAAAATTGATGCATTTCTGAATAGGCGTGCTATTGACAAAATCATGTTGTTAAATATACATTTACTATCAATCTATGCAAATTTACACTTAGATAGTGATGAAAATTAAAACATACTGAACCTAAGCTGGTATTCAGTAGCACTTTTTCTACAGATGATTTACAGGATCACGCCCCTAATGCTTGATAAAATTTAAACATATTTGTTTATACCAATAAACTGTCAGTCTCAGGCATCATGAGTGGCTTTCAGCATTTGTCAAAACTGGAGTTTAGAGCTACACTTCAAAGCTCTAAGCTCAAGGAATGAAATACATGCTCTTACTTAATTAAAGCTTATGCCTAGGCATTTGTGATCCCTGGCTGGAAGCTTTAAAAAACACCCAACCAACAAACAAACACAAAAAGCCAAACAAAACCCCACAACTTTTATAAACTCCAAAATTAATAGTTTACTTCCACACATTCACAATATATACACAAAATCACAACAGAAACAATCTTATCTGTTCGTTTATAGAACATCAATATAATGATTTTTGCAACTCAAGGAAGGCATTTTTTTCTTAAAAAAGAAGCTGTGTAAACCGGCACATCCCTAGAGTAATAATGTGTTGGAGGGACACCTACCTGCAATATTCTGCAAAGGTTTGGTATGACTGTTATGAGTATTGGAGCTGCCAGAGTGGATACTGCAGTCTGGAGAGGATGGGAGAGGGGAATCTTACCTCCTCTAAAGGCAAGAATTCACCGTCACCCCTACCTGACTGGAGGGAGGGCTCCCACCATCCTGAAAGAGGGCAGGGAACAATCCATCTGTCTGTATTTTATGGAAGTTATGAGCAAGAAAATGCTGAAAAAATCAACAGACCATTCTCATTTTAGAAAATGCCATCACATTTTCTAAGATCTAAAAAAAACCAGACTGAGATAATTTCTACTTTAATCCTTTTTAACAGCCTAAGAGACCAGTATTGTAAATTAAAAGAGACAACAAAAAGCCAGGACAGATAACTAAGAAAACAACTAACATGTTCTGAACAACAGAGTTTTATAAGAGAAGATATCTGTGTAAAAAGGGAAGGCAAACCTTTGGTGTACAATCTTATAATTACTATGAAATTGAAAGCCAATGTCTACCTACAGCTTTGCTTAGTGAGCAGTCCTTACTCTCAGAGTGAGGGGAGATCTAGCTAAAATTCCCAAGACCAATTTTTATGCTTGCCTGTTCATTCTTCAGGATCCCTGAGTGGATCTTGGACAAGATGGATCCAGAATGGTGACCTAGGTAACACCTGCACTTTTGGACTCACCCTTAGTATCATCTACAGCCTAACACATGCAGAGGCCCAGAAGCTCCAGCCCAGCACCAACCCTCAGTGGTGCAATGTGCAACTAAAGTGGTGTTGATTGATTTTTGTGTGGTTCTCCTTCATGGAATGTGATCCCCCGTTTTGCTTGAGTAATGTGATTTTTCCAACATGAAATATGCTCTTCGAACATGAAGCTGGGTGCTCAAAAATAGTGAATATGAGTTACCAAACTGCTTAAACTTCATCCTTGTGACACATGCACCTTCATAGCCCATGGGTAGGTGGCTTTGCACCTCCAGGGAAAGCAGGAGAAAAGGCAAGATGCTTGGACACAGCAGTTAAATATTCAGAATCATTCTATCTCAATTGCAAAGCGAATGCACAGTTTATGTGCTTTATAGCTTGTCAGTCAGAAAAGAAAAGGAAGGCTGAAGACAAGATCTGACCATCCAAAGACATCTTTTTCTTTTACATAGACTGTGGAAGGCCTCTCCGGCAAGTCTTACAGCTATTTCTACATAAAAACACCTTGTCTCGCCACAGCAAAGTTGCAATGCCTATTTTTAAGTCTAGACATCACAGTCAACATCTCCAGCCTCCTGTAAGATTGTAGACATGACTGACAACAGTCTGAGCCAGCAAAAAAAACCTCTCCAAGGCAATGGGCTTTCTAGACATAGAGCTAGTAGATAAAATGGAAAAAAAGCCAACCAACCAAACCAAACCAACCCACAGATAATTACCAAAAGACCACCCATGGATTGTCACATCCTGACCTGAACTGGTCAGTGTTCAAAAGGTAAACAGCTATGGAGACAACTGCAGGAAAGAAATGTAAATAATCTGTATAAAGGCTGAAGCTAATTTAAAAAATCACACCTTTGTTCTGTGCCTTTTTTGCTGAAAGGAAAAGAGACAAAACCAAGTTTCTGACAAAAAGTTTCCAACAAGGCTCCAGCACATGGCTGAGAATTACTAAAAAGGCTACTGAGCTTCCATTTGCATGGTGGTGCCATTTGCAGCATTCCTTCACACTCATTTATTTCAAAGCAAATTCATTGACTTGCATGGAATTGCCAAGGAAATTCATATAACTGAGAGCAGGTCTGTTTGCACTTAATGGGTGGTTCCTTCCTTTCTTACATAGCTTGAAAGGAAACCCTTCAACAGAAATAAAAGGGAATTAAGGATGAAACATGATTTTATGGGTAATGAGTGTGAGCAAAAACACTGAGATGTATAATCAGGATTAAAGGCTTGGGCAGAGTGAGAGCTAAGCAGAAGAACCACATCTGCATGTCCCATGTTGCCAATATGCCAAGATTGTGTCTGGAGTCAAACTGTGTCCAGAGCCATTTAAGAAGAGAGTCTGCAGTGCAGACTTTCAGGGACAAAAAAGGAAAACGTAATTCCAAGTTCTGGGCATACAGTCTCTAATGCTGGGGAGGGACTGCAGCCAGCTACAGCACGAATTAGTGTGCACTGCATTGCAGGAAAGACTTCCAGAGGGTTTCAGTAAAGTCTGCTGGCAGTGATGGAGGGAAGATCAAGAGAACCAAGCATATGACTTCTTGGTTCAGAGATGACAATGACAGTCTAAACCTCTCCAGAGTGTGTGAACCTCAAAGAAGGAAAAAGTTGTGAAGGACAGCACGCTCCTGCAGGGCATCTGTGGGAGTGACTGAGCAAAATGATGATTAGAAAAACTGAAGGCTGGGAAAAGGCCTCCCAGAGAAAACACAAAATAATTGTTTCAAACAAGACAGCTCATCCATTTTGGTGCTGTGAGCCAGCTGGCTGGCAACACCAGCTACATATTAAAACAGAATTTGCCATCAGTCAGTCTCCTGGACCCTCAGCCCACACAAGTGTCACACCTCCCTTCCACTCACACACGAAAACTAAACTGCTAAGTTCCAGCACCTTCCTGGCATGCTCATTCTTCAACCCAGTTTTAAACCATGGTAGAAGAGGCAGTGAGACATGCAGGATGGCCCTGGGGTTGTCAGAGATGCACTGTGGTCTGGGCTCAAAAAAGAACATTCTGAATTGACAAACAGGCAGAGAATGGCCTCCTCTGGATTTCCATTTGGTGCTTCTGCAGTTGTGGGACCAGCGCCATCTCATTCTCCATTTCAGTGCAATGAACAAACACCTGTGCCACAGATGAGCCACCATAACCTCTGTGCCCAGGCAAATGCTGTTTGAACTTCTTCAGGATGTTCAGTGCAAGGGGTGCTGAGGTTTAGAACCAGATTTGAAAGCTCCAAATAAGCAAAGGAGCAGCAATGCAGTACCCACAAGCCATGAAGGATGCAGCTCTGTTCTAAAAGGTTCCTTTTCAGCTGACCATCTTAATGTACCCTGCAATGCATTCCTGTAGGTGGGTTAATGTGTCAGTACAGAACCTTGAAAGAGTAATGAGATGTTCCACAAATTATTTCCAACCTAAAAAGGTAATTGCCCACTGGAATAACAGTCTTTGCTGCTTATCTCACCTCCATCCTGGAACTTGCTCAACCTCTCGAAGTATGATGATATGGGAACTTGAACAATATCTAGAATTGCCAGAAGCGTCCGGGTCAGTCTGAGAAGCTCACTAAAACTATAAAAGCCAAAGTATATGAGGTTTCGAGCCAGATGTACCACCTGTGAGAAAAAGAAATTAAAAATGAAGGAAGTACTGACAACCTTGGTGGTTTTTGGTTGCATTTCACACAGCAGCTTCCACAGAGATTCAGATCTTGAGTGCATCCAAATTAGCACAAGTCTTCCCACTGGTTTTTGGATGAAGGCCAGTGACATTAAATGTTTGTCAGGGTTAGACAAAACAATTGGTCAGTCAGGTTACAGCAGACAGAAAAACCAAAATGAGATTTAGGAAGGCTTGAGAGGATTGCAAACTGGAATTGCATCTGTGAAAATATGTAAGAGATCAAGAAGAAAGAGACTCTGGCAAATTATTTAAAGAGGCAGCAGCTTTGGGGAAGATAGAAGTCAGAAGAATAAGGTGACTGTGATAAGTTTGCACAGAGGTGATTTCAGGTGACCAGAGGCAAAAGCAACGAAGGGGAATAAGCTGGAGAAAGAAAATGTAAAAGCATTTCTCCTTTATTCTATGCTATTCGAATCTAGAAAATCTAGACCTATCTAAAGTTTCTGTCAGGAATTTCAAACAATGTTTAAACCACAGGATTAGGTTATTCAGAGTGTTTCATTCAGTGTAATATCCTCCACAGAAAATAGCACTTACTTATATTGAAAAATCCTTACAAGTTATTTCGCTGATGTAGAATGAGCAGGAATATGGCCATTCACATCCCCCCCCGCCAAATACCTTCTCCCTCCAATGAAAACCACCTCATGAGAAGGAAGGAAAGGTTGGAAAAATACAACAGACAGGACTATTACTTTCTGTGGTAACAGTCATCACCAAAACCATTGGAATCAGGAACAGGTGCTTGCTTCTTTAGGCTATTTTACACCAACATTTACTTTGCAACTAGCTTTATTTTGAAAGAACCAATGTCAACTTATGTGAAAAGAGGAATACTGTAAGTAGGATGCAAATAGCTGAGAAGTACCTCAAATGTAAGTTTATTTTTCTCTTTGTCTCCAAAAGGAAAGGGTTGATTCACAACTTCTTTCAAGTACTCTTCTACAAATTCCATTGTTAGTGCAAACTTTGTCTTCATTTCATTCCTCGAAGAGTCAGTGAAAGAATCATACCTACAATACAAGGCACAGACAGAGGGAAAATTAAACACCTCTAATATCAGGATCAGCTGTCACTAAAGAAAAAACAAACCAGTCATGATCCTCTGAAATTACTCAGTTCAGCTCTTTGTGGATATGGAAAGTGGATGCACAAACCTTCCCTCCAGCAGTACCAGGAAGGGTTGAAGTGAATGGGAAGAATATAGACAGGAAAAGAGCACTCTTCTGGCAGATAGGACCCTTAAATCTTGCTATGGCAATTCAACAAAGTCACTAACAGAAACAACACTGCTGTGCTTCCTCCTCTGTCTCGCCAGCCAGATATTCCCTGGCTGGGGGTATCCCAGTGCTGCTGCTCCATCAAATCACTGAAGCCAGAGAGGATTTCCAATGAAATCAATGGTCCTTTCTCTAAAATTAAATTTAACATGTGCTCAAGTACTTTAGTAAGTGAAGGCCAAAGCCTCTGTGAACTGTTTCTCGCCAGCAGCTGTGTCGTAATTCAGGGTTCCCAGCTGTGGCTTTCCATTGAGCTTGAGGTATAAAACCGAGTTCCAGCCTAGCAAACCTGTCCTGTTAGACACAACTGGATTACTTCAAGTGCAGTTGGTCTGAGGAAAGGCCGTTCCGTTTTCCCCAGCTTATTCGATATGAGAACATAGTGAAAAATAAAATTTAAATACTGAAAGACTGAAAGCTACCCATGGAAGACTCCAAGAGTAACAATAATTAATAGTTCTGTGCTCTGCAAAAAAAAAAACCCTTTCACCCACATTTGGTTGCCACTGGACATCTATAGCCATTTTGTTCTGATACTAGCCCTACAAAGACCTTTTGTACTTTAGCTTGAAACACTTTTAACTCACTCATGAATCGTGATCTTGGTAGGAATTTCAGTCCACAATCTGGCGTATTTGACAGGCACCACAGACTCCTGAGGATCTCTGTCCACATGCATGTGCAGCATCAGACGACAAAAGGAAGCCCGGAGGTCGTACGGGAGGCTTTCATCAGACATACACCTGAGGATCAAGTCCACTGAGAGCTGGGCAGAAATCTGGTTGATGGCGAGATACTGGCGGTCCAGGCACATTCTTGCAAAGAGGTTCAGTTGGTACCTTAAAAAAAAGGTAATACCATGGTATTCAAGGAAATCAGTTGGAAATGAAAGAACATCAGAATCTCATGTTACAAGCCTCTTGTGAGCCTTTCTGATATAAATCCTAAAAAATAACAAGAGTGACTTTCTTAAGCAAGGGATCAACTTGACATTAAAAACTATTTGTTTTGAATTCATATAAAACACTATTCCATGATCCCATTTCTTCTCTAATCCTCAAGACAATCAGGAAGCTCTGTCCTCAGAGCATGCCTTGCTTCCAGGGCAGAACAACCTAAAATCAAAGCCCAATAAACAAAAGGTAAGAGGCAAAATAAAAAGAGACACAAAGAGATGTGATGAGCAGAGGAAGCTCAAGATTTGCCTGGAACAGACAGCAGAGACTGTGATGACTCCCACAAGAAAGACTTGAACTTTTAATCTCATTTTCTGGCATTACCTGATTTCCTTTTTTGATATTGATAAATGATAACAGCACTGGGGTTTTCAGAGAGTTTACTTTTTTTTCCATTTGGATAAGCAGTCTTACCTGTAGTAGGTAAGAACTTCTAAATCAGCCTTCGTGCCCTCCTTTGCCTCCTGAGCCAGATGCCTGATGGCTTTGCCGTGAGGCTCCTTGTTACTGTCAATCCAGTAAAGCCACACTTCCTCTTCATCAATGTCATCCGAGATGACTGGGCATTCCAAGGGATTGTCCATTTGGGTTGAAACCAGCCTGCAAACACAAACCATTCACGGTGGAGCCACAAGCAAACTGCTACCAATTTAAGAGAGCAGACAACAAAAAGGTGGCGTGTTTTAATTACAGATACTCACTTGGTCTGGATGAGAATGTCAGCATTCCCTGGGCTCAGCATAAACTTGCAGATGAGTTCCTGAGTTACTGGTATTGCTGTGGTGTTGGATACACACAGGTCGGACAGATAATCCAAGAATCTGCAGCCAAAAAAACCACAGATGCAGCAGAACACAAGACTTAAACCACTACTGGGAAACCGCAGGAGAAATCTGTAGCACCCAGCACCAAACGATGGATAGACTAGAGAGACTCTATATCATGATATTTATCAACATATGATCTTTGCCGGTTCATACTCCTGCGACTCACAGCACCTTCCACTAGATCAGGTTACTCCAAGCCCTATCCAACCTGGCCTTGAGCACTGCCAGGGAACACTGGGCTAGCAGAGAAAAGCAAGGATCTGTCAGGATCCGACAGGACTATGTATTCAAAGAGGTCATTCCATGTAAAGTGGAAAGAACACGGCTTTGCACAGAAATCAGTTTCCTATGAATTTGTCTCTCAAATTTAGGTCTTCTGATGTTTAACAAGGTTCAGGCTGAGGCTTTTCTCCCAGCTGGGACATTCATTAGGTACTTGGGTTTGTCTCTTTTCAGGGATTGCTATGTGTGCAGCAACAGTAATCCATATTTCAGCCCTTGACAGATTGGAATATAAAGAGCGCCTCTTCTCTCTATGTAGTTTCCTCTTTCCATGATATCCATAGGAATTAAGTATCTCTGAGCCCACCACCCTTCTAGCAAATGTAGCTAAAACTGAGCAAGGTGCTCAAGAGCTGGTGGGTGAGCAGATGTGAGCAGGAATACACACACACACGGATCATATATTCCATCTCCTCAGAAATCTGGGTACGAACTCTGACCATCTGCTATCAGCCATTCAAGGAGCCAATAGTTTGAACCTCTGTAGATTATCATCTTACCAGAGGGAACCAAAAAATTATTTGTGAATTAGCACAGACCACAGTCCCCACTAAAGTCTGGGAACTTAGGGGGTGAGTAGGGGGGTAAGTACAGACAGCATTTTTAGGGTACACTTAGGAAAAAATTCACCCATAAGTGAAATGAAGCTTTGTGGCAACTTCTAATTAATGGTGTGTAGTGATCACAAAGATAAAATTAAGTAAACAGCACATAACTACATAGAATTCTGGGGAAGCCACCTAGCTGGAGCCAAAACTCAGGAAGGTTTTTAATTTTGTAGCTCATGTTTTTTAGAGCAGAATACCCCAAATGTCACTCACACAAGCAGAGCTGTGAAAATCTACGAGACTCTTTGTGAAAATCAGTATCAAGATCAAGCTTTTCCTGTTCAGCAGACACCATTCTGGCAAGGGGTATTTTTGAAACATTTATTGCTCCTGGATTTCTTAAAGAAGTGGATACATAAGTTGCATGATGTGGTTATAGCATAAACTCCATTACATGCTCCACCACGAGAAAATGTGATGTGCAATTGTCAATAACCACTAAGACCCCTCAGAGAGGGAACTGACCTTGTGGTTTCCTCTTCATACTGACCAAACCCAACCCAGTTTAGCATGGGAAAGGCAATGAGATTACAGAGTGAGGCAAAACAGGCATATAAAAAATAATTGAGGCAGTGAAGCACCAAGGCCTTGAGCAATATCCTTAATCACTACCAGAAAAATGGTATTCACTATTACAGAGGACAATATTTGGCCTTCAGCACGTTAATTTCTCATATTTGTATTACTTTGCTAATTTTACAACCGAAAATCCAATAAAAAAGAGATTTTCCATTTAAAAATAGAGAAATCCATTTCTTTCATATTCTACCTAAAGCTTATAAAAAAAAATCAGCTGAATGAAGTTCAAGACCAGAATTTTTTATTTGGAACAAAATCTGATCTAGGAGACATGTTACCAGATCTTCAATGTTCTAGGCCCTTTTCAGGTCTGACCTGGCGTCAGAACCTGCAGGAAAACTGATATTAATAAAATCTTAGAAGAATTGACATGTGTGTGATTTACACCAAGATTATTAGCAGGGGAACCAACACAAGTGGCTGTTTCACAGAGGAGCTGCAGAGCTGGGAGAAATTAAATATTCTGTTCATTTCTCTGTCCCAGTCTGAACTAAGACCACATTTTCAAAGTTATCCTGTAAAGTATAAACCCTCTTTTCGGTAAACTCTAGTTTTAAAATGTGGATGTGGTTAAATTCCAAGAATTACAGGTTCTAATATTTTCTGTACATGTGGGATTTTTGCCTGCCTGGTCAAAACAGTGAGAAAGAGACATCAAAGCAATGAATAGGATGCAATTCACAGCTACTGCAAAAATGCTACATGGACCACTTCAAACCTTGGTTCTCGATTTCTCCTGAGTAAATTCACAAATGTCTCAATTTCTTTAGCTGTGATGTGTTTCTCTAGCAGTTTTCTGTTGTTGTGCAACAAAGCTGTGATGGTGTCTTCTGCCAGAATATCATAACCAATCTGGGACTGCATGACGCAGAAGTTCTTAGCGATATACTCCTGAAAAAAGGAAAAATTCCCATGATGACCTGCTAAGTTGTAATGGTTTTTATTTTAGAACCAGAGGCATCCAGCTCAGTTAGCAATCAAAAGAACCCTCAAAACTTCCCTCTCTGAACCGGCCTGAAAAACAGAACTTCTGAATACCTACAATATGTACCCTGAGAAACAGGTTCCTTATTAGGGATGACTAGCTCTTCTTATTCTTATAAACCAAAGGAATGAATCAATGAAAATATATAAAAAATTCAAGAAATGCCAACCTTTTTTAACAAAAAAAGAAAAAACTGAAAGGTTTTATAATGTTTAAGAAGCTTTTTTCCTGTGTCCTCCCTCCTCCGTTTCTCTCCCTTCAGGACAGAAATATTTCTGTAAAATACTGGAAACAAAGAAGCCCCACCGCAGTTCAGGCTTTTATCTCCAGTCCCTTTAGTCCTGTTCTGAAATACCTCGTGCTCACAGGGAGTCTCCAGCAGTAGGAAATCAGGCTACCTGACACAACAACCTCTGCTCTGACTCACTGCCATCCCTCTACAAATATTTAAGCAAGAGAAACAGACAGCTTTGCAGATTTCCCACTTTACAATCCAGGCCCCAAGAATTATATTTTTAATAACAGAAAGCTCATGAATGAAGCAGTAAACCCCAGGCTCAGCCTGAGCCTGCAAAAGTACAAAGTGAACTTGTGATATTCGTTGCTGGACTTTCAATTCATCACTACTAAGCAACACCAAAAAAAAGGCCTTTCACCATTACCACAGAATCCCACTTGTATGTGCAGAGAGCCATGTCAAATCCAGGAAACATAATTATAGAAATCAGGAGGAAAATTATCCTGAATACCACTGACCTGGTTCTTCCTGTAATCCTGTTGGGAGTGTCTTAGAACTCTGTAACATAATCTTAACATGTATTTGTAGGGAGCATATCTCTGGTCACCCAGGTCTTCGAGTCTCAGCATGGATCCTTCACCTTTGTCCTTAAAAGGAGCTTTGAGGATGCCGAATATCTGTTCAAAATCCAAATCACTGAGAGTGAAAACCAGATCCAGATTTCTGCTGAACTTACAGCAGCCAATGGAAATGTTCCCTGACAGGATCAGCACAACAGCCTTGATTAAATACAAGTGGGGGCACAACCTGAGGTATCACAGCTTTATGCATTTGGGGTTAGCTTTACATTTCCCACCAACTTGATTAACATTGTTTTCTCTTTATTGTTATCCCCAACTTTAAACAGTTTTAGTTAAGTGTCTTTACTTTGAATAATTGAGGGATGAAAAAGGAGAACAACAACAATTTCATCCTTTTCCCCTTTCTTAAATTGCTTCCACTAGAATACATAGAAAGAATATTATTTTTATTTATTTGCAAGTTTGCCCTCATACAAACAAAATCAGAGTTCCATATGGGCACTAGAATTTTTCCTGTATGGGGAACACCTGTAGGATTGGGACCGTGCTCAATGCCTTTCTCAAATTTTGTGAACAATTTGCTCTCAAACCTAGTCTTATGTCATCAGAACCACATGAAATTAAGAGCCATCAGACACAACCCCTCGTGCTTCACTATGATTCAGGGACCAAGAGATGAGCCTTGACCAAAGTAGTGTCATTTTTACCCAGTCCCACCAGACACAAACCCAACCTGGCATAAGCCAAGTTACCCAAAAATAACATTTTCTCATGTCACTCTCTATTTCAATCTGTTTGCAAATACAATTAAGTTATTAACACAGTAGGACATACCTGAGCCAATATATTTTGTTCCCTCATTAATTTTTGTCGTTCCCGGTTTGGCTTGGTAATGATCACATCCAAAACTTCTTGCCCATTATTGGGCACATCAGCAACAAAGAAAATGAGATCTTCCAGTAGCTTGGTTACAAACCTAGAATGAGTAGACAAATCATCATTGTAAACAGCCACTCAACACTTGATAGGATTCATTAGAAACAAAAATCACTTTTATTCCAAATTTTACCTGGCACAATGGAATTTCCATCACTGCAAAGTTAAGTTTGGCATGTACTTAAGGATTCCAAGCCTTGGTTCAGCAGAAGCTTAAATCAATCACAGGACTGTTTACCAAGGCATTAAACAACAACCAGAGGGACAACAAGAGAAAAATACAGGCTGCTGGATTGATACACAGTATTCAGAGATCCAAAATCTATACCAGCTGGCCTCAAGGCCCAGGAGCAGTAAAAAGAAACTTACACAGCCTAGCAAGGATTTTTATGCTTTATCATAGGTCTATGAAACAAGATGATGGACTCACTAGAGGCATAAAAACATTCTGCCACTAGATAATTTCCCTACTGACCCATGAAACTGTTTCATAGATATACTTTTTCGTATATCTATTCATATATAACTGTTTTCCTATATATAGTGACCCAAGAAACTGTATTTGTTTCACTCTTTGCTAAACAAAGGAAGATTTGGCAGAAGCAGGTGCTAAAAATGACAGAAGCAGTACTAATTCCTTCTCTCCCACCTTCAGAAAATGCAAAAAGATGGAATAGAAATATAAAAAAAAGGAAACAAAGTCATCATTGCCTCCTTGTTACTAACACCTCGCCAGGCATGCAGTGAGAAAAACACAGATGCCCACAGATTTCAAAGAATATCCCTTAAAAATACTAGCAAGCTTTTATATACAAAACTCAGTATTATCAGAATTTGGACAATGTCTAGTCTATAAATAACAAATCTGCCAGCTATGAAAGAGGTAGGAAGATCCCCAAGAGATTTTCAGTCATCTCTGGGAGCCAGACACCAAGTTTCCATTACCCACAAGTGGGCTGCTCAGCCAAACCCTCTGAGTGAGCTTTAGCTTTAAAAGCCTCAGCCCGCTGGTGGAAAAAGTAAGCTGCTGCGTGTCACCCCCACCAAAAAAAAAGTAGAAAAGGCAACTGTAGGATGGAGCAACCAGGAACAAACTGTTGGGACTACTACTTGTCTAAGCAGGAAGGTGATAAGATGGGAAAAAGGTGGTTTGGGGGTTTTTTCCCAAGGAAATCACAGGAACAAATGAATAATGACACTGTTCTGAAACAGTTCTGAAATGTTTGACGTGTTTGTTGTACCAGGCTGCCAACATCAAGACCTGACAATACTGACACAAGGTTCATACAGGGATGTCCCACGTTGACACTGTTGTATCCCCCTCTGGGTCAACTCAATCATGAAATGGCCCATCAGCTTTTCAAGGCCGAGTACAAACACCCAGGCTATTAAAAATCTGCCTGTTGCGTTATTAAACCATCTGGCCTCATTGCTACTGGAAACTGACTGCAAAAATTCAGTTTTATCACCAAAAATTAACATTTTCAGAAAAAAAAGTTGTATATGGTGTATTACAGGTTACAAATTAACACTGCCAGACATGCTGTCTTATATTCAGTTTAACAACAGACAGCCAAAGACAAATAGTGAACTACATCACTGGCAGAGAAATATATTTGGCTACAATGTACAACAAATGTGCAACAAAATCCCTTGATTCAGGGGCGGGTATGAAGAGCAGACATTCTAATAGTGCTGCTGACAAAACGGGGATGAATACAAGGCATAACAACCGAAAGGATGTAAAATAGAAAAAGAGAACAGGGGGAAATAAAAATGAGAAAGCAAAGGGATTATTGGGGCAGCTTCTCAGTCCCACTGAGACCTCCTTCCAAGGCTTTTGCAGCTATGCACTGTGGTAGACTTCACGCAGGTCAAGAGCCCTGCCGTGCTGCTTTCCTGTACATGAGAATCAGATGCAATGCACCCTCTATTACAGCTCAGAAGTGGATTATCAAAGTACATCCAGACAAAAACATTTGCCCAGGGAGCTACCCCTTTATTTATGTGGCCAGTGAGCTGGGGAAGTTCTGTTTACTCCCCTTTTACACAGGAGATACACAGATCAGCCTGAGGTGCAGCAAGATGCTCTGACAGAGATGCAATCTAACCCCCAGCTGGCCCTCTCAGCACTGAAGTGTCCTCTCCCAGTTGCCTCTGTGCCCATGTGGATGTTACCAACCTACCCATGACTGTGTTACCATGAGTAACCAAACACTTATTTAGCAGGGGACAAAATAAAACTCACTAACCTCCTTTCATTCTGGGTTATTGTTCCATTCTCCAGCTTTTTAACAGTCGATGCTAAAACCTTGTTGGCATCGTTGGCAAAGTCCAAGTCTCTGACCTCAGACAGAGGAACGGATACAATGGCAAAAGCTTCCTTGTCCTCTTTGGTTTGGCAAGTCCCAATCTGCAACAGTGTTTGGTTTAATGTGGGTGAGCAAGCCTCTTACCTTTATCCTAATCATTATGCACATTTCATATGTTAGAAGAGACAGCTTCAGGAATGAGTTTGGGATTTTGTTTACCTTTAGCATCACAGGCCTCTCTTCCTCGGTGTCTATTGGGATGCTGGTGCTGGTGACCCAAGTGTTAGTGCACAAGTGCCTCAGGCGCACGTAGGAGTTCCTAAATGGGGACAAAGCAAACAGCAGGGTGAGATGGCTCTCACCTGAGCTCACCTCACCGTGGATGAGCCCAAGTGGGCAAGGTGGGATGCCCTGCAACACCTGCCCATGGCAGGAGACTGCAGAGCAGGAGCCACACCAGCCACCTGCAATAAAAGGGGGAGGTGGACCTAAAAGTCACTGCAGTACCCTTTTCCCTTGACTCCTTCTTTCCCACCCAGAGAGTGCTGCACCAAGAGCAACCAGCATCTTGGGATTAGGCAGAATGCTGGGTTTAAGTATTTATGTAAGCCTAGGAGTAAAATATTCTTTAAAGAAAAAAAATTAAAAGGAAGATGTTACAAAATCCCATCTGAATAGTAATACATTTCATGAATAAACCCATTCCTTTTATTTTTTTTCTGCAGAATAACGAGCCCTTTTAAGCTGTCACAGCACAAAAGCCAGAAAGTAAAGCTGACTGTGGTTTCACAGCTTCATCATTATGATCTGCAAACCCTTGTTCCAGAGCAAGCATTTACAGTACCAGTTCTCAACTGAAAATCAAGTGAACAAAGAGCAGACATGAGATCCTTCTAAATTCTTTCCATATGATAATCTGTGGTATTATCAAAAAGCAGAGCTGAGAAATCAATTACAATTTTAACTCTGAATTCTAGTTTTGAAATATATTCACTGTGGTCTCCATTCACGCTCTCCCTTTCACGCTGATGGGCTTTTGAGCATTCAAGTAAGCAAATTATCTGGCAGAACTTAGCATAGCAAACACACTTCAAAGCCACATACATCAGTATTTGTGGGTACCCAGCTTTAAAATCCACCCTCATAACAACCAGCCCCAAGTGTCTGCAAGCCCATTCAGTCACAACCAGCACCGTGTGACTTATCTAGCCAATCTCAGCTATGCTACACAGCTGAAATTTTAAATATTGACAACTAAAACCCAGAAGCCACTTGCTGAATACATCTGAATAACAAATGTGTTCAGTGGCATCATGATCTGTCAGGGAAACAGAAGCCCGGTTCATCACACACATTATTTTGGTGGGAACAATAAATCTATCTATATCATTTAAATCTATTAGATGTACATTTTCTTCAAACAGTGCACAGAGCTCAATTCTATCCTCACATATATCTGTGCAATATTTAGACCATTATTTTTCTCTTCACAGACTCTCTGTGTCACTTGTTTTATCCGTATAATTATTTTACCCAGTCACAGCAGCAGTATCATGTTTTATACATCCCCTGTTTATCCATGAACACTCCTCAAATTTTAACAGAAGGATAATACTTGCTCATGTTTGATTTTTTTTCTGCTTTACTCACCAGCATAATGCCAGGAAGAAACCCTGTCAAAGCAGCACTATTTTTTGCACTTTTTCTTTCCTTTTTTTTTTTTTTTTAATTTTACCTTGGAACCAGGCAATCAGCTCTCTGAAGAGTGGTGGCATCCAGTTCAAAGAGAGATGCAATGTCATTTCCATGTGGCACAGAGACCAAAGTATACATAATCTTCTCCCCTGCCTGGCGTTTCTTCTTTGAAGCAGGAAGGTCGCCGTCTCTCTGCTGATTAGGCACAAGGGTTATTTGCCTGCATCAGGGCCCATTAGAAATTCTTCAATTACCTTGCAGACAAGTAATACATCTGAATTGGAATTTTTTTTTGTTTTTTCTTTTTTTTAACCTTCTGGCAAGAATCTACTACCAGGACTGGCTTTGGAATAGCACAAAGGATGCACTTTACCCCATGGGGTCTCAGGCAGTCATTAGAACAACAGCAGGCCACGAGCTACAGAGGGACTGCAGCACTGGATATGCTTTATTTGACACCTACAACTTCAAAAAACCTGCAGTAGTTGCAGACCACTCACTCCCAGCAGACGCAACTACACAGTGCTGATTTGGAAAGGGTCACAGTTGAATGAAGAGAATCAAAGAAAATTAGATTTATTTTTAAGACAAGGAGGTGATTTAAAAAGTAAGCAATTTGCCTAAATCCATTGTTGTTTTATATAAGTTTGGTGGCTTTTTCCTCTCATATGGCAGACTCACAGCAGCATACTTCCAGAGAATCACAGAATCATTTGTGTTGGAAAAGGCCTCCAAGATCACTGAGTTCCAGCCTTTGACTGAACATCACCCTGTCACCTAAACCTGAGCAGTGAGAGCCATGTCCTGCTGTTTCTTGAACACTCCCAGCGATGGTGACTCCATCACCTCCCTGGGCAGCCCATTTCAATGCCTTTCAGCCTTTTCCATGAAGGAATTATTCCTGATGTCCAACCTGAACCTCCCCTGGAGCAGCTTGAAGCCGTTTCCTCTCGTCCTGTTGACACTCTCCAAACAGCAAGGGCCAGAACATCTGCTCCATCAGCAGGGGGGGAAGGGGGACAGGCAAAGGCACAGCTGCATTGTATTACAAATCTTAGCCCAGGCTGATAACACACCCAAGGCTGGATCCAACACAGCTCTGGTTTTATCCACTGCAAGGGCAGAAGCTGTTCCCTTTGAGGGACAGTTACTCAAACAAGGCACGTGAGCGAAGGTGGGATCTTCCTCCACCCCTGCTGAAAGCCCATGGGAATTTTGTGACCCTGCAGCACTAAGCAGCAATCCTCATATCTTTACTTACCTAAGCACCTTCGCCTACAGACTGCAAGTGCCACCTTCCCTGAGCACGTTACGTTCCTTGGCCTGAAGCAGTCCTCCAGAGTCTGTGCCCTCATCCATGCAGCAACCAACAGAATTACTGGCCTAAGTAAAAGCTGCTCCTCTGGGGTGTCGAGTTACACCTCTTACAAAAGACTAATGACCAATTAAGAGACTGGCAGCCCAGGGCCCTTCATGTACACAAAATGTATCACAAGGGAAAGCAGAAGAGGAATGAGGAAAGGCAAAAGAGAAAAAAAATCCAACCCTGGAAGCCTGAAATGCTATTACAATGATTTACAATGCGGCACTAAGGAAGAGCTGTACAATGTAAAAGGCCAGGCTGTACTTGGTTTGCATTAGAAGCTTGATTAAAACCAAACTGTAAGAGATAATCAAGGGCAAAGCTTTGATTATCCATATTGCCAATTGTGATTAAACAACAAAATCAAGGATGAGTGAAATTATGGAAGAAAGAGCTACTTATCAACTCATTTCGAGGCATTTTTGAAGCCTTCCAAAACATCCATTTTTTCATTACCAAGCTTAAAAAAATGTCAGCTTTCCATCCTGTGACTTCTGTCAAGGACAGAGAGAGTAGAAAAAAAATACAGGAAGAAATTTTTCTTCGGCTCCTCTAGTCATTACAGTACTGGCACTAGTGTTTGGGAGGAAGGCTTGCTGAGCTAAAGAGCAACCATCTCCTGTGACTTACAGAAGAGTAAACTCATCTGATGGTCCCCACATCTTATCATACCTCGTGCTCACAAAATACTAAAGAAAAATGCACCAAAAATTTAAGTTGTGTGAGAGGATTGAGAAAACAGACAATTGTTTTTGTGATTTCCATACCTATTTTGTTTTACATACTTGTGATGAGACACAAACTGAAAAGGCACAGAAATAATAAAAGAATCTGTCTAAGAACTAAACAGGTGTGAGTCAGAATCTAATATTAAATTAAAAACGACTTCCTACACTTCATAAATAAACAGAAAACTGGAAAATCAGTTTAAAATTCAAGAGGTCTGTAAAAGGTAGCGCAGGATAGTTTAGAACAGCATCCAAACTTTTTGATACTTTCCACAATTTACATTCAAATCTAGTTAGGGTTTCCCACAAACTACCCACTTCACTGTAATTTCCAAAACTGAAATGACTGGTATACCAAAAGGCAGGACATTTCATAATTGTATGGTTTTCTTTTTCTCCTGGGGCTCTGGGTAAAATACAGGCCAAAATATGAAACCATATTCTACTCACTGTCACAGAGATTTTCAAACTCACTCATGACAAAATGTCTCACCATCTCCAACAGATCACTGTCCACATATGCAGGTTTCTACATGTCCTGGTTTCAGCTAGGATAGAGTTCATTTTCTTCCTAGTAGCTGGTACAAGGCAGTGTTTTGGATGTAGTAGGAGAATAATGGTGATGAAACAGGGATGCTTTGGTTGCCGCTAGTGTTTATCCTAAACCAAGGACTTTTCAGTTTCCTGCCAAGGAGGTGGACAAAAAGCTGGTGGGGAATACGGGCAGGACACCTGACCCAGACTGCCCAAAGGGATATTCCACACCACAGAACACCATGAGCAGTGTATAAACTGGGTGAGCTGGCAGGGGGCAGTGCCAAAAGCAGGTCCCCTGTGCTTCAGCAGCTCACACCAACCATTAGCTCGGTGGGGAAGTTCACCCAGTGGTTTGGGGCTGATCCCACCCACTCCCTGGTGTTCCCAGCAGTTCTGTAGGTCCAGTCAAGCAATGGAATTGCCTAAATCCCACCAACCAGGCTTAGCAGCTGTCAGACATAGGAGCAAGACCTGGGCTTTAGCCTAAATAGCAATTCCACTTCAACAGAGGGCAAGACAGTGCCTGCAACACTGCTAAGTGCAATGCCAAGCTTAGCTGAGCAAAATCAGACCTGCAGTTCCACACCGAACTCCACCACAAACCCCAGAACTCTCCTTACAGCATTATTTTAGAATCTGAGCCTCACAACTCAACCTGGATTATGGGAGTTAAGCACTACTCATGGAAAAAACACGTAACAAGAAGTGACCCCCAACCTGACAGCTCTGAAAACAAGTTGCATACAAGGGGTACACGAGAGCCAGCAATGCTGCTATTACATATGAAAAGACATGGACATGTATTTACGTCTCAGTTTCTGTCTCAGGGCACGTGCATGTGCATGTGTGTGGGTGGGAGAGAATGCACAGACACTTGCACGCAGAAAGCACCTCACGATAAATTAAATTTAGTAAGCAGCCATCAGAATCTGCACTTAACCCAGCCATTATTGAATCAGCAGATGAGTCTATGTGAGGATGTGGAAAAAAGTGAAAGTACTAGGCTAGTTAAATTGATTAGACAATAGCTCGGGAGAAGCACTGCATTGCTAAGCAGATGAAAACAACATGACATTTGCTCAGGTAAAAAACTGGCATATGAGCAAATGCAGCCTGCAAAACTGGATTCAATTAAGAGAAAGGAAGAAAAGAACTCCAAGGGAACTCAAATGTAGAGAGAAGAAAATTCTACTTAAAGCAATGTGAAGAGGAAGCCAATGAATGGTTTTGGAGATGTTGGTGATGTGGTCAGTGACAGCCAAGGAAAACACTCCCAAGACTTTATAAAAAACAAGAAAACAGGTGAATTACATGCTAGGAGTATAGAGAACAGTGGGTAAAACAATATTACCAGACAGTACATTCACCAAAGGAAAACATAAAGAGTTTTGCTTGTCCCAAACTACAACAAACTAGCAGCAGGCTGTCACAAGTCAAATCTGACACACATCCAAGGTGAAGAAGGTGGAATCACTTCACCCTTGTGCACTGGTTAAATCACTCATGAGAATGAAGGCAACACACATTCAGCTCCACTTCTGCCTGGCAGGAGTTGGACCTACACCTTCCAAACAACCCGGTTTAAGTATCAGGTGGTACAAAGAGCAGAGTCAGACCCTTCAGCCTAAGAAAACCTCAGTGTCCACTGGCACAGAAGACTGTGAGCCTCCCCAGCCTTATATCTGCAGCAGCAAAGCTCAATAATCACACCCAGGAAAGGGAACTGAGCAAATCTCCACCATACAGCCAGTGGCACTTCTCCAGGAAGGACACGTCTAGGGAAGCAAGGGCTGAGCATTCAAAAAAAAGAGTCCTAATTAGTGAAAAAAACCCCATCCTTTTGGTGAGGAGTGGAAATATTGATCCAGGCCCACAGCAAAGTCCATAACTCCTTGGCTACCACCACTGATTTACAGTGCATCATGATTTTAAAAGAAGCTTAAAGACAAAAAAACAACGCAGATATATTGCTTGCCATTTGGAGGGCAGAAGTAAGGGGAGACAAATCCCATGCTGGAATCAGTGACAAAATTATCAGGTACAATCAGATTTGTCTCTTTCTTGAGACTTGCAGCCCGGCCGATAACCCTTTTCACAGCTCTTAGTAGAATTTGCTACTAATTGTGACCTATTCCAAACCTTCCTTATTCATCTCAGATGGGCATCATACCTAAAATTCAAGAGATTTACATGGAGTTTTGCTTATGGAAGGGTCTTCATTTCAACTGCAAAAAGCAATACAAAAACATGACAGACCTAAAATACCTTTTCTTTTAGAAACCCCATCTACAATTCCAATTGGTGAAGACACCTCTTGTGGCATAGAGACAGACAAGGATAATGCCCTGCTCCTGGATGAATACATTAAGCTGCACTACAGATTTCAGCAGAAATTAAATTTAATAGCAGCCAGAGATCTGAAAATGCCTGTTAAATCCAGAGCGATGTGGTATCTCAATATGTTAACCCAGTTTAGGTGGCTCTTACAAAACCATCATTTCCACACAGCAGTAACGTGAGCAGAACTCCATAGGTTAGATTATTTTAAAAATTCTTTATGAAAAGCAAATGGAGTAAATTAATGGCCAGCCTTGCTCCTGCGTGCCAGGAGCCCTGGCAGACAGCACAGCAGTTAGCCTCCTGTAACACCTTCACTGTTGACTCATTTGTGAGTCATCGCATTTTTAGCAGAGACATCACGTTGCAATCCTGTTGTTAGGAGCCAGAGACATTCTGTAAGAAACAATGTATGCATTTCCAGAGCTGATTCAGACCCGTGTGCAACAGCAGAATAATAATAATGTGCCGGCATCCCTGTCTCCCCTTCTCCCTCAGCCTCTCCAGTGGTCTGACTGCTGGCTTTATATAAGCAGAGATCATGCCATTTTTAAGCTGATGATTTTTCTTTTCTTTCCCTTTTTCTTTTCAATGTTTTTCAGATTGTCTGCTCTTTATCTGCTCTACTTGTTTAAAGTGCATCACCCATATAAAATGTATAATTCAATAAACTTTGTTCCTGGAAGGTAAAATGAAAAAAACTTTTTTAAAAATTTATTTACAGTGTTTATTGGGGAAAAAAAAAGTCTTGAGTTGGCAGCAAGGAAGAAAAGTTAGAATTGCAGAATGTTGGGAATTCACAGAAATAGATAAACAAGAGTCAAAGGAGATACATCAAATTGCACCTGACAGCTCATGGTAGAGCTGCCCAACTTCTTTACAAGAAAAGTAAATGCGTACCAGTCTCAATCCTAAGAGAAATTGCAACAATAAAAGACAGTTTGGAATGGGTTAAAATTAGCCCTCTCATGAAAATGCAGAAAAATGGAGATAAGGTACCTATCCAAAGTCAGTCTTTAACACAAAGGTACTAACAAATGCCAGGTTCCCAGCTGTTCCTGACATTTGCCCGATGTTTGTAGCATTCTTCTGGATGCTGTACATTTCTCTCCTTAGAAAAAACATACTAATTTGCAGCAGAAAATACACCAATTTTGGGTTTAGTGGGAGTTGTAACACAAACCACTGCATTTTGATGCATGATACTCTACACTCTCCTAGACCTCAAGAGATGAAGAAGCCTTTTTCTGATAAGACCCTTAAATCACAGAAAGGTCTTCCCATTAAAAAAAAAAAAAATCTTCTGGAGCTTAGATGTGAGAATATTACTCAACGCATTATAAGGCCAAATTTTACCAGAATTAAAAGCAGTGCTACACAAGACAATTTGGTTGGATTGTCAAGAAGATGCTCATAAACAAGCAATGAACCTCAGTCCAAACACACCTTTAATGCTTGGGAATAAAAGTCCTAGTGACTTCCAGTAATATTGATGTTCTCTGGAGCCAAAACCCTTTCAGGCTTTTGAGTCACTTAATGCAAGGCAGAAAAGATGAGGTTAGGCAGAACCTCGGTGTCTGTGCCCACTAAGTGCATCATGGAAAACCCTTCTCTACTGCTGCTTCCCAAAATTCAGTTGCCTGAGCAACTGGGGTCAGGCCTTGTAACCCAGGCCATGAACATGCACAAGCAGCCCCAGCACACGCTGAGGAGTTAAGGGTTGGCACCAAGCACACAGATGGCTGTGCTGCCCTTAAAACTCACACAACGGATCAGGAGCTGCTACCCCTGCATCCACCAGCCTAGCAGAGAAAAGAAAGACTCCCAGAATGGCTCAGGCTGGAGGGACCATGGTGGGGCACCTGGTGCAGCCTCCCTGCTCCAGCAGGGAGCCCAGGGCACAGGATTGTGTCCAGACGCCTCTGGAATATCCCCAGGGAGGAGATTCCACAGCCCCTCTGGTCAGGCCTTGGTCACTGCACAGAACACAAGTTCCTCCTCCCGTCCAGGTGGAACTCCCTGGGCTCAGTTTGTGCCGTTCCTCTGTGCCATTGCTGGGCCCCGGAGCAGAGCCCAGCCCTGCTCTGACCCTCCCTGCGCACAGGGATGGACACCCAGGGCTGAGGGCCCCTCTCAGCTGGGGCTCCTCTGGAGGCTGAGCAGCCCCAGCTCCCTCAGCCTTTCCCTGTCAGAGATGCTCCAGCCCCTAAATCATCTCCACAGCCTCTGCTGGCCCTGCTCCAGGAGTTTCGTGTCTGTCCCAAGGATCCCAGGGCTGGACGCAGCTCTCCAGGGCTGAGCAGAGGGGCAGGATCAACTCCCTGACCTGCTGGCAATGCTTTTTTTGCTGAGGTAGGTCCACTTCAACCTCCCCCCTCCAGATTTACTTCATGGGCAATATTTCAAAATTAGTTCCTCTAAAAGACGAAAAAGACAATGCCTTTGCAGTGAGCCAGTTAGGCAGTGGTCAGGCAGAGGGAACACGAGATGATAATCACAGAGCAAGGAAAACCTGAGTGCTCCAGGTTATGTGCTGTTGGATACAACACTGGCATAGCTGACCCTTAAAGAATACCAAATATTATAAGATTCATGTACTTTTGAGGGACAATTCAAAACACTGCATCATTGTAACATAAAAGAAATTCCTGCACAGGGATGTGAAGCTTCTCTACTTGGTTGCTCAAGGGCAGAATAAAGGCTTAAATAGCCATTGATGACTCATGGCATTTCCAACAAGACTATAAAGGGGTGAAGGATCCAAAGGGATTTCTACCACACAAATAGTGCCTGTAGGCTTGGATTTACATGGAGGTGTTACCAAAAATTGCTAGAAGTTCTCTCACAAAACATCTTTCACATGAAAGAGTTGACTGTGTACATTAAAATTTCCACAGTCATCAGTTTTGGTCATCAATCAGCTTCAATTATTTTTTTATTGGAAGTATTTCTCTAATGTGATTTATCTGGTCTGGGTTTTTAGCTGAAACCAATAGCCAGGAGGAATAAGCCAAACTGTTAGTGAAGCCACCCTTAACATTCACGTATAGATTACTCTTGTGCTTCATCATTACCCAGTCCAGGGAATGTTGAACTGTTTAGATGAACTGAAGTGGCTACAGATGGAAACCTTGTACTATAAATAAGTATGGTGTGGTACAGTAGCATTGGATCCTCAGTGACAAGGGCCTAACACCTACTCACTGGGGAATTCTAGAACTGATCGTGATTTCCATGCCAAAGCTCCAAAGGCCTCAAGTGTCATTCCAATACAAAAGACAAACAACTGGTGGAACTTCTGTACTTTCATAGGAGAGAATTCTCATTCCTCTAGACATCTTAGCTGTTATTTCTATATTACCACTAATGCCAAATACCAGTGAAGATGGAAAACCATTGTTGCCAACTCCTATGAAAGTCTCCATTTTTATTAAAATTGCGGTCCTCAAGGCATGTGATTATATAAGAATCTTGAGTTTCATGTCATGAAAAATCAAAAAATTCTTCCCTGTGCAGAGAAAAACTTGAAAATGTGCTCTCTTAAAGAACAAAAGCCAGAAGGCAAGCAGAAAGAAATTAAACTGAATTATTTTGAAGAAGACCTCAGCCTTTCCAAGGCAATCTCATGAATATGATGGAGGAATGATTGGTTTTTGGAATATTTGTTGACTTAGTAACAATAATATTCCCCCAAGGTTTTAACTCCACTTCCTTCACACACTATAATCTCTATGTCTCACCTTGCCTCATTAGTTAGAATTAGCTAAAATGCTCTCGATGCTGTACCAGGCAAAAGCTGCTGCAATGAAGTAACACATCCGAGTTGGGAAGAATGAACACATTCATATCTGCAGTCAGATACCATGCAGAACAGCTTCAACTAATGCCACTTTGATGCAGAATTTGAGAAAGTTTCTTATCATTTGCCTCACATGAGGGAAAACTTCTGAACTGCCAGTTCTGAGTTGCATCCTACCTTACACAGGATATGGAAAACACTGCCAGCAGCTGGAACATGTAAGTGAAAGGAAAGCTATGAAGGGCTTCCATATGTCAGGCTGTGCTGGGTGAAGGACACAGTATTCCCCAAATTATATGCAACATATAAATTCCACTTACCAAAGCTTTTCCTTCATTATTACCTTCTGGGTAGTGTGGGTTAAGCTGGAAAAGAAAAGAAGTCAAATACTATCTCGACAGCTTTCAGACATTTCATAACTGGGGGAGAGGGTTGGGTTCAGTTCTGTATTTTGTTTCCACCCTGCAAAAGGACAGTGGAGTATTGAGAAGCAGTCTGAGAGTAGAAGACTTACTGCCTCAATTTCTGGCTGACTTGACTGGCTGTGTCCTCACCTCTAGAAAGAGCATCTTGCAATCAAGCTTGTTAACTCCAGAGGAATCTCAAATAACTCAAACCAAAAAGGATGATGAGGAAAGCACAGTTACTATCCTAAATGCAGCCAGTTACAGTCACCCACACACATACACATGCAATCACTTCCAGGAGTGACCCTGGGCAGACACAATGAGGTAAAAAACTGATGCTCTCTATGTCTACTGTGATTTTACAGGAAGACAATGAACTCAGAATTAACACATCTCTGAAACAGGAGTGACAATGTCACTACAGACATTTATTTAATTACACTGTGGCTCTGTTTAACCATTATTAATGGAGATAATATTTTCTATGCCATATCAGGATTATCAAGGATTAATTAATACTAAATTAATAAGAGAAGCTTGGATGAAAGCCAAACTTATATAATAATAAGTGTAAAGAATTACTATTTAACAAAGTGTAAAGAATTACTATTTAACAGCCATTCAATATGATTCGACTTTTGACAAGGGAAATATGTAGCCTTTAAGATGAGGGATTATGAAGGCAGATATATTCTCAAATAAACAAAAACACACACACACACCCACTCACTGGCTGCACATGAAACCTTTCAAGATTTGATTTACACAAAGAAACAATTTTGCATCAATATTTACCAATACTCCCTGACATAGGATATGCCACCAAAGCATTGAAAATGCTGAAGTGAGATTATTAGTTACGTAAAGCAATTTAGTCCTTAAGCAATTACAAGGTGTATACATCTTACAGATGAGTACCGTCATTTTCTTGGCTTGAATTTGACATTACCAGTGTGGAAGAGCCAGAAGATAATTGCACAGGGCAAGACGCACGAATCCCAGTAAAACTTTTCAATATCACATTATCATACATCTAACGTTACACAGACAACTGTTGTGAGGAGTTCTTGTTAAGGTGATATGGCTTGTATTAAAAAATAATCATTTATATCTCTTTAACCCCTCAAAAAGCCAGCTCCTCTCCACACTGTGAGCCTGAAGAAAGGAGGGAAACTTTGAGATCTTTGTCAAATTGCTGAAAATACCTTCCCTCTGTGTTGCAACTTGAGGTGCTAACACAGAAACGACCAAGGGCTTATTCTGGGCCCATTTCTTTTTTTTGCATTAGCCACTGTGTTACCATCACAAACCAAATTTCGAGAGCCTCCTTTCGTCCCTGCGTTGACACCTATCTCAAATCTTGCATTTTGCTTCTCCCTGGCTTAGTCCCAGTCTCCCATCTTCAAGTCCCTCCTGTTTCTGCTATACAGCTACAGGAACGGGAGATGAGCGCCAAACTAGAACTTATACATATATGTAACTGTTTCCACATAGTTTTGGTTCTTTCTTAAATTTCCACAGTTCTTTCAGCATGACATTTGTTCATCTGACACCTTAAAATAATCCTAGTGTCCCATTTTTAGCAGCCAAGCTGAGTTCTCTGCCTTTGGTCCCCCACCCAGAACAGATAAAATTAGCAGGCAGTGCTCCTCAGTCCCAGCCATGCACCGTGGCCTTTCAGCACAGGTGCAGAGAAGGCACAAAAAGGCTAAATTTCTACCTTCAGGTATTGCTGGTTGCAAACAAGGAAGAAAAAGTCTGTGTCATCTTGGGTTTGTCACTACTCAGCACAGAGAACTTGATCCTACAGGTTTTCATTAAGGGCTCAAGTGAATACAGGTGTCTACCCAGTATGGATTGAATTCTGATATCCTTCAGCTGTTTGATTTCAAAACAATGGTGGATTTTTTTTAAAAATATAGGAATAACAGGAGAAATTAGGAAAGTCTCCCTCCCTCAACATTTCTTGCCTTCTTGAAAAACGACTGAACAAACTGCCTTCAAATTTCCAAAATATTTCACTTGTGGATTGAGGGTGATGGAGACAGAAGGCTCAAGTGAGAAATCAAGTAAATCCTTAATGCTGCTTTTTCTTGCCCCACTGCTACAGAAATAATAAAACTAAAAATATGATGTTTAGAGAAAGTTTTGGGATGCTGACATGAAACCATAAACACACTGGAGCTCAGTTTTAGGGCTGATATTCATGGCCCCATTTTCAGCTGTGCTCGGCAGTTGCCACTTTGAATCTCATTTCAGCTGAGATTGTTGGTGCTGAGGGTTTCTAAAACACAGACTAGTAGCTATTATCCCATGCTATATTATCCAGGTAGAGGGGGCATAAATCATCTAATGTTGTATGTCATATTACACCTCTTCTGAGTCCCTTTCAATATCCCCATACAGAATGACCGAAGGACACAGTGAGTCTCAACACTCCAAAATCTATTGTTTTTTCTGATTTATGTAAGATCACTTCCACGTTCTTCAATGAGCCTCCAAAACAAAAGAAGCCTTGAAATTAATACTTTTGTCTTGCTGCTAATGAAATCAAGTAAAATTTTCTGCAGGTGTTTAGAAAGTAAGAATACTATGCTAAAATAGGTCTTGATAAAGCTCAACATTTTTTGTGTCATTGGATGTCCTGAAGTTGCAATTTACTGAACTGTAGATAAATACAGCACTGAATATTCCTGCAAAATGCCACTGGAAGGTGCATGCAGCCAATATGCACCACGAACACGATGCACTGCAGACAAAGACAGTCAATATCAGGGGAAAGCCACCACCGCCACACAAGGCCATGTTTTTAAAGACTAAAATTGTTGGCAATTTTGGAGTTTAGAGTTAGATTGCAGAGAAGATAATGCATTTAAATACATTTAAATCTAAATTTAAATAGCATTTACTTGTGATCCACACAGGGTATCTGAGAGAGCCTGAAGGTCGGGGTCAGTATTGCAGGTGGTCCTCTTGAGTACAAAAATTGGTGTTTCTTGGACAGATTTCAGGCTCAGCTTTCAGCCACGGTGGTATGTGAAAAGAGCAGATGTCTGAATGCATACATAAATCAAAATACTCACCCTGTGGGAGCAGCAGAAGGCCCCCAGGAGAGAGTATTTGTGGCAAACTCAGAACACATCTTTTACAGGTGGAAAACTGAGGTATAGACAAAGTCTTTCATTATTTCTGGTTACAATTATTTGGAAGGGAAAGGAATCTCATTCCTGAATTTTCACCTAGTGATTTTACAAAATCTGTAAAGTCTGCATACTTGCAAGACAACTTTCACCTCTGTGTTTGTGTGTCACTTCTGGTATTTGGTGCTCAGAAAATGCAAGTGCCCTGCTAATCCTGAGAGGTATTCCACTAGACTGAGCACCAGAAGTTCCAGGCTCTGTCACCTCTACTGATTAAAGCTACTCAAAGCTGTATCTCAAAGTTTTCAAACCCCAGGAGTCCCCAGTGCATCATTTCCTGGGGTTCTATTATTGTGCAAAACAGCATCTCACAGGTTATTCCTGGCTTTGGTTTTACTTTTGCATCTTCACATAGTAAGATATCCTTTACAGTCCAAAAAGTTTGAAATTCCACATTTCTATTGAATGTTGTTGTCTTGAGGAATGCATGGAAAGTACCCAAACAGGCTATTTTTGGACAGTCAATTAGGAAGAAGAGAGAGGTATTTGGGGAAAGAAACACCCATGCTGATTTTAATCAAATTTTGTTGACTAGGTAAAGGATATTTAAAGCATCTTGTCAGAGGAAGAATTAGATTGCCAAATTTCAGCTAAATGAGCATTTTAATGACTTGGTTAAAACCTGCATTTATGAAGGAAACCCTGACAGACAAATAAAAAAGGATCTAATTCAACCCACGCAAACACTCCCCATTTCATTTGATAAGCAGCCTGTTAACACACAGCCCGTTACCCAGCCAACAAGGGCAAGTGTTTCAGGGGAAAAAAAGGCAGGACAAAAGAAAAACAATCCACTTTTCAAATCTTTCATCTTCATTAAGCTTGCTTTGTTCTTTGTTAATGTCATACTGATTAGCTTTCGATAAATCCAAAGGACTTTTGCACAATTTCAAAGACTTCCAGTGGCATTCAAAGGACTTTTGCCATCTTATTAACTTGCCAGAGAAAGACTGGCTACGGTTCTACCTCGATAAACTGCATTCAAACCTGCCACGGCATCAGCACAGAGCTCCTGATAATCATAATCCGAGGAAAGTTTAAAAATCTTAAAAGGTCTTTCATTTCAGGGTTGCATTTTCCTTATGAGCCATGTCTTAGCAGGTCAGACAAGTTTCCAGGGAGCACTGGGAGAGCTGAACCTGCTGTCTGCTTCAGGCCCCCCTGCTAGTCAGAAACAGGAATGAGAAGCAGCTCCAACACCTTCCTGTCCTGCTTTTTCACCCTCCTTACCAGAAGAAAGATCATCTTGATGGCATTTGCAGCTGCTCTGTAAGCAATGGCAGGCCAGCATTTTGCCATGCCCAAGTCAGCACAGATTGAAAGGTCTCACACCAGCTGCATAAGCTGGGGTAGCTCCGTGTGAGGAGCAGAGAGAGTGGCAACTGGGAAATTCCTTTTCTTCTACTGAGAGAACCTGAAACCAGTCCCACTCAGCCATATCCCACTCAGCAAAGGAGTCTAAAGAAGGAAAAATGTCTAAGAGATCCTTTCATGTAACCTGGATGCTGGGCCATAACTCCAGTCTGAGCTTCAGCAGCTCCATGTCAACCTGTGTTATGTAAAAAAAGCATCCTCATCTCTTCAAGAGTTATGTTCTAAATATTCATATCCCATATGCCTTTCAGTGGTCCTCGCAGGAGTAACTAGGGGTGATTGAATTAGACATGACTGACATTTCTGCTGTTAAAAAAAACAAACAAAAAGCATAGGCACACAAAACCCCAAAAACAATAAAAAACAAAGGAGGGAAGCCTTGTAAACCTCCATCAAGCATCACAAATAAAGAGGCATGAACACAATTGAATAAAAGCTTCTCAAGTAATCTTGAAAGAATAAACAACAAAAAAAAGGCACTTAAGAACAGACCACATGTCTACATTAGCTGTTTTGGAGCACATCAAAATGCAAGATGTATTTTTAATAACAGAAGTAGGCCTTGTAATGACTAAATGACAATAAATGCTGCATTAATGTCTTTGCATTTCCTTACTCTTAAAGTTGTATACATACAACCATGGCTCAAATGCAGCTAACTTCAGGCAGGACTGAAATAGCTGAATACTCTCACAGGTCACAACTGCAAGTTAATTGGCTGGGGGAATAATCTTTCCTCTGAGATCCAGATTTATGAAGGTATTTGCACACTGACAGATTCCACCAAAGTCAAGACAAGTCAGGTCAAGAAATTCAGCTGTGCTCTCAAGATTCTTAAAAACTTTAGAAAAAAACTAGCTCTGGGTTTTGCTAAATGGACATCTTCTAGTTCTGTCACTTTAAAAAGCCACATCCAACTCTGCAGAACAGGTCAGGTTGGCTCTGTAAATCAGTAATCCATCCTTCTCCTCTGGATCCCCTCTGGATCTCTTCCATCTCTTCATGCAGAGCTGTAAATTATCCTTCACTCCTTACAGAGCTTTAAAACAAAACCACACTCCTATGAGACAGTGAAAAACAGAAATAGGGCTTACAGTGGCCTGTCACCTTGGCAAACCCTTTTTCTTATGAAAACCTTTAATCACTGAGCCGAAGAGATAGAAACTAATCAGAATGCTGTGTTAACATTTAATGAAGAGCCCGGGAAAAACCAGACCCAAAGGAATACTTTGAAGCAATCTCCAGGTGAGAAGGTCCCACAGCACCAAGGAATGAAATCTGTGAGCAGATGTGTGAAGGCCTTGGTGGATGCTGCCATCTCCTGGCATCTTCTCCAGCTTACAAACTGCTCCTGAACAAGAGGTACCTCGTATCTCAGTTAAACAAGGCCATTTTTATCCTGCTACTTGCCACACTCTTCTAAAGGCAGATGGAACCACAGAGCAATTAACACCGTGTTCGCCTCCTCTGCATGACCAGGGGATAAACAAGTCCTTCTGCAAAGGTTTGTTGCCGTGTCGCACAAAACAAAAAAAAAAAATTACACTGGCAAACAGGGGTTCCATTTTTGCTTCCAATATACAAAAAAAAATTCTCTGTCAGTTGCCCAATTTCCAACAAGTGGGTAACAAAAGGCCTGAATTATGGACTTCAAATAATCAATCTCAGATGCCTTAATAAAGCATCCTATGCAGGACTCCATTTTCCAGAGCAGCCTAAGGACGTGGAGGAAAAGTCCATAAAACTACAGCGACAGTTTCTTCAGGGCTCCAGGAGTTTAATCCTGGTTTATAGCCTCAAGTTTAAGAACTGAATTTCCTTTTACATTTCTTCTATCTTAGCTAATACTGAGGATATTATTATCCATACAATTATGCAATCTTTCTGAAAATCTCATTAAATGCTTTGTTTTCTATTCTTGTGGGATTCTTGTGACAATCTTTACTATTCAGAAGGCAGGAGAGGATTATTTTCTCTCGATATTAACTTGAGCATGTATTCTGCTATCTTCACCATGATCCGAATCAAGTGATTATCACAACAGGCTTAAATTTACCATGAAGTGTATGGCCCTGTTCATCTGGATAAATGCATATAATAACAGTAGATATAACATGGCAGGCTATTATTTTTGATCATAGAATCATAGAATGGTTTGGAAGGGTTGTAAGGGACCTTAAAGATCCTCTAGTTCCAACCCCCCTGCCATGGACTTTAAAAAAAAACAGCAAATGACTTATGACAAAATATGACTTAAAAGCAAAATTTAACAGCAGTTCTCAATTTAAAGCAAATTATGTACATAAACTTCTCTGAAAAAAAAGCTTATATACATAACTTGAACTACAGCCATGGAGAGTTAGACTGGACTTCCTGTTCAATTAATATTCATTTAATTGTCATTTCATCTCATGTGATTGTAACCCTGCGATGCTCAGCACAACTGAATTCAGTCATTCCTGCCTTCAAAAGAAACTCCACTGAGTATTTAGTGCTAAAAGCTGGAAGGATGTTTCCTGTGAGATTTTAAAAACAGAGTTTAGAACAAAACTCTGACCAGAGTTGATCCATTTGACAGCTCAAACCCTGCCCTTTCACTCTATAGAGAGAGGAAAGAGAACTCTCTAAGAAAGCCAGAAGTTTTCCACAGCAGTTATTTGAACACTTGTTTAAGGCCACAGTTCTGGGGAAGCACAGAATGTAAACATTCAGGCTGCCATTTTATCTGCCTTATCTTAATTAATTTAGTACAGTGGAGCTCATTTGGTGTTAAAGACCTCACCAGATTTACTGCCATATTTTGGCCAAGCTATGTAGCAACTCTATTCTATCCAGCTAAGTAAAACAGAATTATCACAGATTTTTCCTTACAAATTATAATTATGATTAGGCACACACTCACAATGTTTCACAAGCAACGTACTTTGGCTTATCTACTGTCTACTGCAATATCTGAGACCAGCATGTGATTTGATACATGCATTTATATTTTGTCATTATTTTAGCCACACCTGAAAAGCTGAATATGAAATGACAGACTTATCCTGCATTTCTTGTGTGTGGGCACACATATCTCTGTATAACAGCCTCATACAACAAGTGTTAATAGTTTAAATATGAGTTGCCCAGCTCAGAAATCACAGAGCTAGAGATGCTATACAGATGGAGAACAATATTTAAAGTGCATGTTTTGGTCCAGCACAATTGATAAGCTGATATTCAGTTCAAAGAGACTTTTATCTTGGCAATTTAGAATATTGAAAAGGTTGTGTATGTTCGTGAGAAAGGCACAGCTGTGTGGTCCCAACCCGCAGCATTTGCAAGGCTGTTCAAGCAAACTGCACCTCACTCCCACACACACAGAGATAGATTTAGGTGCCTTCTACATGTGGTACATGCACTGAAAAGACTTTTGGGAAAATCTTTGTTACTTTGAAACATCCAATTTTCACCTAACCTTGCAGCCTCTCTTCATAAATGTAAAGCTTCGAAATAACTTGGGTCATTTTGTTGTAACTAGGGCTATAAAAAGAATCTTCTATGGAACTTTTTTCTAAAAGATTGCTGACTCTGTGAAGATGAGAATAAAACTCTCTTCTGAGAATGAAACTCAGCAGCCTGGATCTTAGCTGGTGGCTTAGTGCCTAAATCTCCTGCTAAAGATCTGGCTCAGCTCTTTTGGGTGAAAACAAGCCCTTATGACACTAACAGCAGAACTCCCACTGTCACCAAAGAAGACAATTTCTCTCTCTAGTTTTTCAGTTGACTATCTGGTGCCATTTTTTTGGGAATATGTGAACCTGTGGCTTAAGGCTTCCAAGTGTCAGTCATCATTACCATTTATCCAGATTTCCAATGTCCCAAATCTTATCATCAAACATCAAACTCTTTCTTCAGCATATTCCTCCTGTGTTTTAAGTAATCGTGTGAGAGCACACAGATATCTGGTGTGTCCCAGGATGTGCAGAGCAGCAGGGGAATGACAGTGCAGGTATGTGGAATTACCAAATGCCTCCCACTGTGACTCCTTCAGCAGTGGGTCTTTCCGGGTGGCTCACCTTCAGCCCAAAGTCTGGTAGAAGGATCTAGGTTGCTTTAAGGTATTAGTAGGTCTTAAAGAACTTCAAAGCATAGTAATTAAAATTAGGCTAAATAATGCCAAGTGGAAAGAGGATTAAAGGAAATTCTACTACTTGAGACTGTGTCAGAAGTCAGAGATATCAGAGGTCTTTGAAAAGTAACAAAAGTTGGACAACTGATTGTACTTCTAAGGAACACAGAATTTAGGACTGACACATCCTGACTTCATCCTCTCAAGTTTATAGCAATTAGATTTACAACTACATTCCTATGTTTTGTTAACTGAACAACTGTATTGTCTTACCTTTTTTTTTTTATTCACTCACTATAGTATTGAAACGCCTTTATCAGCTTTAAATTCCTTAATTCTCTGAGGCAAGTATCCTCCATTTTCTTAGTCCCCAGATCATCCCCTGGCCTTAACAAGCTGCAGGGCCATCCCTTCACAACGTGGCTCATAGTGACCCACCAAATCATAAACCAGTCTGGCCTTTTACATCCGGCACAGGAAAACTCGAAGGAAAGAAGGCACAGACTGCTCACACAAGGCATGAGCCCAACTGCAGAGGAGAAAAGGGAGGCACCCAGGTGAAGGACACTTCTGCTCCTTGTCTGAGACTTGACCCATGCAAGACTCCATTGCAGAAGTCTCCATGGCACACATCAGGTTGATTTAAGGGAGGATGAGGTAAGAAAAAAGACAGTTATAAACAGTGGCAAATCCTAATTTACAACAGTTCAAACTGTGACCGAAATTGCATCATTAGCCAACAACAGAATGCTTAAAGATTTGTGAATTTTTGTTCTTGTGTTTGTACTTATTATTGCACTCTAGATACCTTTATCATGGAGGCTTAAACAAAATCAGGTCATGGCAATGTGTGACGCTGTTGATAATCCATACCATGAGTAATCTCCCTGCGCTGCAAGAGCACAGATAAGTGTTCAGTAGGCTTTGCCCAATTGATTTAAAGTTAGGTCACGCACACGAGGTGTCTGCCTGCCTGTTCATAAATCTTTGACGTGTCTGGCTGGCTGGCGTGTTGTGCCTGACATATGAACTGTGCAAAACACAGTTCACAGGGTTTTATTACGGCAGTGCCTTTAATATCTCTACCACAGGTATTTTACACCTCATAGGCACAGTCACTAATGCAGCTCTCCAGTCACAGAATATCACCTCTGTTCAACCCAGAAGCTCCTCCAGCTCTCACTCCACTGTTGCCAATTGTACTATCCACATTACAATCCTTCCTGGTGGGGATTTCCTTTCCAGAGGTAGAAAGGACCTAAGCTCAGGTTTGACGTTCATTGCTGTGTGGCACCTCTTCACCTGAAGATTTTTCTCCTAAAAATCCCCCTGACAGATCATCTGGTGGGAGAAGGAAGCCCATCAGTGTGCTCAATGCCCTTCCTGACTCTCCACCAGTTTAGTTAATAAAAATCTTTCTACAAGGAGCATCTCTCACTGTAAGCAGAAAGGAAAATACTCCCACTCTTAGGTGGGAGGACTGATTGCCTCTTGAAAATTAGCTATTATTAGCTATTATTAGCAGTCCACTGTTTATGTTTTGATACTGGCCTTGACATAATGAGAAATAAATGAAGGTTTGATAGCTCTTGTTTGTTCTTCCTCGGAATTCAGTGCAAGCTGTGACAGGAGCTGGAAAATGAAAGCAGCACCCTGGGAATACTAAGGAGTTGTCTGCATACAGAAGTTGCACTGCTGTAAATCTAACTCAACCCAGTTAGACCAAGTCTTTGTTCAGGGATTCCCTAACATATAGTGATTTATAAATTTCTTCTTGTAGTAAATTTTCACACTCATGCTTCAAAGCATAAGTCATAAGAAGCAATCCTAACTAAATGAGTGGGGAAAAACCCCTACTTTTCACTCCATTTCTACAGCTTGGACACAGACCTGTGTTAATATGGATTAGATACAACTCCAAGAGTTCACAGCTTCTTGCAACCATTAAAAAATCCAAGGATATACCATTTCATACCCTTGGTATTATCTGCTGTATTCCAGCTTGTCAAGAGCCATATTTTATTTTTAAGGAGCCTTAAAAGATATTAAGCTGCTCTTTTGAGGTGTCACAATACTCTTTTGCCTTAACACAAAGTACCAGTTAGTAAGCAGACAAGTTGCAAGATCTTCCTTCTCCTCTGGGACCTTCTGTTCCATCAAAGGGGGCAAAGGCTTCCTCAGATCTTTATTTATTCAAGTTTTTGTCAAAAGGCAAGGGTGCAATAGCAGAGCACTGCAGCCTATACAATCACAATGAACTTGCATAACACCAATATAGAGTCACAACACTACTCCAGAAACCAAGGGCAAACAGGAGCAGAGAGATCAATGAACCCAAGGGTTTTCAGTGTAAATGGGGTGGACATTTAACAGCAGTGTTTGCCCTGTCATCCCTGGGTGCAGCAATACAGTGTGGCCCAGCAGTGGCCCAGTGAGGGATCTTTTTGGAGATGTACACTGCAGACCTTCCTACCACAGCAGCTCTGAACCAGCAGGATTTGGTTGGGCAGCACACAAACACTTGTTTAATTGGCATTCTTACCTCTGCAGCCAAGTAGTTTCCAGTTGCCAAATGCTTAAATCTAAACAAGCTATTCCACTGTCCGGCCCCTCCCCGGCAAGGGTCATGGTGGACAACCTAAAAGAAGAGTTTCGATTTTAATCATGCTCCTCAAGATCATATTTTAGACCACTGACATTTCCTGCAGCTCACTCCCAATAAAAATATGCAAACTACATCATTACAGTCTGCCAAAGGGAGGAATTCTGTGCCTACATGAAGCTCACCACAGATAACAACTACTTACATTTCCTTTTTGCCAAGTGCCAGGAAATACTCCTCCTATTACTTTCCATACTTTCATTAAGCTATTCCCTGCAAACATGATGAGCCAAATTTTGCTTTCAAGTGATGTGGTGTGAATCTGGAGCTCAAGAAAGTATGGAGAGTTTTTCTACACTACTAGGCACTACTTAAAAGCAAAATTCAAACCATCTTATATTATTTTACCAACTATACCAACTCTATTTTTGGCAATATGAGGGGCTTCTGAAAAATCTTCATTCAAATGATATATCCCCATATCATCTGAAATATCCCAGGTTATTTCTTTTATCCCTTGACTTAGCTGTAGGTCATTTGCCTTCTTCAAATCTAGCAGGGTCTGTCTCTTTTAAGGAGTAATCTCCAATAATTACAAGTGCCATACACTCTGTTCCAGACAATCCTTACCCAGATAAAAATCAACCATTTTTCTGAAGACTCTGCTCTAAATGCACAAAGTTTGTTCATCACACAATAACCTTTGGGTTATAGGAGTTACGTTATTGTAACAGCAAGGATTTGATACATACCTATTTCCAACGTTTCTCAGTTGAACAAAAATAAGTTTGCTAGTTATCTTCTCAAAATCACCCCTGTTCACAACACCACCTTTCTGCAGGTTAGTTTGAAAGAAAGGTTGATGTGTTTTGTGATGTTTCTGAGATTTCCTGTCAGCCCTGAATTTCCAAGTTCTGTACTGCACATGAAGTTAAACGTAAACACTCAAAACTCAGGAGAGATGAGTGCCCTTTGATTTGCTTTGATAAAATCACACCATCTACGTCAAGTCTGAATTTGAAATTTGACTCTTCCTCATCTTAGTGCAGGTAAATATAGTAAGAAAGCCTCCTCTCTCTACACACACAGAGCAATAAAGCAGCTCTTCAGGGTTCATCCTACACAAACCGCTTCATGAAATAATAATAGTTACAGGGAGGTGTATGATGGTATCAGGAGCCTATGAATGACTCATGTTGTGGTGAAGTCTTTTTACTGAACCCTGGCCTTCAGGTCTTAAAATATTTATAAAAAGAAAAAAAAATACCTCTATTTCCCACAGTGCTTTAGAACTTGTTGCAGACGTGGCTGACTGACGTAATGTAGTGCGAAGGAAAATGTGTTGTTTCTTCTCATATTCATCACAGGTCAGAAACTTCTCTTGCTCTGCATGAAACAGCCTCACAACATCTCCCTAAAACAATATGGAAAAGAAGCATTGTTAAGTGGTAGGCAAACGCATCAGACTCATTTTCTGTATTTGTAATAGCTCCAGTGATGTCAGCAGAGCTGATGGGAAGAAAAGACCTCTGAGTTTCCTGTTGCTGAAGCAGGCACCAAGTGAAGAGCATTCAATCTTGGCACCAATTCTGGAAATCAAATGGGATAATTAATGGCCTTTTGGGAAAGCAGACCTTGTTTCAGAGCACCACAATGAACAGTGGGAAACAATTAACCTAAAGGTGATTTTTAACTCTAGTTAACTTTACTAAATTGGTTTTTTTATTTCTAATCTGTCTTATTTTTTAGGGAAAGTGAAAAGATTTTTCCTACATTATATTATCTCATCTCTTCAACTCTGCAATCAACACCAATGCTGCCTCTGTATTTCTTCTGCTGGAGTAATTTTTGTTCTGCCTCGCCCCAAGGCTTGAAACACTATCCCTAAATGCTTCTACACAAATATACCATTTTCCCTTTCAAATTCTTCCTCAAAAACTGCCGGTGCCTTGATACCTACTGAAAAATAACCAGTTGATACTGATTAAGGTACATGTGAGGACAAATTAAATCTGTCTTTAAAATGAAAATGTAAATCATCTCAGAGATTAATCTACAGGCATGACACTGTGCAATACCTCAGCATGTAAAGCTACATTGTCTTACTACAGCTATTGTCATCTATAAGGCTGTAATACCACTTTTAACACCTCCATAAAGTCCTTATTTCTTCTTTTATTCGCCAGGTAATATTTCTCTACAGTCAAATATAGTAAGATTTTTTGGATTCAAAAAGCAACTAAAAAATCATACTTACTCCTTTCAGAACATCATCTCGGTAACTACTGAATTTCATGAATAAAGTTATTTTCCAGCTTGTGTTACAATTGACAGCATTTACCTTTAGAAAAAAAAAATTTAAAAATCCAATTATAGTATTAGCAGATGTTCTTTTCTTTTTGAGAAATTCCATTCTTCTGAAAGACCACACCACATCTAGGATGGCAGGGGACATGGGCTTAGCTACATATTTGTACAGTTCCTAACACAGTGTGTTGGTTTTGCTTGGCCCAGTTTTTGCTAGTGACTAGGGTGGGGTACAAAGATGGCTCCTGTGTGTCCTGAGTAAAGATTCTGGAAGTTGTTCACCATGTCCAGCAGAGCCAATCTCTGATGGCTCTGAA